>CAXITT010000649.1:233931-276967 GCA_964033795.1 Lymnaea stagnalis | reverse complement strand
GTCCGTCTGTCCGTCTGTCTGTCTGTCCGTCTGTCCGTCTGTCCGTCTGTCCGTCTGTCCGTCTGTCCGTCTGTCTGTCTGTCTGTCTGTCCGTCTGTCCGTCCGTCCGTCCGTCCGCCCAACTCGGTTCCCGTATCCCGGTTCCCGTATCCCGGTTCCCGTATCCCGGTTCCCGTATCCCGGTTCCCGTATCCCGGTTCCCGTATCTCTGTTCCCATATCTCTGTATATCTGTATCTGTATATCTGTATAACTGTATCTGTATAACTGTATAACTGTATCTGTATAACTGTATATCTGTATAACTGTATATCTGTATAACTGTATAACTGTATAACTGTATATCTGTATAACTGTATATCTGTATAACTGTATATATGTATAACTGTATATATGTATAACTGTATATCTGTATAACTGTATATCTGTATAACTGTGTATGTGACTGTGTTTGTATCTGTATCTATATCTATATCTCTCTCTATATATATAGATATATAGATATATATTTATATATATAATTCTTTTGCTGCCCTCTCCGATACTACTTCTTAGCAAAGTACTATTTTTTTAAAAATTGTGTTCTGTTTTTTTTTTTTTTTTTGTTTGTTCGCTGACGAGGCTTTTTTTTGACACGTTTCTTATTTTGTTGCGTTTTTTGTTTTAGGTTTTACCTTTTTTTTTTTTACTCATTTTCTAATTCATTTTTAAAAAACTGAAAACTTTTTTTTTTTTTGTTATTTTTTTTTTTTTTAAAAATTTTTTTTTTTTTTTTTTTTTTTTTGGTTTGTTCGCTGACGAGGCTTTTTGTCGACACGTTTCTTATTTTGTTGCGTTTCTTGTTTCAGGTTTGACCATATTTTGTTTTACTCATTTCCTAATTCATTTTAAAAAAACGGAAAACCTGCCCTCAGCCACTCCTTCTCTCTTTTTTTTTTTTATATTTCTGGAGCTCAGCTCGAAATTGGAAAGTGCATACAAAAATTAATCAGGAGCGGAGCTGGAGCAAAGTTCGGGCGATACAAAAAATCCTGCTCCGAAAAAAACCTTGTTACTGTAGTGAACAAAACAAATAAATGTACGGGCTGGATCTACCTAGAACGAGGTGTTTGAGATCTCGTTTACAATCCAGTTTAAAGATTTAAACATTTTAAAAATAACGTAGTACCAGCTTTGCCATCACAACCACGATCACATTTTAAATAGTGCAAATTACACGTTGGGAGCCTCCTATGTAAACGTTACTTTCGTGTCTTTCAAAAGGACAAGCACTCACTGCTCCAAAGTTAATCATGTAGATTTTCTTTTATGTGTATCTGTTGCGTACGTGATCAAGCGCGCGAAGGGGAAGCTGCGAATGAGAGCGCAGCATGGTGCGCAATGAGAGCGGAAGCGGACAAGATCCATTCGAGACTTTTTTGGTATAGATGGCTCATTGATATAATTTATGGTTTGATGTATTTTGGGACTCTATTTCCTCTAGGTGTAGATATGATGTATGGCATGAGGCCCTGTTGGGACAGGACTTCGTGACATGCACGTCTTTATGTAACGCGTGAATTAATGTCACATTAGAGCTTTACACAGTGTTAGGATTTTGATGTCACGTCAGAAATCAATGTCATGAAGGGCTTTGTGTCGCATTCGTGATTTAGACGTTCCATCAACAACCCGAATGTGTCTCAAGTTCATACTGTGATCTACACAAACAAACAAACACACTAACAGAAATCCCGATGTTATTGCAATTTTAAAGATCCTTTATCTTCTGTTCACTCTTCTGTCCACTTATACCGGGAGGCACAATTTTTTTTTTCATTTTTCTTGTAAAGTGTTATAAACACACAGAAAAAAACTGCAGTCATCGATTTTCGTGTTGAAGCAACTTTCACTCATACAGAAGCTACAATGTAACATTTTTTAACTTTCTTCAACAACTTGGCTTCAAACGAGAAGCGTGTAATCTTAAAGTGCAGGCCCAGTAATGCAAGAAACGTTCCCTGCAGGTGGTTACTTCTTTTTTTGTTTTTACTCTAACGTATTATGCAAGACAAAGTGCAAGAAGCAGTGTGCACTCTTTGATGCTTGATTTGAAGTATTTTATATTCAAGGGCTAAAAGATATTTTCGTGAAAGGAGTATGGTGACCATTTTTAGTGTGATTAAAAAGAAACAGCCACGCTAAATAAGGAAAGGTCACTGAAGACTGGTTACTACCCACAGAATGAGAATCCAAATCTAAAGACTTATTACAGTCTCCAGAAGGAGATACCTAACCTAAAGACTTACTACTGTCTTTAGAATGAGACACCTAACCAAGACTTGTGACTGTCACCAGAAGGAGATACCTAGCCTAAAGATGTATTACAGTCTCCAGAATGAGATACCTAACCTAAAGACTTACTACTGTCTTTAGAATGAGACACCTAACCAAGACTTGTGACTGTCACCAGAAGGAGATACCTAGCCTAAAGATGTATTACAGTCTCCAGAATGAGATACCCTAAATGTGTTGAGTATTAATTTGTGTGGGTGTGTGTCCTTTTAATATATAAAACTGACTTACTTAAGAAGTAGATCCCTCAGACCAAATCACTTGTCGCTACCTCTAATGGGTATAAGGACATTTCCAATATAGTTCAAACAAGTAACGTGTACACGAGCCGGCAGAATCTAACTTTCTTACTTTAAAACCAATAATTTCTTATCCAAACGTCATTTTTTTCTGCATTGATCTGCTCTTGTCTGATTTGATCTGCTTTGATCTGCTTTAACATCCTTTGATATGCTTTGTTCTGGTTAAGTTGCTTCGATCTGGTTTGATCTGCTTCGATCCGGTTTGATCTGTTTTGATCTGCTTCAATCTGGTTTGATCTAGTTTGATCTGGTTTGATCTGCTTTGATCTGGTTTGATCTGGTTTGATATGCTTTGATCTGCTTTGATCTGGTTTGATCTGCTTTGATCTGGTTTGATCTGCTTTGATCTGGTTTGATCTGGTTTGATCTTGAATATGCTTTGGGAACGCTTCTTTGATCAACCGGCTGCTCTGCTTCTCTAGGTCGTTACTGTAAAATCAGAAATAAGTTTCACGGACGCTTCTCTATCGCTATAGGTCTCATGTACCACTGGACTACCGCGGTCTCGTTTCCCGTTGGCTGACCATAAGGTTGTTTTCTAGGTTTCTTCGGTTCTACCACTGGCCTACCGCGGTCTCGTTTCCCGTTGGCTGACCTTAAGGGTGTTTTGTAGGTCTCTTCCGCTCTACCTCCGGACCAACACGGTCCTGTTTTCCATTGGCTTTCCCGACGTTGTTCTCTTCGATTCTACCTCTGGACTACAGCGGTATCGTTATTCGTTTTCCTCTCATAAGGGTGTTTTCCATATGAGAAGTTATCCTGCCCTCCGCTACAGACGAAGATTTGATGTGTGTTTTTGTCATTATCCTTTTTAAAAAAACAATATTTCCCACAATTCCCTGCGCCATTGTACAGATTTTAAGCGTGCCGGGGGGTGCATAATTTACAGTCTGAGTATTACATTTCTTAAACCGCCCCATTTTCGGTCTTTGGTTCAGACAGACTAATTCATCGATTAGACAGCACCCCCCCCCCCCTTTTTTTTCCACAACCAAACTCACCCAGAAAAAGATGAACAATACAAGCATTTTAGTCCGGGTCACGGTAACCTGTCACCGGAACCAGAGCTGCTACAAAGAGTCCCCAAAGATCGTCGTCATCGTGAGCTTAGTAGGGGCTCCGTGAACAACAAAACGGGAGACAATCGCTACTCTAGCCCCCCCCCCCCTTTTTCCCAACAGAAGACGTGTGGCTCCATGGGTCATCGTTCGTGGATTAGACTGCGGTGACGTTCTGTAGTCTGTACTCTTCTGTCAATCGATGGGCTTTCAGTGGAGGGAAAAAGTAGTGGTCACAAGATGATGAGGGCGTAAAAGAGGTAAAGGCGAGACACGTGTCGAAATCCGGTGTAATTCATTGGTTTAATTCATCCATTTCTTTCACACGTCGATCATACGTCGAACGATAGGACTGAATTAACATAAGTACTTTCCCATAATCAATGCAGCTTTGATATATAATTAAATTCACAGCCTGTACATTGCATAAACACATTTATGGAGAGTCTCGCTATCAGAGCTAACGAAAACAGGTCGTTTTTCTACCAACTACCTTCAACACAACTGTCAGACGAATAGAACGTACGTCACACAACAGACTAGACAATACGTCATAATAAGCATAAAAATACGTCACCAAGTCACCAGCGCGGGAAGAGAGTTCACTAACTAATTAATCTCTCGAACGCACGCTGTGCGTAATTTACATAATATTCGGTGCGCAACAATTATTTGGAAGCTCACCTACTCACCTGTATGACAACATAACAAAGAAAACAGACAAGAGCATTTAGCTACAGCGAAGAAGGGAACAAAAAGGAATCATAACATTATGGAATAATCTGGTTTAAGACGGGTTTCTACGGCTCGGGATAACCGGTACCTCAACATGGTTGGATTTCAACGAACGGTACGTTTGTAAGCGTGGGTTCCTTCTAAGGTGGGGATCTGCTCAATGTGGACAAATTCAAATGACTGTACTTGGTTTTCAATATATATATATATATATATATATATATATATATATATATATATATATATATATATATATATATATATATTTTATTGTTCGTCCGTTGAGGTTCGACGAGGACCATTGAGTCGTCTGGTGACTGATGACTTGCGCGGATGACTTTTGTTTAAAGTGAAGAAGAGTTGCGCGGCGTCAACCTCACTCTCTCGTCCGAGCCCATCATATCCAGTGGCAAGACTCTACGTCAAGACGACCAGGGATGGGTTCGGTTGCAGGAATTGTCATTGTTTGCGCCTTACGGGACTCTAACTCCGGGTTTGAAGTCAGAGTTTCCTTCTCTTAGATGAGTTGCCGACCAGAAATACATAAGGCAAATACCTCGTCTTCACACGCCGGTCAAGTGATCCCAACAAAAACAAACTCTGTGAAATCATTGAAAAACGCTTACAAACAAGATATTTCCTTACATTTATTTTTTTCTTCACGTTTTTCTCTTTTTTAAAAACTTCTCTTCGTTGCTTTGTCTTTGTGTCCGATAACTGACTACAACTTATTTAGATAATATGACGGAAAAAATATATATTTTTTTTAAACATTTGGGATCTTGCACTTTTAAATAATAATCAAAATCCCCCCCCCCCCTTTTTTTTTCTTCTCTCTTTTCAACCTCCAAACCCCAGTTAAATACGGCGGTAAATTTCTAGTCCTTTTTTAACATGAATCTCTTTCATACAACAGAATCTATTTCTGTGTTATTCTCAAATTAACTGTTAACTTCAATAAATAATCAACTCCCTCGGGTTATGTAGAAGAATTGCAGGTTATCCACTGCATCCTGGTCTATTTCCAGTCGTCTTGACAAATAATCGCCATTGGTTCAGGACGAGAGAGTGAGGCTGACGCATCGCGCCACTCTCTCTAACTTTATACAAAATTCGGCTCCAGTCAAGGCCACTACTCAAGTCAAAGCCTTGGTCATCTTCGCACGCGAAGGACGAACACTAACAATATTATGTATATTGTTAAAATAGCCATTAGGGCAGCGAACCGGTTGTTCAATTATTGAATTCCCAAACTCTGCGCATGCGCCAAACGGGGGAAACAGGAAATAGGAAACAAACAGATCAACAAATGCAAACAGAAGTTGTTTCCGTAAAAAAAAAATGATTTAAACAAAATAAACACCATTTTATTTTGTATTATCTATATATGTATATTTTTTTTATATTATTAATTACTGTAACTTCAAACATGCAATAATATATGTTCAACTAACTATTTAAATGAATGCTCGCAGTACGAACAAGGCTCTGGTACTTTTCCATCGCTCAAGCCATGTTTAACGATAAAGTTTTTTTTTTTTTTTTTTTTTTTTTAAATAACAATAAATTTTGCGATTTATATGTATTATTAATTAAAATCAAATATCATTCTGAAGGGAGATTAGTGCAGGGATCAATTGTTTAAGGCGGTGTCACACAAGCTTTCGTACTTGGTGACCCGGTTATGTTTCCTTTTTTTCTTTAATTATAATTCTTCATCGTGACCCACTAACATGGTATCGCCTCTACTGCCCCCTAATGTAAAATGTAACACAATAATTTCCACACCGCTTTCATACATTATAATAAAGCATTTACCCACGCAATGACTGTAAAAGAAATTAAACTTACCGAACATTTATTGATTAATGAATGCGTCACCATAATCTAAACTTGATTTTCAGCTGTTTTTTTTTTTCTTCTTTCGGCGATCCGGTACCCGTGATCCATCATTTGGGAACCGCTGGTTTAAGGTATTCTCTAGGGGGAAAAACAAACACAAAAACATCAAAAAAAAAACAAAACAGGATTAAAATCGCAAAAGAAAATGAAGGATTATAAATAGATGCAGCAAGTGGGCATGGGCGCCCGCAGGGGGGGGGGAGCAAGGGGGGCACTAGCCTCCCTGGATGGATTGGATAAAAATTTTTTAGACAATAATAGACACAAAAATGATTAAAGTAAAGAGAAAATAAAGAGAAAGTAACTAAGCTGATGTCCTGTCCGTTCGTTCACCATACAAAAATACTTAAATAAATTAAAACTACATTATAACATTACTAAAAAAATGTTGTCCCCCCCCCCCCCCAGAAGGTTTTCTGCGGGCGCCCATGGCAGTGGGGCATTCAAAACGTGGTGCAACATTGGCCATTTACTTACAGAACCGAGGCACTCAAGGCGTCTCTACTACATCATTTCAACCCATCACACTAAATCTACGCTTACTTCTAGAATAAACAAGATCAAAATGTTGACTTCCTCGTTCTGTTAGCTGGGATCTGAAATAGACAAAAATCAAGGCCAAAAAAAAAACAAAGAAAAAAAAAATCATTATGTGACGTCACAAGGCCAAGACAACACAAAAAAATGGATATCTCTGTGGATAAAACTGGTCTAAAATACATCAAATATTTATCAGGATGCCGGCCCGCGCTTTGAGTCTATTAAGCGCGAGAACTTAATGTCCGCAGGAGTCTACAGCTTCTGGATTCCTTTTGTTCCTTCTCGGTGGCAAATGTTCTACATCAGGGTAGACGCGAGGTTAAAAGTCTCGAGTGCGCTGTCAATCAAGCAGCCTACCAAAAGCCATTGATAAATGTTATTGAGTGCGCTGTCAGTCAAGGAGCCTACCACAAGCAATTGATAAAGGTTATTGAGTGCGCTCTCAATCGAGGAGCATGTCACAAGCAATTGATAACATCATATTCCCTTTTTTTGTTTGTTCTTTCAACAAAGATAATTGATTTCAATTCTCTTGAGATCTACCAAATTTGTAATTTGGAAATGAAATGTAATGAAATGTAATGAAATGTAATGAAATGTAATGAAATGTAATGAAAGGTCATAATGGTTTCAATGCTTCGGTTTTTTTTTTTTAATTTAAAGAAAAAAAATGCTTAACAAACCCATGATGCAGTATTTTGTGATTGGAGTTTTAAAAATAAAACAAATATTGCCTTCTACAACCATTGACCTATGATATATAGATATTTTATTTCATCAACAGTTTGTTAAAAAGGGTTTGGTCGTAAGGGAGTCGCAGAGAAAGGGCGTAAACAAAGAAGCCACGCTTTTGTTCCGTGAAGAACCATATGTCGTATTAATCAAATTGATTAGCTTAAAGATTGCCCCAAGACTTAACGAAGACACATAACTGCGCAAAGCAGTTAGTAGTTCGTAACATACATTACCTCGTGTTTCCTCCCCCCCCCCCACACACACACCTTTTTTTGGTCACCTAAACTTTCATGCCACCCAAGGGGAAATCCCCAGTTAATGTGCCCCACATCCAACACTCACTTAAAATATATAATGTAATTTGAAGACCATCAAAGTGAAATGCGTAAAAAAAAAAGGGTTCTGGTCCGGTCTGGTGTTGTTCAATCCATCTTGAGAACACTCTTCGGAGTAGTCTGGTGTTGTTCAATCCATCTTGAGAACACTCTTCGGAGTAGTCTGGTGTTGTTCAATCCACCTTTAGAATACTCTTCGGAGTAGTCTGGTGTTGTTCAATCCATCTTGAGAATACTCTTCGGAGTAGTCTGGTGTTGTTCAATCCATCTTCAGAATACTCTTCGGAGTAGTCTGGTGTTGTTCAATCCATCTTGAGAATACTCTTCGGAGTAGTCTGGTGTTGTTCAATCCATCTTGAAAATACTCTTCGGAGTAGTCTGGTGTTGTTCAATCCATCTTCAGAATACTCGTCTCAGTAGTCTGTTGATATGCAGTTTATCATGATAATACTACTCCGAGGAGTCTAGTGTTATGTCATCTTGAGAATATCCGCCTGTGCCGTCTAGCAGTAGGTCCTCCTTCACGAGGTATACTCTTGCAGTGCAGTTACCGCCATAAGACAACACCCTCCTATTGTGCTCCAATCGATGAGTATGACACAATACTCTTGTATATGGAGACAGTTGGTCACGCATGCAAATCATACAATATCCCCGGAAAACCTGCTTAGCTACCAATGGCTTTATTTAACGTATCGAAATTTATTTGAGATTGATATCTCTTTCATATGTTTATCTTCCGGCGCGTCCTGCTTCCCCTTCAAAACCACACACCACTCACCTGTACTGAGTGAATTGAGGCTGTCACGCCGCGAGCTTAAGGGTAACTTCTGAACTCTGATAAATAGGTTGATTTTATTTTATTTAGAAGGGATTTTCTTTTATTTAAATGTCACTATTTTTTTTTTACATTTTTATTCTGGTTCTGCACACCTCACAGAACTGGGTCATGGGCACTCCTTCACTTCGGGCTAGTCTGAGCCTGCGAGTCTTTTCCGTAGATGGTTCAGGAAGGTATATGTTTCCCTACACTGTGACTTTTGTAAACTGAACGACAGTATCTTCTCTAGCGACGGGTTTTCGTACAACGTTATCTCTATTCCGGGATCCGGCGACTGCCTGTTCCTATCCGGGGGGTTATTCCTGGACAAAAACGGTTGACGAAGGTAATGGACTTTGACTTCGACATAGGGCAGTAGATTTCTTGAAATATTATAGAAAAGGAAAATTTAAATCTTTTTTCTTTCTTTTTTTTTTTTTTTTTTTTTTTTTTGGGAGCACTTGAACCCACCGGGTATTTATTTCAAAATACCCGTATTTGGTTTAACAAAAGTGAACCTGGTTTAACCCATCGAATTACGGTTTTTTTGTTTTAAAACACTTTTTGAAATTGCTTCAATGGACCATAGAACTCAGTAAAAGTGTGACCATTTATAACCCCCCCCCCCATTCTCTATACAACACATGCCCCTGGACCGGGTCATACACTGCGACACGCGTGTCATACCCTCGCCACCACTGCTCTAGCTACTCAACCGACTAGAGACCTCGGTGAATTCTTAAAAGACCGTGCTATAATCTCGTTTGGACAACAACATCTCACTACGAGATTAACTGGGCGTGGCCGCGGGGAAAGTACTGGAAGATGGTTCCCAGGAGACCCTTCCAGAGCGTATCTGAAATTCAGACACATGGACTCATTACGAGCAGTCCATTGTTGGTGGGAGTATTTATACAGAATACAAATTGTTTTTTTGTTTTTTGTTTTTTTTTTGGTATCGTACTTTAAGGAAATTCAAAGATTCGATGTCTTCAATACATTTTTTTTAACTGATTTCAATTTTCAGTGCGGTGAAAGTAGTCCAGTACAATATATGTGTTAGCACAGTTCTATAGTCCAGTACAATATATGTGTAAGCACAGTTCTATAGTCTATTACAATATATGTGCTATAAGCACAGTTCTATAGTCCAGTACAAAATATGTGTTTCCACAGTTCTATATAATAGTCCAGTAAAATGTATGCGTTAGCACAGTTCTATAGTCCAGCACGATATAATTGTTAGCAAAGTTCTATAGTCCTGTTCAATATATATGTTAGCACAAATTTAATAGTCTAGTACAACATCTATAGGATCACACGTCTATCGTCTAGTACAGTCTATGATTCAATGACCGTTTCAACTTTTCGAACCATACAAAATTCATGACTCCCCCCCCCCTCCCGTCGCCCGCCCTCTCACCCCACCATAATTTAGACGTTTCCCGTTCATAAGCTCGGCTTAGACTTACGACTTAAAAGCATTACCTTAGTCATCTGCTGTAGGACTTAAAGGAGAGACACTTTGGCTCTGACCACACCAGTAAGTGTTTTCTTTCCAGGGCAGCAGCTGGTATTTTTTTTTAAACACATTCAATGCAATTTCAAACTTATTTCTATTAACTTTTCTTTTTCCACATCACAAAATCGGGCGCCCCCGCCCCAGCCCACACCCTCAAAAAATCAGAGCCCATGAGATGGCTCTGGCTGTAACCATAACAGAAAAGATATAAAGGAGAAGAGCCATTGTGACATCACTGCTTGTTCGTCGTTTTATTTCCCTAGGACAGTGGTCGGTAAATCGCGTCTCGGCGAGCCTCGCGCGGCTCTTAAGCGACCTGAGTGCTGCTCGGCCATTCGGCCACAAATCCCGAAAAACGACAGGGTCTTTAAAGAAATTTGGCTCTTAAAATATTTATAATCGCCCTGCTGCTGATTTTTAGCTTTTTTTGACTTGTTACCGGAAATTGGTTTGAAAGAAATTTCGTCGACGGAAAATTGATCGATGGAAGTTTGATTGAACGGAAATTTGGTCGAATTTTATTTTGAGTTCACACGATCAAATTTTGCGTCAAAATGTATGTTTGCACGCACTATACTATATAAAAAATAGATAAATAAAATTCGAGTCTGCTGTTCTTAACCTGTGGCTGGCAACTCATATGGGGGTCGAACGAGCCTCTCCAGGGGTCGCCTAAGCTCATCCGGAAAATACATATACTCTAAAGTTATGAAGTAGCAACGAAAAAAATTTTGTGGTTGGGGGGGGGGGTCACCACACCATGAGGAAACGTATTAAAAGGTCGCGGCATTGATAAGTTTGAGGATCACTGATCTTATATTGTTTGTGGACGGGTCATTTCTCATTTTCGAATTTAAAACATTTTCTTTTTTCAAAATAAAAAAAAAAAAATAAAAAAATTTAATAAAAAAATGTAATGAAAAAATAAAATAATTGAATGCACTAAAGCAGCGTTCCTCAAACGGTGGTCCGTGGACCGGCACCGGTCCGCAGGCCTTACGTTACCGGACCAGAGAGCTTGATTATTAATGTTTAAATAGAAAGAAAATGTAATTAATAAATCTGGCACCGGTCCCTGGTGTAGTTTCGAAACTTGTCCACCGGTCCGTGAAACTTAAAAGTTTGGGAAAC
Organism: Lymnaea stagnalis; assembly: GCA_964033795.1. Classification (NCBI taxonomy): domain Eukaryota; kingdom Metazoa; phylum Mollusca; class Gastropoda; family Lymnaeidae; genus Lymnaea; species Lymnaea stagnalis. The sequence continues at coordinate 265,554 of CAXITT010000649.1, read as the reverse complement.
GCTGCACTAAAGAGTATACGATAGTTGCGATCCATCAACTCAAATGTACACGGAAAATCAATATTTGTTTCATCACAAAAAAAAGCTATTCTGTTTAGTCTAATTCGGTGTGACTGAGAGCGGTGGGTGTAGATAAGGTTTGTAGGTAGATAGGGGGGTTTGTGTGTAGTGGTGGGTTTGTGGGTCGGGAGAAGTTTTTTGGGTAGTGGGGGTTGTGGGTATGTAAGGGGTTTGTGGGGAGGTAAGGGCTTTTTGGTTATTATTTTGTAAGGGTAATTGGGTGAGAATGAGACAGGAGTAAAGATAAGACGTTGCAGAAAATTTGAAGAAATAGTGAAAAGGACGTGGCAGGTAAGGTCATTCAGTACATGGTGTTCTTCTTTCCATCCGACTTAACTGGTGAAATCGTTTAAAGCAAACACAGATTCTCTCAATGTTGGAGGTAAAAGAAAAAATATTTAAAAATATTGTTCAGAGCGTTATTAATGGTGTGAATTTCAGCAAAATGACAAATATTTGGCAATTAACCACTTCATTACCGATGTCTTCGACGTTATGATCACCCACTTTCAATTACCAAGGACGTCACATCGACGTCATAATACATATTTTAGAATATTTCTGAAATACCGCAGGACGCCACTTCGACGTCAAATTTCAATGTTATATATTTCCTTATTCGTTAATCCAGTAGAGAAATTAAAAAGCGAATCAGATAGAGAATGAAATGTACCGAAAATTTCATCTTTTAAGTGTTTTGTCGCTGAGTCAGCAAAAATCGATGCCCAAACCCTGCGGTAATGAAGTGGTTAAAACACCCCCACCACCCCTCCCCCAAAACTTCCCCCCCCCCCTCAACATGCTAAGATGCCTTCCAATCACATGACCAGTAACCAGAGTTTTATTAAGATGCCCCAGTGTTTGAAGTGATTTCCCGACCTCGCCACCACCATACTCGACGACGCATTTTGCCTCTGCAAACACGGGTCGTGTGTGTCCCTGGAATACCATACTTCTCGTTGCGTGTGACTGACCATTGATTACTTGACGTCGGGTTCTGGGGTCATGTGGTGTCCATTTGTTGACAATAGAACAACAAGCAGATAATGAACTACGTGACCCCGGTGGGTTAGAGCGGTACGGGACAATCTGAAGATCAGGATCTGTGCGTATGGGCTGGTAGGAGGATTCTTTGATCTTTGCAGTGCTCAGTAGAGGAACGAGAGTTTGGGACGCCCGAGGTGGTCAGTGACGTGGCGCCCGAGGATGTCATCGATGTGGCGCCCGAGGCGTTCAGTGATGTGGCGCCCAAGGTTGTCATTGATGGGACGCCCGAGGTGGTCAGTGACGTGGCGCCCGAGGTTGTCATCGATGTGGCGCCCGAGGCGTTCAGTGATGGGGCGCCCGAGGTGGTCAGTGACGTGGCGCCCGAGGTTGTCATCGATAGGACGCCCGAGGCGGTCATCGAAGTAACACCCAAAGTGGTCTGACGCCCGAGATTCTCGTCAATGTGGCGCCCGGGCCGGACATCAACAGGGTCGCCTCCCCTCCCCCCCCCATCTAGGAGACTATAAAACATACACAATACACACAAACATAACTCAATTCTATGACTTGTAATGTAGATCGAATATGCCACCTACAAAGTACTGTCCGGGGGCTAATACACCCAATTTGCGCCCCCCCCCTGTTTTTACGCCAGTGGTTGCATTGTAGGATCAAAGTGACTGATGGTGAACGCAAACGTTATTTAAAAGAATCATTGCAACCACTGAGGAGCCATTAGTATGGCCATCGTGATGTTTTTAGTTGAGAAAATAAGTTTCAGGCTGCAAATATTTTCCTGTCAGGCGGATATCCGCTTTGTATTTGGCTAAACTAATAAACAGTTATTTTCTCCCAGACCGGGAGAAATAAATTAACTGGAGTACTGGAACTTCGTCCTGTGTTTATGGCCTTAGATTTTACCTGAAAGCGTCTTCATACCAGCGCAACAAAAGAGGTTGTGAATCGTTAACTTAAAACTGTCTTTGGGTCACCGGAACAAAAGATGTTTTGAAGGGAAGATACATTTGGACTTTTTAAGGAATTTTTATTTTATCAAAAAGCCGTAACGTATACGAAGAAAAGTGCAATAGATTTGTTGTAGAATTTATTCACTCTGCTGGATGAAGAATACAAGTGTACGGCAAGGTAAAATGTGATGTCGTAAAATGCACACAAAGGTTCTCAAAATAAACGACCCGCGGGTTTGCAGGTATAAAGTGTCTATAGTTGGTTTTTTTTTTAATATCGGAAGTTACATATCAGACATTATTTTATACTGGGACTTAACCGAGTGCAGTTCTTTTAAACTGGGTCCGGACATTTTGAGAAAATACCCAGCGGGTCCAAGTGTTTAAAAAAAAAAAAAAAAGATTTAAATTGTCATTTCCTCTAATATGTCACGAGTTCTACTCCACAAAGTGACAGTGCATTGCCTTCGTCAACCGTTTGTTTCAATAAATAACACCTCAGATAGGAACAGGCAGTTGCCGGATCCCGCAATAGAGATGACGCTGAACAAAAACCCGTCGACAGAGAAGATACTGTCGTTCATTTGATAACAAAGACTTAGGAAACAACAGTCGCGGTACAACTAAAATAGCAAATACCCTCGTGTACAAGGATACGGAAAAAAAGACTCACACGTGCACACTTGCTCCAAGTGAAAGGACCGGCCCATGGCCAAATTCTGTGTAGTGTGCAGCCGAAGAACAAAGATGTGAAGCAAACAGTGGCATTTAAAAAAAAAATATATCAAACTATTTACCGGAGTTCAGACGTTACCAATGAAGTTTGCCGCGTGGCGTCTTTTTTCCACTCAGTTCTACTAATGTAAAACATGTGGAAACTGCGGTAGGGCCAGTTCTGAAGAGGAAGCGGGACACAACAGAAGCATATATATATATACTAATAAAAGGCAAAGCCCTCACTTACTCACTCACTTATCACTAATTCTCCAGCTTCCCCTGTAGATAGAAAACTGAGATTTAGCATGCTTATTCCTAACAGCTCACATACCAAAGTTAAACTTGCTTTTTATTTCCAAAATCTATACCGTTTGGGGCTTGGGGGCCCAAAATGTCGTTTGTTTGCTATATGAGCTATATAAAAAATGATCAACATATACTGCTACATGAATTGATGGATCTTGACCAAACTGAGTACACATACTCTTGATTATCCATATTCAAATACCGAAGGGTACTTAGCGCATAATATCCATACCTCTGGGGCCGGGGGCCCATTTTCATTTTTGCTGAAATTTGGCAGGCTTATTCCTTACGGCTTACTTACAAAAGTTAGGCTGGTGTCATTTTGAAACTCTATACCGTTTGGGGCCGGGGGCCCAAAATGTCATTTTTCCTGTATGAGCTCTATCAGTAAAATGATCAACAAAGACTGCTACATGAATGTCTGTATATTGACCAAATTTAATAAACATACATTTTATTATCCATAATCAAATACCGAAGGGTAATTAACACATAATATCCATACCTCTGGGGCCGGGGGCCCATTTCATTTTTCCTTAAATGAGCCTTACAACTATCAATATGCTTTGTACTCCGACATGAATAGATGGATCTTGACCAAACTTAGTACACATACTCTTGATTATCAATATTCATATACTTAAAAGGGTACTAATTTCATAATATTCATACCTCTGGGGCCGGGGGCCCCGTTTCATTTTTTTTCTTTTCTATACTAACAAAATGCAAAGCCCTCACTCACTCACTCACTAACTCACTCACTCACTCACTCACTCACTCACTCACTCACTCACTCACTCACACACTCACTCACTCATCTCTAATTCTCATTATATTCATCTCTCTTGGGCAGGGTCCTCATTTCATTTTTTTTCTAATATAAACTTATAAATATCAATTGGTTAGGACTCCTAAATGAATAGATGGATCTTGACCAAACTTAGTACACATACTCTTGTTATCCATATTCAAATACCGAGAGGTAATAAATTCATAATATTCATACCTACCTCTAGGGCTGGGGGCCCCATTTCATTTTTTCTTATGTGAGCTATATTCTCCCAACTTTCGCTGTAAATACAAGCCTGACAGTTAGCTGGCTTATTCCTTACAGCTTTCTAACATAAGTTAAACAGGTTTCATTTCGAAACTCTACCCAGAACGGTCACAACCGGGGGCCCCGAATTTTGATTTGTTTTTTTCTTATATGATGCGCTCTATAAAAAAACTTAACGACAATTACTGCTACATGAATAGATGGATCTTGACCAAACTTAATATGCATACATTTGATTACCCAGATTCAAAGACCGAAGGGTACTTAACACTTATTATGCATCCCTCTGGGGCCGGGGCCCTTTTCATTTTTCCTCATAAAAGCTTTATAAAAAGCAATAGGCTTAGTACTCCTACATTAATAGATGGATCTTGACCAAACTGAATACACATAATCTTGATTATCGATTCTCAAATAACGAAGGGTACTGAACTCATAATATCCATACGTGTGGGGCCGGGGGCCCTATTTAATTTTTTTATAATATAAGATATATAAATATCAATAGGGCTAGACAACACCATAGGTTCTATGTGATTAGTTGGATCTAGGTCTAGCTTTGTAGCAATACCCTTCTTAGTCCGTTTTAAAATTTGGTTTGATTTAATATCCAATCCATTCAAGGCCGATCTAGAATTTTCTAGAAACTTCCATAGTTTAAAAAAGCTATGGATTTGAATGCCCCCTGGATTCAGAGCCACAAAGAAACAAGATTCCACCGGGAACGGGATAAAACCGGAAAAAAGGATTGCGCCGGGATCGAGTTCAGAATGGATTAGGGACTCATTAGAATTGGGGTTTTACCAAGGACAGACCCTACAAAAAGTTGGCATTGATTTGAGACAGGTTTGATTTTCGCAATGGAATGCATTGTATAGTCTCCGGAATATGCGAATACTTGATAATTTCGTACATTTTTTTTTTATAAAAAGAGCTCTTCTCTCAAGAGCGCGTATATTTTGTTTGTATATATATATATATATATATATATATATATATATATATATATATATGAGAGAAATGCCTAGAGAGTATTTTCCTTAAGATGTTGTAGTCGATCTGATCGTGGCTACAGCCAAATTCAGAATGGTGGTCAGCGTTTTTTCAGAATTTGGGAATCCCCTGCTCTAGCCGAGAAAAATTACAGAAAGTGACCACGTGATTCCATTTTGACGTCCTAGCGTGCCGTCTCGTAGGAGCGGAAATTTCACTGAAATATCCGGTCTGTAAATTTCCTGCCACAATGAACTGACAGTTTCAGCGGCAGATGATAAAAAAAAAAAAGTCTGTTTAAACGGACCCCGGTTAAATGATTCTCGCCTTAAAAGAAGGAATGAAATCTTTGACGTTGTTGTTGTTTTTTTTTTTTTTTCTATCCCTGATATTCACAATCCTCTCCTTTTAAANTAAGATGTTGTAGTCGATCTGATCGTGGCTACAGCCAAATTCAGAATGGTGGTCAGCGTTTTTTCAGAATTTGGGAATCCCCTGCTCTAGCCGAGAAAAATTACAGAAAGTGACCACGTGATTCCATTTTGACGTCCTAGCGTGCCGTCTCGTAGGAGCGGAAATTTCACTGAAATATCCGGTCTGTAAATTTCCTGCCACAATGAACTGACAGTTTCAGCGGCAGATGAAAAAAAAAAAAAAGTCTGTTTAAACGGTCCCCGGTTAAATGATTCCCGCCTTAAAAGAAGGAATGAAATCTTTGACGTTTTTGTTGTTTTTTTTTTTTTTTCTATCCCTGATATTCACAATCCGCTCCGTTTAAACGGATCCTAATGTTAACGGACGAAAACAGAATCTAAGGCAGTGGTTCTTAACCTTTTTTGGGGTACCGAACACCACCGAACCCTTCTTAATAGGTAAAATAAAATATGAATTTTTTTTCCTGATTTTTTTTTTTTGGGTCATCCGCCAAACCCCTGACACCGGCTCACCGAACCCCTGGGGTTCCATTGAACCCAGGTTAAGAACCACTGATCTAAGGCAATGTTAAATATTATAAAAGACTTCGTTGGTATCTGAAGCGTTGTTATCCGATTTGTTGGTATCCGAACGGTTGGTATCCGAAGTGTTGGTATCCGAATCGTTGGTATCCGAAGTGTTGGTATCCGAAGTGTTGGTATCCGATGTGTTGGTATCCGAAGTGTTGGTAACCGAAGTGTTGGTATCCGAAATGTTGGTATCCGAAGTGTTGGTATCGGAAGTGTTGGTATCCCAAGTGTTGGTATCCGAAGTGTTGGTATCCGAAGTGTTGGTATCGGAAGTGTTGGTATCCGAAGTGTTGGTATCCGAATCGAAGTGTTGGTATCCGAAGTGTTGGTATCCGATGTGTTGGTATCCGAAGTGTTGGTATCCGAAGTGTTGGTATCCGAAATGTTGGTATCCGAAGTGTTGGTATCGGAAGTGTTGGTATCCCAAGTGTTGGTATCCGAAGTGTTGGTATCCGAAGTGTTAATATCCGAAGTGTTGGTATCCGAAGTGTTGGTATCCGAATCGAAAGCTCGGCTTCTATGCACCCTTTTCTTTCTTTCATAACAGCCGCGGCGGGAATGTGTTGATGACATGCGAGTGATTGGAGTGGCTTTATTCACATCCCGCCTTTCTTATGTTGATGCGGTCGAATGTATGACGTATATAGGTCAACAGTACTTTACCGGTCATCTGATATCCGACAGAGGAAACGAACGGTAGCTTGATTCATTTGTTATTATAATTTATTTTGAAAAAAACAAACATTTATGTTATGGTTTGAGTTAGAGCCCCCGATGAATGCGCATTTCTTTCAGTGATTCAATTGTGTTGATTCATTCGTGTTGGATATACGAAAATTCTAATAACTGAAAGAGCTACTGCATGTTTGGTCGATGTCTTGAAATGCTAAATATATATGTTTTATGTCGCCTCCAGCAGATTTGCTCTTGGAAGATACGAAAAACTAATGAGATTGTTTAATTATACTTTTTGTTTAATTTGTTGTTGTGGTGTGCAATGGATAGAGAGAAAGAGAGAGAGAGAGAGAGAGAGAGAGAGAGAGAGAGAAAGAGAGAGTGATAGAGAAAGAGAGAGAGAGAGAGAGAGAGAGGAGCTGGTCCAGAGAAAGAAGGAAATCAAAGAAACAGCTGAAAAAAAAAATCCCCCACCCCCCCCCCCCCCAAAAAANAGAGAGAGAGAGAGAGAGAGAGAGAGAGAGAGAGAAAGAGAGAGTGATAGAGAAAGAGAGAGAGAGAGAGAGAGAGAGAGGAGCTGGTCCAGTGAAAGAAGGAAATCAATGAAACAGCTGAAAAAAAATATCCCCCACCCCCCCCCCCCCAAAAAAAAAAACCCGCGAAACGCACTTACTAATATTCATTAGCTCTCCCACCCACCCCACCCACTTTTTTTAAAGCCGATTTTTCTCCCCAAATTAAATGAAGAAAACCAAACACTCTCGCGTGGAAAGCCCGTTAAATCTAATTGGCAATAATAAACTTGTCGGTACGACTAACCACACAGGCATCAGCAGCTTAGGCGATTACAGCCATTTCTTCTTGCAATCATGGTCGAAATTGTTAAACCAAATGCAGGGAAAGTTATTAGCGGGAAATTGGCTGGTGCCGGTCCTAGATATTTTTTGTTTTGTGTTTCCATCCTTTTAAATTCGATCTCTTCACCTAATGGTCTGGCAGTGAATCGTGTGTTTTAATCCTTTTAGATTAACTTACCTTTTGTTCGTGGGTTGGCCGGCTGATTGGCAAAAATCCTCGGACGGCTAATTGACCCACTCCCCGCCAATCTATCGAACTGGACCATGGCGCGTAGACTCGTTGCCGTCGACAACATGCGCATGCGTTCAAATTTTCAACGCCCTATTCCCAATTGCTCGATATTTAATTTTATAAAAGATTGATAGGGGCAAATTTTTGTATAGTGTTGTTTACTTTTTAAATTCATGTCCTCTCGATTGACGTCGATCCTGTTGTCGTCGTTCCGCTCGTCCTCATCATCATCATATTGTCCCTTTACTCCTTAGGCCGTTGGGGCGCTACGGATGACATGAAAACTGTCCTCCTCCATTCCTCTCTCTGTTTTCTGCACTTCCGCACAGCGTCGTCTTGCTTTAGTCCCGTCCACTCTTTGATGTTATCCTCCCATCTTTTACCTCCGTCTTCCTCTTCTTCTCCCTCCTCTCGTTGTGCCCTGCATGATTTCTCTGGCGAGCACTTGTTTCCACTAGGAATTTTTTTTTTAAATGTCTGGCTTCCTAAAAGATTACCCTGCATTACAGTTCTACCTTGTTTAGGGTGTCTAATGATTTGAACCTAAAATATGGCATCAACGTTCCAGTGCAGTGGGCGGGAAGATCGTGGGCCCTGGGTGGGCAGATCGTGGGCCCTGGGTGGGCAGATCGTGGGCCCTGGGTGGACAGATCGTGGGCCCTGGGTGGGCAGATCGTGGGCCCTGGGTGGGCAGATCGTGGGCACTCGGTGGGCAGATCGTGGGCACTCGGTGGGCAGATCGTGGGCACTGGGTGGGCAGGTCGTGGGCATAGGTTGGGCATAGTGTTGGGAAAAGTGTGAGCACAGTGTGGACAAGTTGTGGGCATTGTGAGGTTGAAGGGTGGGAATTTCTTTTAAATTGGAATTTCATTCCTGAGAGAGTTGCGGACTAAACAATGTATTGATCGCAGGCGAACACGTTTTTGGCACGCACTGCTTTTGTAACAATTTTGTTACAGGGCGTGAGTTGTATTAATAGAGCGTTTACGTCCTCAAAATCACGTGCAAGATAATTTAAAGCAGTGGTCCCCAAATGGCAGTCTGTGGACCTTCACCGGCCTGCATGCCTAAAGCTGCCGGTCCCCATAACATAAATATTTATTGTCCGCGGATCACCATTTGGGGAACGCTGGTGTAGAGCACTATACCACTGTGAGCAAATTGCAATTTATTAGAAAGAAGTTTACCCGAAGGTAAAATTTTGTTTCAGCTTTTTTTTAACAATTAGTATGTAGTTTAAGGATAAGATTAGTATATAGTTGAAAGAAAGATTAGCATCTCGTTGGAAGATAAGATTAGTATGTAGTTGTAAGATAAGATTAGTATCTTTTTGGAACATAAGATTAGTATCTAGTTGGAAGATAGGAAATACATTATGAAAAATAGATGTACTTCAACCCAGAGCTTATAAAAAATGAAAGAAGGGTCACGTAAGGTGCCATCAAAACATGTACTTTGTATTATTTTTTTTCAATGCAGTTTAAACAAATTAAATAACTGCAAAAATCAAAACAAAATATCCATTCTAGCGTGACATGTAAAATGCTGAGTCGGGCCCAGTCTACAACCGGGGACCGGGGTTTTCCGACATCCGGTCGATATGGCGGTAAACGTCTGCTAGTGAGGTGGTCGTGTCGGGCTATATGCCCTGACACTGTTAGACGCCATTATCAACCCAAAGTATATTAAATGCTATTTATTTATTAATACAAAAATAAGTTAATGATTTTTTTGTGAATTTCTTGTTTTAAATTGTTTCTTTTTTCTCTTTTTTAAAAAAAAAAAATGGTTAACTGACTTAGCCTTCGTATGATTTGTGTTATCTGGCCCTACTTCGATCTACCGCTAATATAGGTTAATCTAAGACATTATTACGCCTGCTTTGAGTCCGATCGTGATTTCTAACATCTCAACCAGTCAAGTTTTTTTTTCTTCTCCCTGCGGTTTGTAGCAGCAATGACCAGCTCCAACGAAATGGACAAGCCAGATGGCGCAAGAATACGCAATATTTTTTATTTTAACAAAGGATAATTTTGATCCTCTGGTCGTTAGTTTTCATATAGTTTTGACAAACGAAATAGTCTGACATTAAATGAAGAGCCGTTGTGTTCAATATCCAAGTGGCTTGATCCAGTTAAATGACACACTTATGTTGATAGGATGAGTACTTGAAACGGGCGATCTTATTATCACTGGAGCGAGGAAGGTCCAAGGAATCTCTCATTCAGAGACCGACCGAATTTCGGCTTCGTTTTCGGCCCGAAAGTCATGTTCAACTTTCGATCTGGTTTCGGCTTCGGCTGGAATCAGAAAATCAATTTCGGTCGGTCTCTAAGCTCATTTAAACAACGCCGCATTGGTAATGAAAAGGAATGACTTAAGCGTAGCTAAGTTCACTTGGTTAGCTCTGGATTATGGCGTATCTACAGAAGTGGGAGCATCTATGGTCACTGACGTCAAAAGGGGTCAGTGGCGTATCTTTTGGCGAAGGTTGAACTCTACCCCTGACGCTTTGGCGTGACTTTAGCAACACTCTGGCTTTTTTTTCCACATTAATTTATGGTCAACCCTGACATTTGGTGTCAGTGTCTTAAGGTCGTACTGGAATGATACATGGTGTTACGCACTGCCTTCTATTGTGAGAAATTAATCTCCTATTTTAATTTTATGGCTCGTTCAAACAGTGCCTAACAAAGGACAATACCATAGAGAAATACAAATAACAAAAATACGACACCCAAAACAGTACCAATTACAATTAATAAGATTTAATTCAGTAATAATACAATTACAAAACAAAAGAAATATAATTACAAATCATCAACTTAAAGAGTATGGGAAAATCTTGTACAATTAGTACAATGTGCCAATTAATAATGTTGAATGATGAATGTGAATAAACACATATAAGTACTTAAAGAATAATACACGTCTCGTGAAGTTAAAAAAAATCTATCAATCTCCCTCCCTCTGTACCTATCAATCCCTTATATATGTGGGTCTACCGACGCGTCTGGAAATGCCCTTACTTTTCTAATACAATCGAGAACGATCCATAAGATACTAGTAGACATACCAACCATGTTTAATTGGAAGTCGGTGGTAAACACGATACATCAAAGAGATAAGCCACGCCCATCTATGACGTAGCGTGTGCTAGGGGTCAAGCAAAGTTCACGCACGGGGAAAAAGTGTGATACATAACACATGGTCATTCTGGAATATTGTCACACTAGTATATACTTACACTAGCATATGGTCTCACTGTCGTTCGGGCATAATGGTGTGGTATATGGCCACCCTGGCATATAGTCTCACTGCCGTAGGGTTATAATCGTATGGTATATGGCCACCCTGGCATATAGTCTCACTGCCGTAGGGTTATAATCGTATGGTATATGGCCACCCTGGCATATAGTCTCACTGCCGTAGGTTTATAATGATATGGTATATGGTTACCCTGGCATATAGTCTTGCTGCCGTAGGGTTATAATCGTATGGTATATGGCCACCCTGGCATATAGTCTCACTGCCGTAGGTTTATAATGGTATGGTATATGGTTACCCTGGCATATAGTCTCACTATCGTATCGTCCCAGTGCTATATGGCCACGATAAAGTCCTTTCTACAATATTCACTAAAATGTATGTACCTTTACTTTGTATTTCATGGGTTCACTAAAATTTAAGAAGAGCTTTCAACAACGTGTTATGAAATACAAGGACATTCATTTTTCTGTGTACAGCGTTATGATTGAAAAGTATTTATTTAAGAGTTATTCACTAAGAACAAAAAATCGAGCTTTAAAATATGTACTTTTACAAAACAAAATAAACTTCTTTTTTTTTGAAGAAAAAAGCGTACATCTTAAAGATATAATGTGATTCCAGAAAATTCCTCGTTTTAGTCAAGGATTCGACCAATCGCTGCGGCCTTCAGCTTCTAATCGTCTTTCAGCCCTTTCATAAAGCTTTTATCGTATCAGCTTGAATAATCCTGACATCTGAAGCTTGTTTTTTGCCCACTTAAATACCTACACGATCTCCTTCCCATCACGCGGTGGATTCAACACAACAAAACCAAATAAGGAAACGACGATAATGGTTCTTGGTTTGAGCTCGTGTCTTTGTCGCGTTCGTTTTTTCGTGTCTTTGTCGCGTTCGTTATTCGTGTCTTTGTCGCGTTCGTTATATGTGAAGCCAGCGTCGGCTTTATCGAAGTGATATTTTTTTTTCCATTGCGGGAGGGGGGAAAACGTAAGAAACGTAAGTCCTGGTCACGTTTATTTCGTTCTAAAATTTCTAAAGTTTCGTTGTTCAGACGGGGAACAAAAGATTGAGAAAAGAAGATATTTAATTTTTTGAAGTAAAGGATTAACTAAGCCAAAAGCTTAGCTGAAATTGTAATTCAAGTAAAAGGATTGGGTCAGAACCAAGACTACCGTGCGGGCAGTTAAGGCTACGCAGTCCGTTCTCCAAGTCGCTGGTTGGTCAGAATGTTGAAACTTGTGAGTGGACATGTTTGGACATGAGATGACACGACTGGACATGATTGGACATGATTGGCTGTAATTGCTTTTTAATTTAAAAAAATTAATTCTTTTTTTTAAACTCTCTAGCGATGAGGATATCCAGCTCTTTAAAAAAAAAAAATGAAACTATGCTGCTGTTGAATTTTTCGTTGAAGGCAGTGAGAGGGGAGGTTTCAACATATAAAATTCATCATTCTTTCAGTATCTATATAAAATTTATAAATATTTTAATCAAAGAAAAACCTGGAAATTTGATGCCAAGGATTGAGAAAAAAGAATGGAGAAAGATAGAGAAGAGAGGGGGGTGATCCATAGAACATCGACTTTGAGAGAAACATACTGATAAAGAGAGGGAATGAGGGGGTGGCATGTAGAGTAATAGAGGCAGACTTAGAGAGGGGAGGAGAGAGAGAGAGAGAGAGAGAGAGGGAGCGAGGGAGGGTGGTATGTAGAGTATAAGAAGCAGAGTGAGTGATAAAGGAGAGAGAACGAGAGTGTGGCGTGTAGTAATAGAGGCAGAGTGAAAGAGGGAAAATACTTCGGTTTCGCGACAAAGGTGAACTAATTAGAAAAACAAACAAAGAGAACATGAATAAAATCATTAATGGGCAGCCGAAACCACATCACTGTCGGTATCAAACGAGACGTCACTGAATGCAAGCGCTCTATTCAAGGGAGAATTGGGCGTGGGTAAAGAAACACACCAGTAAAACCATTTCTATAGATTCTCAAATAATCCCAAAATTTATTTATTCAGTTTTAAGTTTCACAGTTTTAGTGTTGTTTTTTTGTTGTTTTTTTTTAAACTTCGTGCGAGATAACGGCTAAATTAAAAAGTTTACAGCAATCAAACAAAACTATTTAACGATTTTATGTTAACTTTTCGTTCTCTAACGTTGCTTAACACTCACACACTCACACACACACACTCACACACACACTCACACACACCCTCACACTCACACTCACACACACACACACACTTACACTCACAAACACACACACAAAATAAAAAGTTACTAAAAATAAACTGAATTTTCCGTGGACTTTTGAGGTCGAGAACTTGAGAACCTCTCATATCCGAGCCACTATTTTTTTTTGTTTAGTTAACTTCTTGATGACCCCCACGCACATTGTTTGTCAAGTAAATCTTTTCGCTTGCTTTTGAAAGCGGAGACGCCATTATTATTTGATGGGGTCCACACACAATAAAAAAGCGACTTGGCTTTTAGAGTGACTTTTAAAATAGATTTATAAAAAAAGAGATTTCAGTCAGGAAGGTAAGTGAATAGGTCTAGTATCGAGTACCTGGTATCGCAGTACTTAGAAAATTTAAAAAATGAGCCTGGAGGACACATTTTGAGCTGGTAGCTGGCTGGCAGCTCAGGTTTACAGACAATACGATCAAACATGTTTTTTACAAGCCGTTGACATGTGACCTTAATATGATCTTGGAAGGTAAGTTTTAAAAATATGATGTTTTTATATAACAGTGGTTCTCACTATTCGTGGTACTGTAGGCTCATCACTCACTATTTAAAAAAAGAAAATAACAAGATGCCGGTGGTCAAAATGGCCCCGGACACGCTGCGCCTCAATTCGCACCCGGGTCCCATTAGACCAGTGCTATTCGAATGTCATTTGTGGTGTCACAGAATGGTTGTTACGGAGGAGGGCTCCGGTCCTGACTTATCACCAACTATACTGACTTAGCAGTGGTCAGTACAGGACCGCTCCTCTCTGTGATTTATATTGTGAGTATCTAGGCGTTGAGACAGACAAAAGCACAACGTAGACTTGAATGAAATGCAACAACTCAAACTCCAGGTGTCCAACGATAATGAAAGTATGTTTATTTATAAGATATAAGTTTCTTCTATCATCTGTCGTCTTCTGGTCTCTAGCAAGTATTCCCTAACAACTGCTCAGTTGTATCTTTGCTCTTTTCTCTCTCTTCCTCAACTAATCCGTAGTTCTTCTCTATCTTCCTCAACTAACTACTGTCGCTCCTTTCCCTCTTCCTCAACTCGTCGTTCCTCTGTTCACTCTCCCTCGACTCTTTTAACTCCGTGAAAGCTCCCTCTTATATGTGATTCTCTACCCCCATAGGTGGTCCAGGAATGTTATCTATAAACACACCCCTGCCCCCTAATTTCCAGTCAATTAGAACTTCTCATTGTTAACCCAAAAACTATCACGCGAAGTCTGGAAAACCCGAACATACTATTATCCAAAGAAACAATCCCCACTATATCAAGATGTGAGAGTCTATTAACCTTAACTTAACCTCCTACTCTAACAATGCCTTCCCTAAACTAACAGCAGTTTCCGTCCTTCCTATAAGTTACCTTAACACCTCTGTCCTATATCCCGCCCCAGTCATTTGTGACATGTGGTGATAGTTTATTTAAGTTAAACTGAAGAATTAAGTTTACAAACATCTAGTCCATTCAATTATCTTTCATTTGACACCAGAATGTGTCTAATAAACCTAACACTAATATTTGAAATAGTTTTTTAATCCCAACCTCTCACTTCTGGTACCCGGGTACGAGTAGTCGCAACCTTCCCGTACAGTAGCATTATGACTTATGGCTTAACCACTTTCAAGGGGAACTAACTAAGAACAGTACATTTCATTTCAGTAGCAGTATGACGCATAACGTCCCCGAATCGTGGGGTGTAATCTAATTTAAATGGACATTTAATTATTGTATTTCTCCCTCTTTCTTTCTCTCTCTCTCTTTCTCTCTCTCTCTATGTCTCTTTCTCTCTATCGTTCTTTCTCTCTCTATCTCTTGTCTCTCTCTATCTTTTTTCTCTCTTCATTTCTCTCTTTCTCCCTCTCTCTCCTCTTTTCTCTCCCTCCTCTTTTCTCTCCCTCCATTCTCTCTCCTCTTTTCTCTGTCTCCATTTTCTCTCCTTCTCTCTCTTTTTCTCTCTCTCTTTCTCTCTCTCTCTTTCTCTCTATATATATCTCTCTCTTTCTCTCTCTCTCTCTTTCTCTCCCTCTCTCATTCTCTCCCTCTCTCTCACAATTTTTCTCTACCACCTTTCTCTTTATCTCATTCTTTATCTCTCTCTCCCCGTTTCTCTCTCCCCGTTTCTCTCTCCCTTTCTCTCCTTCAATCTCCTTCGCTCTCTCTCTCTATTTCAATCTCTCTCTTTTTTATTCTCTCTCTCTCTTTCTCTCTCTTTTTAATTCTCCCTCACCATTTTGCTCGCTATTTCTGTCTCTCTATCTCTATCTTGCTCTCTATCTCTATCTTGCTCTCTATCTCTATCTTGCTCTCTATCTCTATCTTGCTCTCTATCTCTATCTTGCTCTCTATCTCTATCTTGCTCTCTATCTCTATCTTGCTCTCTATCTCTATCTGTCTCTCTATCTCTATCTTGCTCTCTATCTCTATCTTGCTCTCTATCTCTATCTTGCTCTCTATCTCTATCTTGCTCTCTATCTCTATCTTGCTCTCTATCTCACGCTCTAGCTCTACCTCTTTTTCTTTTTCATTTGTTTCTCACTCTCGTTCTCTCTTCATCTCTATCTCTCTCTCTCTCTCTCATAGTCTAAACTTGCTCTCTCTCTCTGACTAATCTCTCATTCCCATTCTGTCTAGCTTTCTATCTTTCCCTCTCTCTCTTTTCGTTTCAAATCCCATTCGTTCACTCTTCGTCTCAGCTCCGTCTCTATTTTGTGCTCTCTCTTGGTCTAACTTCTCTCTCTCTCTTCCTCTCTCATTCTCTTCCTTTTCTTCGCCCCTTTGCGTTCATTTTAATGACCCGATACATACTGCCCCCCCCCCCATCCCCACTGACATTACTGACCGTTACTTCCAGGAGATGAGGCAGGGCAGAAATTGTGCCCCCCTGGCGCAGTGTGCCCCCCTGGCGCAGTGTGCCCCCCCTGGCGCGGTGTGCCCCCCTGGCGCCGTATGTCCTGTCCTCACCACAGCCATTAAAAGAAATTTAAAAAAATCACTGCTTGTGTGGTCTCCCGCTTATCAGCACTAGTTACCCCCCTTGTCATATCAAATTAATACAAGTGTCTTTGTCTTCTCCCTTGTCTTATAACTGTGAGCCAGACTGTACTTTAGATGACCACGGGGTGTGGGGGGGGCACGAAAATAAACAGACAAAGATAGACATACACAGAAGCAAACAGTTGAGCGAAATCACAGAATGTTTGAACACAATAGCTTATCCACTATCAACCCCATGATGGTACATGGAAGCTTATCCACTATCAACCCCATGATGGGACATGAAAGCTAACTTACTATCAACCCCATGATGGGACATGAAAGCTAATCCACTATCAACACTATAATGGGACATGACATTTTATCCACTATCAACCCTATGATGGGACATGAAAGCTAATCCACTATCAATCCCATTATGGGACATGGCATCCTATCCACTATCCACACCATAATGAGACATAAAAGTTTATCCACTATCCACACCATAATGAAACATGAAAGTTTATCCACTAGCAAATCCATTAAAAGATATAAAAATGTTACAATGGAACTACAAGTTAGTTCTGTTGTATGTGACATTAGAATAGGTTTTTAAAGAAATAAATATGTCATCTAAGACTGGACAACGAAGATCATGCGAGCTAATTATTTCAAAAATAAAATAAATTTTCATTACAATCTCCTACTTTTTTTTAAACGTTTTCAAATATCCGAGAAAAAATTGGTCAAAGAATTTTAAATTGACAAAAACTGAATTTTAATTCAGTAAATAAGTACAATTAATGAAATATTGCACCGTAAACTCATGGAATATGCCAGATTACAACTCATGGGATATTGCAGAGTACAACTCATGGGATATGGCAAAGTACAACCCATGGAATATGGAAGAGAACTCATGGAATTCTTCAATTTCTTTTCTTGCGATTATAACACAAGGTAATGCTTGTCTTTCGTCTGAACTGAATATCATCATTCAAATGGAATGGCATCAGGGGCGCCCCCAGCTGAGTTTCTTTCATGTATCCCCCCCCTCCCCTGGTAATCCCTATTCGTAACCCACCCCCTCACCCACAGACGGGGGGTGACTCGTAGTGCTTTTGCCGGCACGTTTCGCCCCAACGGCGAACCATATGGCCAAACCAGGAACAGCTGGACTAAGTCAGTAGACATCACATTTTTTTTTTAATGTCATGTCATGCGCTGAAATGATTATTTTCAGGCGATGCGTCAAGAGATATCATTTTAATAAAGTTATGACAAAGATCATATGGTGTTCACTGATATAGATGAATGGGTGTTCATAGTCAAGGCCAATCATGAGAAATCAAGCCTCCGGACTGTACGGTCTTTTGCGGCATGGCACTGCTCCGTGGTCGCATAGTGGTTAATCATCAGTTAGATTAGTGGTTCTCAACGTTCCTAATGCGCGAAACCTCTTAACACAGCTCCTCATGCTGTGGTGACCCCCCCCCCAACCCCCCAAAAAAAATAAAAAAATAAAAAACAACATAACATTATTCTCGTTTCTATCGCATAACTTTAGAGTATATGTGTTTTCCGATTGTCTTAGGGGACCCCTGTGCAAGGGTCGTTGGACCCTTAAAGCGGTCGCGACACACAGATTGAGAACCCCTGAGTTAGATAGCTAATGCACATCTATTAGTAGCGACAAAGCCGTGCCAATAAAGCGCTCATCTCACGGGCCGTTTAAAAAAACAAACTTTTTAATGACAGTATGCCGTAGAAGCAAGACTTGCATTGGTTCTCTTTCCTTATCAATAATTACATAATGATGAAAACCAACCTTATGACACAAAGCTTTTCGAACGAATCCTTCATAAAATGTAACATTGATCAAATGGGGAACGGAGCTGAAAATTTGAGAAAACAAGCAGACAGGTACTGTACTTTCTAAGAATCCCAATAAGTGCTCCCTCCTACTCCACACCACCCCCCCTCCTTTTTCCCCGCCCAAAGGCTAACAACGGAACATTTTTTTCCCCCACGACCCGGAACTATATTAAAAATCTAATGACCCACCCGGCGTTTACACCGCGGATTTATTTCACCGACTATTTACGTAAAAACAAATGAAAAATATTGCGCCGCCACACACACGCTCGATGTACAGTGGTGCCCGGTTATGTCGACCTCGGTTAACTCGCTAAACATGTTAAGTCGACGTTTTTTGTTGTGGAGCCGCCGTATTCTCATTAGTCTTAGCATTTTCACCTCGGTTGTGTCAATTCTTTTATGTCGCCGATCCCGGATATCTCGAGCACAAAGGGCGGCCGAATTTGTTATCTCAATCCCTATGACCAATCGCCCGGCTTTTGGACCCCGCAAGAGCAAACACCAAACACAAAATTAATACGTTTTGCATAATTAAAAAAATAATTATTTCTCAAAATACAGGACTTTTGTTTCAGGGTAAACCTAGAAGCAAAGCTTCTATTTAGATGTATTCTATTTAAAATAAATATGTTTTCATTTTAGGTTTTTTTAAAAACGCCGTAGAGTCCATATTATAAATGGTCATAATTTTCCGAGTTTAAAACGTCGTCATGGGCAGCCATGCACCGGTCACTTGCACACTGGCCATGCCGGTGGTACTACCTCAGAGCTTCTTTCACGAGAGTTTGCCGTGTGCAAAAACGATTAAACCACTGGCCAGGGGAAAGCTATAAATAAGTAGTCCTGTGCCAAAGTTGAAAGTTCATGATATTTAGTCCATAAATAGTCTTTAGTAATGAGGGATGCGTTGCCTCATACTCATATAAACTATACAGTCATTGCGCATGACGCGACTAGCCGAATGAGGTCACTCAATGTGGAGGCTTCGTCGATAATAGAAAGTACCCAACGAACTCGTACGTTAAAAGTTCGTAGCTCAAAAAGTAATACAGCCAAAAAAGTGACTCTGGTTTAATTTTTTTATTTTTTTTTTTATTTGACATTTGCTCTAAATAACTGTCATATTTGTTTTAAATATTTTTTTTTCAACTAAAGTACCTACAATTTATTAACACACATCATGCAAATCAAGAAGATTTCAAGCACATTTTAATATAAACCGCCCACATTGGTTTTCGTTTATCTCGATCATCGGTTATCTCGACGCTTCTTGGCAAACCCTGAGGCCGTCGACTTAACCGGGTTCCACTATATATATATATATATATAAAGTTTTGTTTTGTGAAATCCTTGCCATTATATTTCTTTATCGTTGCCTTGAAAATGGTATTTGGCCTGGCGGGATGGGGTGAAGCTGGTAATAAAATAAAATGTGTTTGTCAATGGCAAAGGGTCTGTGCCAAGTTCCAGCTGGATAGGTTGACGGGAAGTGGGTCAGTTAGCCGTCTCAATATTTTTTTTTGCATCGCAGTGAGAAACACGCGAACAAAAAAGAAGTTAATATAAATTATTATTTTTTTTTTAAATTAATGAGTTGTTGAGGAATCGTGTCTCTCTTGATGTAACTGGAACCCATTCGTGCGCCCCCTTTGCGATCATCAGCCTTTAATTTACACGGGACGGAGATAAATGAACGACACTCGATGTAAAAAGAAAAAGGTGGGAAGAGGGGAGTGCTGTTATAATGTTTGGGACGAGAGATTATATTTAAATATAAATTGATTATAAAGTGTAATCTACAGCAGGAATGGCTCTTTAATCATCAGGGGGGGGGGGGGGTGGGGAACAAGCCAACAGGGCGGAGGGGGGGGCGGGGCAAAATGGTACATGGTTCATTTTGATCGCTTGAGTCCAATGTTCGCAGGCCGCATATAATGACATATATAATACATAACAAACACCAGGTAAAAGATATAAATTGGTATGTATTTATTTGAAAGCTAAGTATTTTCAAGTGACAACACATCCTCGCGTGATGCCACATTAAGTGATATCACGTCCACACGTGTCGCCACATTAAGTGACAGCACGTCCACACGTGTCACCACATTAAGTGATAGCACGTCCACCCGTGTCGCCACATTAAGTGATAGCACGTACACACATGTCGCCACATTAAGTGATAGAACGTCCACGTGGGTCGTCACATCAAGTGATAGAACATCCACACATGTCACCACACATCTTAATATATTGTATAGATCTTCATTGAAATACAACTCTTTAATATACAATAACATTTAAGTGTTTAGTGTTTACCTTCTTCTTATCTTATCTTCTATTAAGGGCAGACGATCAAGTTATTGATCATTTTGGATCCTATGCATGTAGAGGGGATTTGCAATGTTTCTGTGCCTGGTGTTGATGAGGACATTTCATTGATTTCCAGTGCCACTTTGTGGGGGAATCATGCGCTGCGGGTTTGAAGGCTTGAGGCAATGGACACAAATGTGCCAAGTGTTGTCGCCTGAACCGTTCCTTTTGAAATCTTGTTCCAGTCCCTGATTGTCTTGGGCAGGAATGAGCAGCTCCTATACTGGCTTCTTGCTGGTAGGAGCCTGAATTGCCTGTCATGGCCTCGTCGCTGTCTATGGGGGAGAGGGACGAGTTTCTGTTTAATACTGGAACAGTGGACCAGCCCATTATTTATCTTGTACATCATGGAGAGCCTGGATTGTCGTCGTCTTTCCTCCAATGGTGACCAGCCTAGTGTTTCCAGGATGCTGCCAACACTAGAGGTATTCCTAAAGCGGTTCAGGACAAAGCGTGATGCCCGTCACTGGACCTCGTAATCTAAAACCGGACGGATGAAGGCTTTATATCCTTTCTTTCACACAGGAGTTGCCAATATTTAGATTACGTCTTAAAAACCCCAGGGTCTTGTTTGCTTGGTTACAAATATACCTGAAGATAAAGGTGGCGGGCGCTGTCATTTAGATCAACCAAGGGGGTTGGCTAAGGGAGGGGCTAGGGGAGATCCTGGGAGAGGGGCGATTTGGGCGGGAGTTGGCTGGGGTGGGGGTGCAGAAATCGAAATTGCCGATCGAACGATCGCTAAGGAAAGGGCATGGGAAAAGAAACTGAGACATCATTTTCTTGACCTACTTCGTTAACCCAACTCTGGTAAAATGATAATGCATACAGTTTAGTTACAAAGATTAAATAATATAGACTTTATTTTAAGTCTTTAGAAATCAAAGGGAAGTAATAGTTTAAACATTGAATTTATTGTAAATAATAATGGATTACTGCCCTTTGATTTAATTCGGAGACTCGCCTATCAGATGTGGGTACAAAAATAAAATAAAGTGTCTGTTGGACATGGACTGTCTGGCAAAAACTGACTGACACCTGCAGTTGTCTGACACTATCTGCTTATACTCTGCGTTTCTTAGCAAGGTAGCACTGGTAAAGCGCCACCCGGGGCGGACCAAACATTTTGCCGCCCCACCTATGTAAAAAAACAAAAAAAAAAACTCAACATGTCTGAGGTAGGATCGCATTTATCTTCGGTTTGATACAGTGGAATCACTGATTGCACTTTGAACTCTCGCCCTTCTGCGTAATTAAAGTTGGCACTTGAGATTTTCTGTACTTGTAATAAGAGTTTTACTTGTAAGCACATTTCTGAAACTATGAAACGTTCAAGGTCTCCTCCCCACTCCCACCCCCGCCCTCCACACCCCCCCCCCCCTCGTGCTAAAAGATAAACAGGATCACACAAGGAAGTGGACGAAGTATTGAAGAAAATAGCTATTGACACTGTAAGACTTGACTACAGTTAACAATTCCTGGGCGCTGCTGTTAGAAATGGTGGCGACACTAAATCGTGTTTGAGTTGTACTGAGTGGCATCCCTTGCTTATTAATGACCTTTACCGGGTTAATCGGGGGGGGGGGGGTTTCTTCACATTATGCATGTGTACCTCCTGCACTCTTTCGACTTGCTGTTCGTGTCGGATGATGAACACAAGACTTGATGCTCTATGCTAGACACACACGATCCATTCGTATGGATCAAGGCGGAGTTGATTTGCAGAGCTAGAAGCAGATAGTTGAACAGATTCAGATGTTTTTGTTGTGTTTTTTTGTTATTCAGTTTGCATGTGGCTTTTCGCCTCTCCGGTTTTTATGTATAAATACAGTATGCATAGTAACTATAAAAACATAAGGCCACATTAATAACGAAATTTTATATATATATTTTAAAAATGTATTACCTTACTAAATTGTAACCATTAACTACAGAGTTGAGTAACTAGGTGAAAAATGTAACACCTGAAAAGAAAATGTAATACTTAATTTTAAAAAAAAATATTTAAATTATAAAAATGTAAATTCTAATTAGAAAATGTAATATCTGAATAAAATTATGTTACAGCCAGTTTTAAAGACGGCAAACACACCCACCCCCCCCCCCACACAAAAAAAAAAAAAAAAAGTTCATGGTACAACGGTGGTCTCAAACCCAAAACATAACAGCCCACAACGGATTTGTGCTGTCAGCTCTTGTCCTGTTTCACCTGTCCTCCCCCACAACATCTCCTCCCATCCCCTCTCTTTAGCTTGCTTCGATGAATAATGGTTCTTTATTTAACTGCTTGCCGTTAAATCGAATCTGACTCCCACTAGAGATTTGCGACATCAGTTCATGAACTCATTTTACCCTGTTGTCTTTGTATGTGTGTGTGTGTGTATGTATGTGTGTGCGTGTGTGTGTGTGTGCGCTTGTTTGCTTGTGTGCTTGAATGTATGTGTCTGTGTGTGTGTGTGCAGGGCTTGGCAAAAGTGTGGGAGGAAGAGAGGGGGGGGGGGCCCTCACCATGGGACGCTAACATAACGAGTGCGCTAAATTGTGTTCAGATAGGCATTTTCTAGGCACTAGAACGATACAAAGCAATGGTTTTTCATTTTGTTTTTGTTTTTACAAAGACAAGCGGCGCAAATTTTTTTTAAAAAATTTTAATTATTTTTAGTTATTTTAAAGTTTCGTCCCGGGGCGATATTTCTCAGGACGGCCCCGTGTTGCTGGACGACTGGAAGGCTGGACGACTGGACGATTGGACGATTGGACGACTGGACGACTGGACGACTGGACGGCTGGACGATTGGACGACTGGACGATTGGACGACTGGACGGCTGGACGATTGGACGACTGGACGACTGGACGATTGGATGATTGGACGACTGGACGGCTGGACGATTGGACGACTGGATGGCTGGACGATTGGACGACTGGACGGCTGGACGGCCTGACGACTGGACGACTGGACGATTGGACGAATGGACGGCGGGACGACTGGACGACTGGACGGCTGGACGGCTGGACGATTGGACGACTGGACGGCTGGACGATTGGACGACTGGACGGCTGGACGGCCGGACGACTGGACGACTGGACGATTGGACGAATGGACGGCGGGACGATTGGACGACTGGACGGCTGGACGGCTGGACGATTGGACGACTGGACTGGATGGCTGGACGACTGGACGACTGGACGGCTGGACGGCCGGACGACTGGACGACTGGACGATTGGACGAATGGACGGCGGGACGACTGGACGACTGGACGGCTGGACGGCTGGACGATTGGACGACTGGACGGCTGGACGATTGGACGGCTGGACGACTAGACGACGTTAAGAAATATACCAAAATTACAGATCTGAAAATTTCACTACTCCCCCTTTTTTCTTTTCGTTCTCCACTTTAAAAAAAAAAAAAATTAAAAAGAACTCATTGGTCACGAAAATCTATTTCCGATCTAAATTCTTATGATTCAGGTATTAAACCCTATTATAAGCTGTATACGTACAATGCCTATAATTATAGCTTGAAAACCCCAGAAAACCATTCTTGTTCCTTTTGTTTGTTTTGTACTGGTTTTCGAAATAATATCTGCATTTTATTCAAATTTACTTTGTAATCATAGTTCAGACTTTAAAAGAAAAGGCAGTTTGACATGTTTTATCAATTCAAAAAAAAAGCATCAGATATTTTTGAAAAGTTTTTGCATATTGGACCCCTGGTATATTGGACCCCGTGTATTTTGGGACATGATATTTTGGACCCATGGCATTTTGGGAACCTGCATTTTTGGCCCTTCATTGTGTAAAAAAATTAGTTTTCGAACACAGAGTGAAATATTCATAGCTGTGTGCAAGGGTTTGCTATTGAAGGATAACAAATGATCCAACAAAATATTGCTGCGCAATCTATCCTCTATCTTCTACTCTCTACCATCTACCATCTACTTTCTACCCTCTACCTCCTACTCTCTAATATCTACCTTCTATTCTCTACCATCTACTTTCTGTTATCTACTCTCTACCTTCTACTCTCTACCTTCTACTCTCTACCATCTACCTTTTACTCTTTACCCTCTACCTTCTACCCTCTACCTTCTACTCTCTACGCTCTACCTTCTACGCTCTACCCTCTACCTTCTACACTCTACCAGCTACCTTGTACTCACCGGATCACTTGAAGTAAAGAGAGTAAATAATCTCCAGAGTCAATAAAAAAAAGCTTCTATTTTTTATACGCATTTTATGAGCTAACTTTGTCATTTTTTTTTTTTTTTTTTTTTTGGAATCTTGCCTCTCCTTTTCGACCCACTTCTCTAGGTCAACTTTACCAAAAACTTTGTACACCTAACCAAACCGGACGACAATAAAACCTTTTTTTTTTCTGTTTTTTTTGTTTTTTTTTTTTTTTTTTTTTTTTTTTTTTTTGTGGAATCTTGCCTCTCCATTTCGACCCACTTCTCGAGGTCAACTTGACCAGAAACTTTGTACACCTAACCAAACCGGACGACAATAAAACCTTTTATGATCAGTACGTCACTTGTGACTTAAACTCACTCTTGACTTCCCTCTTTCTTTCATCACAATTTCGACCCACTTCCTTGTGTTTGTATTTCATGGGCGTCACATACTTACTTAGTCCTGATCTCTTCAAAGACTAAAAAGTATATAATGATATGATCGTGATCTTGACAAGTGAAATGGAGATTAGCGATACCGCTGCGCTGCTGCCTTTGCGATTTGCTAAGAACGTTGAGTTCATTGGGCGCCCCGCGCTGTCTAATCATAGCACTGTAACAACTCTGAAATGTTGGGGGATAATATTTTTTTATACTCTTGGGTACATTTTGTTTTTAAAAAGCATTTAAAAAAATTATTTTAATTTTTTTTTTTTTTTAAATAATTAGGGTATTATTAAATAAATTGTCAATTACATTCAGGAATTCCTTTTAGTGTGCTTAATTATTTTTGGTTTTAAGTCCAAAATACGTTTGACTTGAACGCACGTGTCCTAAATGGATGAACGGAGCCACGTGACCTCGCCCTCTAGCTTTCAAGGTGAGCTGATTTTCACGTGTTCAACGCTATCAATCAGGTTCTCGGCAAAGAGTTTTTTTTTTCTTTTAATTTGAATTTTGTTCTTCCATTCCCTGATGCTTCCTGCACTTAACTTGACCTGTCGCACGCCGTACGTCATATTGATGTTTCCTGCATTTAACTTGACCTGTCGCACGCCGTACGTCATACTGTTGCTCCAGTCCCTGCACGCCGCGGCAGACCAACATCAAGCACGAAGCTTGCAGTCGTTAGTTCTACCCCCCGGGGTGGGGGGGTGGGAGAGGGTGGGGGAGGGGAGGTGGAGGTAGGGGGGAAAACCATTGATACACGGTATCAAGGACAGGCGCATCCATTCAGACAATGATCTGACGGATACGTTGATCTCACTTCTAAAGATATTGTTTGGATCCGGTTGGAATCTTTCGGAATAATTTTAAATGTTTAAATAGCAGTTGTATTGCTTTCAACGCGTTAGTATTTTGTATTCCGGAGCTAGTGTTGGAGTCGGAGTCGTTGTCGGAATATGCATTGCGACAGATTCGGAATAAACCTTTTTTTTTAAAATTATAATACTTGCTTCCAGACCCAACAAATACATTTCCCACCATACGACTGGACCCCCGTCTTGTAGAGAGCATCAAGTAGTGTGTCCACCATTCACACCAGTCAGTGGTCGTCAACCTTCCTAATGCCGTGACCCTCTAACACAGTTCCTTACGTTGTGTTGACGACCAACCATCCATTACATTTTTTTTCAATACCTACTTCATAAATATGTGTTTTCAGATGCTCTTAGGCGACTCCCTGCGTATGGTTCGCTCGACTCCCCCCCCCTCCCCCTTAGGGGTTACGACCCTCAGGCTTAGAACCGCTGATCCTCACGGACAGGCCATTAACCAAGATACTTTTATCCCCTGTCTGCAGACAGCTGAAGACTGGTCAAGACTAAATTGAACCCCCATAATCAATAGCCTTGCTGTATTGATCTGTCGTGGGTACCAGCCCCGGGTCGCACTACGTACCCCCGAAAGTGTTTAATACTGTGGTGACTTTTCACAATGATTGCATTACTTCTCAAATCAAATAATTTACATATACCAAACTTTTAAACTTTGAAAACAGGCCTGGTAAGATGGGGGGGGGGTGACTGGAAGGATGGGTGGATGGATGGGTGGATTGATGGATGGGTGGATTGATGGATGGGGGGATGGATGGATGGGTGGATGAATGGATGGATGGGTTGATGGATGGATGTATGGGTGGGTGGATGGATGGGTGGATGGATAGGTGGGTGGATGGGTGGATGGGTGGGTGGATGGATGGGTGGATGGATGGGTGGGTGGATGGGTGGGTGGATGGGTGGTTGGATGGGTTGATTGATGGATGGATGGGTGGATGGATGGGTGAATGAATGGATGGGTTGAGGAATGGTTCTTTGAATAGGTCAAGGGTGGATTAATAAATGGGTTGATGGTTTCATGGGTGGATGGATGGATGGGTGAAACTGCGAATGGGTTCCTTGATCGATACTGGATATAAGGATAGATTGGTTAAGGAACGGAAGGAGAGATGGATGGATCGATGGACGGATGAGTGGATGGGTGGAGGCAGGGCCGGCCCTAACACTTGCGGGGCCCTATGCCAAACGGATTGCGCGGGGCCCAGTCTGGGCAGGGATAAGGATAATAAGTGAACATTAAGATTTTGTATTAGAAAATAAAGTTTCGGGTCCACTGCGGCCGCATAGGTTGCTGTGGCCGAAGGCCAGCCCTGGATGGATGGTTGTGTGAAATGAGGGTGAATTAAGTGATTGGTGGATCATTTGGTGGGAGGTGGGAAACTCAATGGATGGATGGATGAAAACATGGATCGATAGAGCAACAATAAAGGTATGAATAGAAGAAAACGTGAATAAGTAAATGGATAAATGAATATTATACTTCATTACAGAAAAATAACAAAGATCATGGACTTATTTTTTAGTGATTGGAACATTGTTCTCAGCTATGGTGGTCGACGAGGCGCAGACATTACTGACGTACTTGCAGAATCTTTCATCAAGTATACGTCGATTTAAAGTCCTCAAACGATCAGTGCTCTTGGTGAATTTCTAAACACGTTTTCGGGGGTGGGGGGTGGGTGGTGGGGGGGTAGGGGGCGTCGTACTTGCAGAATCTTTCATCAAGTATACGTCGATTTAAAGTCCTCAAACGATCAGTGCTCTTGGTGAATTTCTAAACACGTTTTCGGGGGTGGGGGGTGGGGGGTGGGGGGGTAGGGGGCGTGTTGTTGCAATGATTGTTTCTTCCTGCTGTCTAGTGATGTTTTGACCGGTCGCTTTGACCATTTTTGTTACACTCTGCACCTAAAGGTACATCTTACTGCTCAGCTGCAGTTGTTAACTCTTCATCAAGATCATGCTCAATTCGTTACATACAAAACAACAACACCACCACCACCAACCTGGAACTCACCTCATCATGCCGGGTAACGGTTGGGGAGGGGGGGGCTGGCTGATGACATCGTCTCATTCTATTTGATCAAATGATCTGACCTTTGTTTTTGACCTTAGCTCTTTAAATGTTCCATCTTCTAAGCGTTTATTTTTTATCTTTGAAACGAGAAATTGAAAAAAAAAAATCACTTAAAAAACCCATAAATAAATAAAGTGCTCCCTCTGGGATACAAAGCCAACAAGCTGTTAGAGTGTGAAATTATGGTTATTTAAAAAAAAAAGAAAGAAAAACAAGTTTACAGCGGTGAATCTAGAGCTCCATTAGAGAAGACAATTTGGCTTCATCTTATTGCACTTTCAATTAAACGGAAATAGAGTGCAAGTCTGTTCCATTAAGTTATTGTTATGTTCGGCCAGACAGCGTACACATAAACACACACAAAGACACATACATGTGTATATATCAATATCTATATATCTATATATAGAAAGAGATTGGTGTGACTGACTTGCTAATTGAATCATAAATGCTCAAAATGTCTGTTTCCCCACCCCCCACCCCCCAATCAAAACATGATAAAAGAATATCATTCAATCCAATCATTGCTTGACAACACATCATAGCAGACAGACGAGGAAGTAAACCAATGCATGGGGTTTTAACCTAACAAGTTTCATTAAGGACCTGATGCTTTAATCACAGGGACAATACCAACACAGGCATTGCGATGAAGTGAAGCAGTCCATGGGTTTTTTGCAACTAACACGTTTTATGACCTGCTTAAAAAAATTTAGCACTGATCTATTCGGTGGATCTGATCCACTCGGTGGATCTGATCTATTCGGTGGATCTGATCTATTACGTGGATCTGATCTACTCGATGGATCTGATCTACTCGATGGATCTGATCTACTCGGTGGATCTGATCCACTTGGTGGATCTGATCTATTCGGTGGGATCTGATCTATTACATGGATCTGATCTACTCGATGGATCTGATCTACTCGGTGGATCTGATCTATTCGGTGGGGTCTGATCTATTACGTGGATCTGATCTATTCGCTGGATCTGATTTATTCGGCGGATCTGATCTATTTGGTGGATCTGATCTATTCGGTGGTTTTGATCTATTCGGTGGATCTGACTCAGGCAAAAATGGGCTAAACATGATACTTACTGGTGGTCGTCATAAAACTCTAACAATTCAGCATTCTAGGCTGTATAAACCTAAAGATATACCATCTAGCATTATAACTATCTAGCCATCTAGCAATCTAACACCAACAGTCTAAAAATATAACACTCTAACATTTAAAAAATGTAACAAACTAACACTCTAATAGCCTTACAATCTATCCACCTAACACTCTAACAGCCTTACAATCTATCCACCTAACACTCTAACAGCCTTACAATCTATCCACCTAACACTCTAACAGCCTTACAATCTATCCACCTAACACTCTAACAGCCTTACAATCTATCCACCTAACACTCTAACAGCCTTAGAATCTATCCACCTAACACTCTAACAGCCTTACAATCTATCCACCTAACACTCTAACAGCCTTACAATCTATCCACCTAACACTCTAACAGCCTTACAATCTATCCACCTAACACTCTAACAGCCTTACAATCTATCCACCTAACAGTTTAACACCGTAATAATCTACAAACCTAGAATCGAGCACCTTTAAAATAGTGCACTCTTTCAAGAGTCTAACAAACTAAAAATCTAACACAATATCAATCTCTCTAACAGTCTTAAGATCTAGGACTCCAGCTCCATCCACTTAAGACACACATTTACGTTTTTATTGACAGGGAAGAGTGTCTTTCTTTCTTTATTTCAACACCTATTTATTTCAATATCTATTTATTTCAATACTTGCTTAACTCAAAACCTACTTCATTCAACACGTACTTCATTCAACACCCACTTTATTCAACACCTACTTCATTCAACACCTACTTCATTCAACACCTACCTCATTCAACACCTACTTCATTCAATACCTACTTCATTCAACACCTACTTCATTCAACACCTACTTATTTCAACACCTACTTCATTCAACACCTACTTATTTCAACACCTACTTCATTCAACACCTACTTCATTCAACACCTACTTATTTCAGTACCCGCGCTTATTTCGTTCAATCTACTTTTTTAAAGTCTTACTTCAAATCTGTCGAGTGTCCTCTAATCAATGAAATGAACTCACCAAGTCCCCAAACCGTTATTATTTCATACCCTTATTTCACAAGTTTATGATATTTAAAAACAAAAAAAAACAACAACAAAAAAACAGTATTGATGTCATAAGTGCAAAATCGTTTAGGTTATTTTATGAAGACCATCCGAAGATGCTGAAGATCGAATCCAATTAGCAATCCGGTAAGCGGTAGCTTTTGTGCCGCTTGGTACATGGAAAATAGTTGGTCACGTCTGCCATCTGTTATAGAATGGGGGGGGGGCGCGGGGGAGTGCAGTCACATCATTATGGAGTACAGGGAGCCACGGGCTTTGGGTTGATGAGGGTTAATTTAGCGAGGCAGGAGAAGAAATAATGCCTGTGAAACTCAAGGATGTGGGAGATTGTGTGGTATTGGGAAGAGGGGGCCACAACCATTGCGTCACCGGCAGAGTGGGAGTCAATAAGTGGTGGGGGTGGGGGGCAGCGTCGCTTGAAGAACTGGGATAAATTTGGCTCCTTAAACACACACACACACACAAACACACACAAAAGAAAATCAGCTAGAGATGGCTTAGAAGTGAAAAGAAAAGATTGAATGCTGTTTGAGTTGTGAAATGTTCTTAGAGATGTGAAATGTTGTTTGAGAGATGAAAATGTCAAATTGGCGTGGTTAAAATCTGGCACAAACTTGTTTTACCCTCAAGTGTCAAAAAACAAAAGTTAGTGCTGCCTTGGTGGTGTTTGGGTGGGGGGGAGCGCGGCGGGGGGGCTGGGAGTTTGCAAGAATTTTTCTACATCTCTTTCACGAAAAAAAACAAAAAACTTTGCATTTGGCCGAAAAAAAAATCCACCCGTTCCTAAAAGACATATAGAAAGTGGCGCCCGGAGCGCGCCAGCCCGCATCCACACCCTGTCCCTACGCCAAACGTGTCAAACGTGTCGAAATTCTCAGCTCTGCCATCGAGAACTGTTTATCCTATGAGGCTGTAACTCTTTGAGTGCTCATAAAACATGTCTCAACTAATTGCCATACTGTTGACGAGCACAGCACAGTCCAAGCCTAATCAGGACTGGCGAACTCTTGTATGATTGGTACTTAAAGATGAACTAAGAAAATGTTGATCCAGGGGCCTCTGTGGGCCAACGGCAGCCCAACAAGCCCATAGGGCGTAGCCTGTTTGACTGAGTACACTGCCAGATCACTTTAAACTCCATCATTCCAATTTTTTTATTTTTTTTTTTTTGGTCAGGGTTTACTCTTGATGTCCTTCTTAACAACTTGACGGTTTTTTGTTGTTTTTTTTTTTTT
>CAXITT010000649.1:195340-233647 GCA_964033795.1 Lymnaea stagnalis | reverse complement strand
GTTGTGGAGTGGTGGGGGTGTTGTGGAGTGGTGGGGGAATGTTGTGGAGTGGTGTGGGGTGTTGTGGAGTGGTGGGGGCGTGGTGGAGTGGTGGGGGCGTTGTGGAGTGGTGTGGGGGGCGTTGTGGAGTGGTGGGCATTCATTACCCAGGCAGTAAAGGTGTCTTGAGTGCAATTCTTATTAAAAATTGTTGTATTTTTTTTTCTATCTCTCAAATAAGAAACTTAATGTCTAAACATGCAATCATGTTCACATTGACTCGGTTCAGGAAGGATGGGGCAAGTAACGGGCTTGCAAAACAAAAAATATATATTCTTATATATATGATAACATCATTTGCTTCTGGTTAGTCCTGCTTCTTTTTCGAAACCCCCTCCCCCCCCCCCCCCCCAAAATTCTATTTTGTTTTTATGTTAATAGTACTGAGTGGTAAAAAGGATTTAACCCAGCGAGCGTCAATGCGAAGTCAAATTACAATCAAATCTATTTAGTAGCTTATTACAGTTATGGGAGTTTTTATGAACCTTTGTAGTGGTAAAAAAAAAAAAAAGACATTTAAAGGTAGACATCCTTAAAAATCCAACTTCTTGTTTTATCTGATAATTAAAAATCTTTGATTGACTTTGCCACGACTTGAGCTAAAAATAAAATGTTTGTATTATAAGATAAGATAATGTTCTTTTATTGATCCAAACTTTATTATAGCTTTATTATACACATTTGTGTCTATTGCCTCAAGCCTTCAAACCGCTAGTGCATGATTTCCTCATCACCACCAGTAACAGAAACATTGCAAATCCCATCTACATGCATAGGAGCCAAAATGATCAATAAATTGATCGTGGGCCCTTAAGATATAGAAGAAGAAGAAGAAGAAGAAGTGTTTTTTTAGTTTCATTGTACATGTACATTTTCAGCACATGAGTAAGTAGATATTTTAATAAAAGTCACATTTTTCAACTAAAACAATTTGAACACAAGAGTTTTACGTTAAATTATTTCAATAGTGAAAAAAAAAATAATCGCCATTGGGGGAACTCTCTTAGTCATACCAGGGGCTTATCTGTTCTCTTATTTACATTTGTAACTTCTGGGGGAGAACACTGATAAATTCCTACTAATTGGGGGAACGAAAGAATATTTACATTTTTCAGTCCTCGCCCTGAGAAGAAGGATTCGTCACGAACGGCCCGATCCTAAGTATCGATGATGAAGAGGGTGGGATGTATCATCCAAAATGTGTTTAGTTTCACAATAACATTTTTCTTTAAATGGTTCTTCCAGTGAAGGATCTTTTAGTTTTGTGTTATGTTCCTAGCTTTCTTGATGAGTCGGTTTATGCGGTGTTTAATATCAGACGTTGAATTCCCACACCAGCAGGTAATACTGAAATTAAGTATAGGCTTCCAATTGTTGCACTGTAGAATAAGTTAACGACTTGTTGGTCTACGCAGAAATTGTAAGGATTTTTAAATGTAGAACAGTCTTTGGTTGAAGTTTTTCTATTGCATTTATATGTCAAGGACAATGCAAATGTATAGGCGGACTAACTTTCTCAGCTGTCATAACAAATGTAAAAGTTTTGACGAACTCAGATACTTTTAAATATAATAAGTGTTGTGTTTAAACAGTGGTTCTCATACTTGTGGCCGCAGGACTGTTAGTGATAGTCTCCCTTGCTTCGTTTGGATTTAAAAGATTGTACTTTCTTCACACAAATGTAAATACCCACGGGATAATCTCATGATAATATGCAATGATTAAATACTAGAAAGTCTCAAGATAATATAATATGTAATAATACCTTATATATAACATTATGATAAAGGCCTTCAAACCCCTAGTGCATGATTTCCTCATCAACAACAGTAACAGAAACATTGCAAATCCCATCTACACGCATAGGAGCCAAAATGATCAATAAATTGATCGTGGGCCCGTAAGATATAGAAGAAGAAGAAGAAGATAATAGTTTATAATTCCTACCAAATAATATCATGATAATACGCAATTATACCGTCTAGTTAAACTTATGTTATTATATAATAATGCTACTAGATAATATCGTGATATAATTGTAATAGCACCTATTAGAAATCTCAGACTATGTAATAACACATACCAGATAATATCGTGATAATTTGTAATTAAAGACTAGTAGGTAATCTCATAATAATATGTAAAAAAAAACTTTGCAAAGTAAGGGGAAATGTTAAAGATAAATTAAAATGATCATAACTATAGCGAATTACAATAAAATGTTATCGCAAGGCCACCCACTGTGGTTATCCACACACAAAAAAACAACAACAATGCATCAAGTCCTTGGCGAACATGGCGCGGTGAGAAGGTGCGCTAAAATCAGTGAGCCATTTCCGACCCAAACTACTGAAAACGATAAATGGATGGAAGATTGAACCAAACTTGCATAGATACCGATTTTTATGACAGAAGATATGATTCGCCGCAGGACATTAACAACATTATTTTGTAAAGGACGAATGCTTTGCAAGGAGAGCTTGACATCAATTTAGGTGTCGGAAGTGAACTTATGTTTAAAATATGTGTAATTTTTTTTTTTTAAATTTCTTCTTTCCATATAGACAGAGAATATTTTGATGCAACAAAAATAGAATAAAATAAGCTATGGCATTTTTTTAAAATTTTAAATCCTTTAAATTAACTCCGCTTTTGTTCGTGGCTGTCAAAAATCTTAGGACGGCCAATTGACCCACTTCACGTCAACCCATCGAGCTGAAACTCGACACATGGGCTTGATGCCGATGAAAACAAATTTATTCTGTAACATTTTTAGCCCAAAACCCCTAAAAAAATAAGTGTTTCTTGTTTTTCAAAGGGGAAGATGAAAGAAATATGATAACGGAATAAAATTTCAGAAAATTGCGCTAAATGAGATTATTATTTATTTATTTAAGATCGCAAGTGCGTTTTTTGCCTAATATTTTCTGTTTTTTTTCTGAAAATACTTCTGTGAAATGAGTGGGTCATTAGAATTTTACTATAGTTAAGGGTCATGGAAAAACAAAAATTGTCCCGATTGCGGGTCGAGCGGGGTACTTATTGGGAATTCCTATACAGTGTGTTACCAGCATCTTCACCCCCCCCCCCAATTTCCTTCCCCCCACACCGTTATGTCTCTCGGTTATTTAAAGTGTTTCAGAAACTGGACGATTATATCGAATCCGAAACTGAAATGAATTTCCCATTCCCCTCAGGGCGAAGCTAGACTAACTAATAGATATCAACGACACGAGCAAACTCCCGCGGCTGGTCCCCAAAGGAGTTATGTTCTTGAGCGTCCAGACGTGTAGGGTAAGTCTTCTGTCCGGCTAACAACAAATTAGTCTGGCGTCCGAACAGTTGTCCCCCGCAAAAAAATGATACAAATCTTCCGAGAAATCAGACAAGTAGTGCGCGAGGGGCAGGAGGGCGTAGGTGCGGGGGTGTATTGCTTGCCCCATGTAATGTTTACTTACACACAGGGACGTCATTTGGGTAGGGCAGCGTGGGGCCTTTGGCCCCCCCCCCCCGCCCACAGTGGAATTTGCAAGTTTTTTAAACTGCTTTTTGCTGTGGAACCTCCAGTAATCAACAAGTCAAGAAACCGACCAAGTTTTGCATGGCATAACCCACCCCCTTTGAAAACTGTAATGACGCCCCTGGCTACATCAGGTGGCTCTGCTGAGGGTATAACTTTAGGAGATATCGGTTTTCGGGGGAGAATTAGTTCAAAGTATGATGGTAAATGTTCATGTTTGTGTGTACGTGTGTGGAGCACACAGTGAATATAGTTAGCCGAGTTTATATAATAGAACAACTGAAACCGCAAACCTCTACACAAAATGTAACCCTAACCCTAACCTAACTCCACAAACTGAGCACTTTATTGACACCACAAATAACAATTGGGCCAATAATAATAATAATAATATCAGCAACCTCACAGGATATACATCTCCAATATATATATATATTATTTCACTTCAAAGACATCGATTAGTCAAGCGTAAAATGTACGTCCACCTTCATCGAGATGTCTTCTTTCTCTCTTTTCACTTCAGTCTCATGACATCTACTCTTGCCCTATACAAATAACTCCCTAACTCCTTTCTTTTCTCAGATGTCGTTGCGCGCAGTCCCGCGTGCAAAAAAATCACGAGTGTCGTGTGCAACAGCATCTGTTACAATACTTAATTTTTTTTTTGTTACAAATTTCTTTTAAAAAAGTGTTATGAAAAACAAGCACCATTAAATGTGGTGTCAACGCAGAACCACAATTGCGTTCACCTGAAATGGAAACATGCGAATGTATTGTTTCGTCCTGAAAATGTTGTTTTTTTTTGTAAAGGAAATAATTTTTTTGAAAAGTCAAACTGCTTTTCCGAGGTCATGTTTGTGTAAAGAACTTATAAGGTACGTACACGTACACATTGAAAATAACTATGAGCGCCTTTTCAATTTTAAAATGTTAGAATCAAAGCTGGGTTTCGGGGTGGGTTCCTATGAGGTGCTTATAAGAGAATGATAAGCCACAGATTAGATAACAAAGAAAAAGTGTCCACCAGTCTTAATATTTTCCGTAACCGAGCTTAAGGTCAACTGACAAGGAAGGTCAATGCAGTCCATCGTCTGCCGCCCACGTATCTGGTGGGTCTCTCTTCCTCGCATCAACACGTGTACCTAATCAATGGAAACAGGATGCTCTCAGAGAGATGGATCTTTGGACCCGCGTTCCCTCAAACCGTGGTCAGTGGACAGGCGCCGGTCCACCAGTCTTGCATTGCCCGTCCACCAGCCTTGCGTAGCCGGTCCTTGAGCCTTGCGTAGCAGGTCCTTGAGCCTTGCGTTGCCGGTCCTTGAGCCTTGCGTTGCCGGTCCGTGAGCCTTGCGTTGCCGGTCCTTGCGTTACGGGTCATTTCAAACATACATATTTATGGTTAAAAAAAAAAAAAAAAAAAAAAAGAAATGAAGATGATATAATTTTGATCCAAAGTGGATCCGGTACGTGGTCCACTTGTCCACCGGTCCGCCGTCAAAAGAGGATCCGGTACCTGGTGCACTTGTCCACCGGTCCGCCGAGCTTAACAGTGTGCGGGAACCGCTGCTTTCAGACACCAGGTTTAAGAGTGCATTCTTGGCGTCGGCGCTGTTGTTTATGTGGTGAGGCAGGTGAATGTAAAAGAAAACAGGAAATAATGGGATACAAAAAAACAACTCAGGTTCTCAACTCTCTACACTGGATGATAGGGGGAAATATTGATTCTTTTGTTCTTAATGTAGACCGTTAAGACCAGAAACAAAACAAAAAAAAGCAACAGAATTTGCAATGTCCACAGGTTTTTTGTGTGTTTTTTTTTTTTTTTTTTTGTGTAAAGATTTATTATCTTTTTTTTTTTTTTTTTTTTTTTTATTATTTTTTTTTTTTTGTTTTGGTATTTTTTTTTAATTTTTTTTTTTTTTTTTTTTTTTTTTTTTTTTGTAAAGTTTTATTATCTTTTTTTTTTTTTTAAAATTGTTAATAATTTATGATTTATGTGTCAGGAACTATTGATCAATCGTTTTTTTTTTTTTAAATTAAAACATTGTGTCAAGGACGTTTTCTCTAATGTTGACGCGGCACTTTGATGCCAGAGCTGCTTTGGGAGAATTTGCTACTTCAAGATAATTTTATCCGAAAGAGCATCTCATGGTTTCCAGGAGGGGGGTCGAAGGGGGTGGGAAGGGGCAGTGCATTTTTAAACATCAAAGGTAGGCTTAGTTTGCAATAGAGCGCCACCTCTAAATCTGACGCCCCCGCCCTACATAAAGTGAATCTGCTCAGTTTTGGCACCCTGTGGGGTAAGCCTTTGGTCCCGTTTTATTCCCCCCCTCCCCCCTTGAACCCTTGGATGTATAGAGACAAAAGTGTTCCAACTAGTTTTTACAAAATGAAATTGAAATAAAGTTGTTCGTCCCTTAACAAAAATCATCACATTAATGACACCAACAGGTGTAATGACACCAACAGGTGTAATGACACCAACAGGTGTAATGACACCAATTGGTGTCTTTGTATAGATACAATGGCGTCGGTAGCGTTTCTTTGATCGGGAGTGTTTGCAGGGGCGTAATTTAAAGTTTTTTTCAGGTGGTGGGGGAGGCAAAAACCAAAAACTTGGTGGGCTTGTCAAAGTTGTTTATTAAAATTTAAGTAAAAGAAACTGCAAATTCAAGGGGATGCGGGAGACAAATGCACCCACCCTGCCCTGCTGAAGCGACGTCCCTCGGTGGGGGGAGTGCAGAATCGATGGGTCTTCACAATTTTAAATCCAGGAATGGATTTTTGCGAATAACTACTTGACTTCAGATTTGCATCAGTAGAGCAATCAGAGGAGATGCTTGGAAATGCAGTTGTCTCTTAACCAGTTTGTTTTTATAGTTTTATATTGATACTTGAAAAAATAAAGTTACTTAATAGTAAACTTGTATTATAATTTTTATTTTAAACTATTTCGTTTCTTTCACCTGCTTGATGAGTAGATGAATGTTAAAAGATTGCACTCCAAATAGGCGCTAGTGCTACGACGTGACGGTGCGTACCGTGACAATTATGTAATGACATCGTAATGCTGACGTCATCATGCTGACGTCATGATGGTGACGCCATGATGCTGACGTCGTATTACTTACATCGAAATACAGACGTCATAATGCTGACGTCATTATGCTGACATAATAATATCTGACGTCATGATATTGACATCATAATACTGACATCATAATACTGACACCATAATACCGACATCATAATACTGACAACATAATACTGACATCACTATTCTGACATCATAATACTGACATCACTATACTGACATCATAATACTGACACCATAATACTGACATCATAACACTGATATCATAACAATGACATCATAACACTGACATCATTATACTGACATCATAATACTGACCCCATAATACTGACATCATAACACTTACACCGTAACACTGAAATCGTAACACTGACATCGTAACACAGACATCGTAACACTGACACCATAATACTGACATAATAATACTGACATCATAATACTGACATCATAATACTGACACCATAACACTGACATCATTATACTGACATTATAATCCTGACATCATAACAATAACATCATAACTCTGACATCATAACATTGACACCATAATACTGACACCATAACACTGACACCATAACACTGACATCATAATACTGACATTATAATCCTGAGTCCATAACACTGACATCATAACACTGACATAACACTGACATCATAACACTGACATCATAACACTGACATCATAATACTGACATCATAATACTGACACCATAATACTGACACCATAATACTGACACCATAATACTGACACCATACTACTGACATCATAATACTGACATCATAATACTGACATCATAACACTGACACCATAATACTGACACTATAACACTGACATTATAACTCTAACATCATAACTCTGACACCGTAACACTGACATCGTAACACTAACATAATACTGACATCATAATACTGACATCATAACACTGACATCATAACACTGACATCATAACACTGACACCATAATACTGACACCATAATACTGACACCATAATACTGACATCATAACACTGACATCATAACACTGACGGCATAACACTGACACCATAACACTGACACCATAATACTGACATCATAACACTGACATCATAATACATCATGAACAAAACTGAAACAAAACCTTTATCACTAGGTCACCATTTATCTTATTCTACAAATTTAAATATAATCAAATTTTACTAGAATAAAAACTTATTTGTACATTGTGTCTCTGGAGTACCGCAAACTCTCATCACCTTTTCGGCAGAGCCTGCACTAACTGTGACCATAAACTTAGTCCCGGGTACACGATTCCCGCCAGCTGGGTGTTATGTCATCTGAGCCCGCCTTTGTACCCCAGCGGATTCATTCAAGTTGCTGAGTTCTCATCCAACGAAGAGAATGCACTCAAGTTTGATCAAACTATCATCTGGCGACCTTGCAGACAGTAGGGGTTGGGGGGGGGGGGGGGTCTATGCACTAAAGCAGTGGTTCTCAACTTTCCTAGTGCCGCGACCCTTTAAAGACAGTTTCTCGTGTCGTGGTGACCCCCCTGCCACACAATTATTTTCGTTGCTACTTCATAGCTGTAAGGATTTGTTCCTTCAGATGGTCTTAGGCGACCCCTGGGACAGGGTCGCGCGACCCCCAAAGTAGTCGCGACCCACAGGTTGAGAACCACTGCACTAAAGGATTGCCTTTCTAGGGAAATGGGTTCATATCTATTGATTTTATATTGATCCTTAATCTAACATTTGATTTCTTAGATTTTTAAATCAATCAACGAAGCATGCATTTTGTGTTTGTCTGTGTGAGTTTGTGTGTTTTTGTGTGTTATTGTGTATGTTTGTGTGTGTGTGTGTTCGTTTATGTGTGTGTTACACTCAGAAGGAGCAATGGCTAAGTCAACAATTCCTATAAAGTGTTCATGCCTGTATGGGTGTTTATGAGTGTGTGTGTAAGTTTGTGTGTGTCTGGTGGTTTTGTGAGTCAGAAGCAAACAGGAAAAATAACTCAAAGCGAAAACTTTTTTAAGGTCTCAATCTTAAAGCATATCTTGTGTGGTCTCAATCTTAAAGCAAATCTTGTGTGTTCTCAATCTTAAAGCATATCTTGTGTGTTCTCAATCTTAAAGCAAATCTTGTGTGGTCTCAATCTTAAAGCAAATCTTGTGTGTTCTCAATCTTAAAGCATATCTTGTGTGTTCTCAATCTTAAAGCAAATCTTGTGTGTTCTCAATCTTAAAGCAAATCTTGTGTGTTCTCAATCTTAAAGCAAATCTTGTGTTCTCAATCTTAAAGCAAATCGTGTTTGGTCAAGTTGAGAGTATAATGATGCATTAAAACAATTTGCAGTTTAAAAAAAAAACATCAACTAAATGAACCATTATGCGGTCAGATACTTCAAGGCGTTAGCTGAACCATCAAACGGGATGTATGTGTTGGCTCTGCGACCACAGTCTTAGCTACTTGTGTATGTGTTGGCTCTGCGACCACAGTCTTAGCTCCTTGTGTATGTGTTGGCTCTGCGACCACAGTCTTAGCTCCTTGTGTATGTGTTGGCTCTGCGACCACAGTCTTAGCTCCTTGTGTACGTGTTGGCTCTGCGACCACAGTCTTAGCTCCTTGTTTGAACGTCCGGAGTTCTTGACCTTTGTCAGTATCTTCGATATAACAGACCTCTTCACGGTTGGTCTTCGGATGGTTGTCTGTAAAAGACTTGTCTGCGGATGGATGGTTGTCTGTAAATGACTCGTCTGCGCATGGTTGTCTGTAAATGACTCGTCTGCGGATGGATGGTTGTCTGTAAATGACTTGTCTGCGAATGGTTGTCTGTAAATGACTTGTCCGCTGATGGTTAGAGTTAGGGTAAATGACTTGTCTACAGATGGTCGTCTGTAAATGATTCGTCTTCAGTTGGTTGTCTGTAAATGACTTGTCTGCGGATGCTTGTATGTAAATGACTCGTCTGCGGATGGTTGTCTGTAAATGACTTGTTTGCGCATGGTTGTCTGTATATGACTTGTCTTCTGTAGTTGTTTGTAAATGACTTGTCTAAGGATTGTTGTCTGTAAATGACTTGTCTGCGGATGGTTAGAGTTAGGGTAAATGACTTGTCTACAGAAGTTGTCTTTAAATGACTCGTCTTCGGTTGGTTGTCTGTAAATGACTTGTCTACAGACGGTTGCTCGTTTTTTAGTGTACACAATTTCTAGTCATGCTCTTCAAGTACAATTGCTAGAACTCTTCATGGATACAACCAAATATGGCTTTTTACAGGTCTGGCGTCAAACACAAATTCCAGTAAAACAAAGACAAGGATTGTGTCATGATTTTTGTTATGATTACGTACGTCAAATTTCAATTTTTTATAAGGCTTCAAGTACATGCATGGAGTTTTACGGTCACTTTAATACAAAAACATAGATGTCAATATGTCGTTTGAACACACTAATTGTAACAACGAGCTGTCATTTCGGCAAACTAATGATGCCAATTGCATGTCATTTTAACAAACTAATATGAACTGGTTACAGCCGGCCAAACGTTGGCGACAGCGATGCTTGAAATTCTCGACTGCTAAATTTACTTGACAAAACATGAAGCCAGGTAACGCACATTTAAGAATTCCAATTTTCACTACTACTTTTTTTTTTTTTTTTACAGGATACGTCACTACACACTTTTTTTATTTCACGCTAATAAAATATATGAATCATTCTGATGGCCAAACTTCTTTTCAACCTAATAATGAATACACCATATTTAAAATGAGACGATTCCATTTTCCGAAAAGAAAATATGTCGCACCAAACGCAGTAGCTTTTTATTCCTTTTTTAAAATGAATCATTTGGCTTAGTTATCGAGATTTACATTTTGCGCGCCATCCGGAAATGGAAGCAGTCAAACCACAAGCGTAATATCCATAAAAGAGATGATAAGATGTGGATTAACCAATAATGAAAAAAGGTGGCTATAAATAAAAACAACACGAATTTGAATGTATAAAATGTGAGTTATCAAAAAGCCTTGTGTGGTCTGTGGTAAACAATTGTTTTTTTTTTTTCTTAAAATGTGATACGTCTACATGGCTGGCTGCCTCAAGGTTGGCCATAAATCACGTTGAACAGTTAGAATCTAAGTGCTGGTGGGGTGTGGGTGGCGTGGAAAGTTCATAAATAGAATTTTCATCGATGCAGGAATGGCAACAGGAATGAACAGAAACAAAACAAAAGAAAAAAAAAATTAAAAAAAAAAATAAAATAAAAAATAACTCCTCAAGCAAATAATTAAAACAAACATAACACGTTTTTTTTTTTTACACCAAACTCTGGTAGGTAAGATTGAATCTACAGTTTAGCTGTCCCGACAAAACTAAATGCTTGAAAACAGTTTTAAACATTTCATATAAAAGAAAATAAAAGAAAAAAAAAAAAAAAAAAAAAAAATTAAAAAAAAAAATAAAATAAAAAATAACTCCTCAAGCAAATAATTAAAACAAACATAACACATTTTTTTTTTTTACACCAAACTCTGGTAGGTAAGATTGAATCTACAGTTTAGCTGTCCCGACAAAACTAAATGCTTGAAAACAGTTTTAAACATTTCATAAACCGGCGCGAATAATTGCTTTTAACCGAATTCCCATTTCTTGTCTTGAAGAGTAGACAAATCAGTGCGATATATTCTGTGATAAATTTGAGGTTGATGACTTGCGCGCAAAAGAAATCATAAAATATATATATATTTCATGACATCTAGATCATATTGATAAAGTTTGCTTAAAAGACATCAATTTTTATAAGCAACTATTTGTAGTGAATTGTGGAATTTGCATTTATTATTTTATTTTTTTTAAATTCCAGTCACCAAAAGAGTAATGCTGGTTGGGCATTTGTTTAATTTTTTTTTCAATTTTTTTTTAATACTATATTTTTTGTTTTTTTGTTTTGTGTTTTGTCGTCAGCCAAACTGTCCCAAGGTGACACATGAAAGCCGGACGTCAGATTGAAATAGTCTCCCTAAGAGTACAGCCCTACTGTACCACAGGTGGGAGACAACAACTACAGCAGCGTCCAATCAATAACCATTGTGGGCAGTCAGTCCTGCTTGTTCCTGTTTGGTGTTGAATAAGTTTTTTTTTTTTTTAAATTGACGTTGGATTCCCATGATAAGACAGTTGCACACATCTTTCTAATCTACAAGGGTCATCCATCAATTACGTCAAGACTTTTTAAGCAATTTTTTACACCTCCCCCCCCCTTGTCAACAACTGTCAACTTTTCAATGACCCCCCGTACTTAATTATGTCAACATTTTCCACCCCCCCCCTCCAAAAAAATGAATTATATTATAAATAAATTTATAAATACATTTTACTTTGTGATGATCTATTTAAATGACACAAAATTGTAGCAAAAACATTTCATTACAGGATTAGCTTGTTTATCAACAAGTTAAAAAAATGTACACTTAAATTTTATAATGCAGAATCAATTGAAAGGCTGTTAAAGACTAAACATCATTGTTTGTGGTATAAATATGGTCGTTGTCAATAAAACTGACAATTACGGTATAGTTTCTACCTGCTCTCATCTTC
Source organism: Lymnaea stagnalis (assembly GCA_964033795.1). Classification (NCBI taxonomy): domain Eukaryota; kingdom Metazoa; phylum Mollusca; class Gastropoda; family Lymnaeidae; genus Lymnaea; species Lymnaea stagnalis. The sequence goes on along the minus strand of CAXITT010000649.1, from coordinate 221,419 downwards.
CCATGCAGTAGCCAGGTTTGCTCTTTCATAACAATGGTCATCAGGAAAATCATTTTGTTAGGGCAGGGGGGCTTTGCCCCCACACCCTAGTTTCCAGGTTTTATTAAAATTGCTGTGTAACGTGGCGCATCCAGTAATAAACACCTTAACAAGCCGAACAAGTTTTGCTTTTGCCCCCCCTCCCCTCCACTTGAAAAAACCGGAAATGACGCCCCTGATGGGAAAAGTCTCTAGTAGCTGATTTATCATTTTCAGCTTGCGGCACTGATCTACCAGACAAGTCAACATCATCCTCATCTAACCATTCAGCACTTAAAATAGAAGCATTGTCGGTGTGAGCAATAATTGCCATAAGCTCTTTCTATTTCCTTGCAGCTACTCGCGTCGGTCGATTCCTGTTTTGTTGACATTCATGTGCTAATTTCTTATGCTCAAGAGGGAATTGTCGGTTCTGTTGAGCATGCTTTTTTTAACATGACCTGTGATGCAAAATAGATGTTACAGATTTTGCTAATCCGTTATTTGCAGATGTTATTATTGTTAGTCGCTTAACATTCACTTAATTCTTAAAATGTCATATTCCAACTCTATCAATATCATTTATCTTGACTGCACATGACACTTGAGCATTGTCCTTGTTCCATAACTTCAACAGAATCTACAGGTGAAGAGAGGCCAACTTTTGGCTTCTCTTGCACTAACAAAGTGTAGACAGACACACATTCAATAAATCTTATATTACATGACTATTTACACTTATCAATTTTTTTAAATAATATAAAAAACCAGTCAATTTTTGAGACTAAAATTTTAATAGAGAAAACAAGATTGATGACGTCAACTAATCTACACCCCCTCCCCCCCCCCTTGTCAACAATGTCTCACATTTCCAAACCCCCTCCCCCTCCCCCTTATTTTNAGGTGTTTTAAACTGGTCCCCGCCGAACCAGCAGCGTCATGGGGGGGGGGGGGGTTGAGGTCAACACCAAATGAACAACTAAAAAATTGAACAGAACTCGCTCAACATGTTTCATGACAGGACTAAATTAATAAAAGAGCAGGGTCCCCACAGAACACTGTGCCACCAGAGCAGTTTCCCCCACAAGAGCAGGGTGTGCAAAGAGCAGTTAATCTCGGAAGAAGTCCATGGGGAGTCTAGATGGGTTGGCACCAATCAAGAGTTGGCCGCACGGATTGACACCAACCCAAGAGATGCCACAGCATGTATTAAAGGAACGTTTTCTTGAAAGGCATGTCCTTGTTTTTTCCCCTATTGATGTATCTAACGGTGCGTCTCAGAGGGCGGACAGAGAGCCGAGTCAATTTCTTCAGCCGACTTTTTTATCTCGTGAAACTCAGAAATAATAAGTCCATTGCGTCACTTGTCTCACCGTGGTAATAGGGCAGCGTGACCGTGGGACATGGGCTTTGGACAGTCTGATCGCGGGACATGGGCTTTGGGCAATCTAACAGTGGGGCAGATCTCTGGGGAGTCTGATTGTGTGACACTGGATTGGGCAGTCTGACCTCAGGACACGGGCCTTGGGCAGTCTGACTACTGGACACGGGTTTTGGGCAGTCTGACCTTAGGACACGGGCTTTTGTGAGTCTGACTACTGGACACGGGCTTTGCAAGCGCAGCTGATACGACAAAAACTTTTAACTAAAGGGTCACTTTTAGCTTCCTAATCTGGAGAAATAGCTTCTTAATCTGGTGAACTGACTTCCTAATCTGGGATACTTGCTTCATAATCTGGGGTATGGACTTCCTAAGAGAGGAGGGTGGAGGGAATAGACTTCCTAATTTGGGGTATTGACATCCTAATCTGGGCCTGGGGGGGTGTATTGACTACCTTATCTGGGGGTATTGACATCCTAATCTGGCGGGTATTAATTTCCTAATCAAGGAGTTTTGATTTCCTAATCTGGTGGGGTGTGGTAGGGGGGTGGGGACTGGCATTCTAATGTAAGGAACTAGCGTCCTTAAATGGGGAACTAGCTTCCTAATCTGGATAACTGGCTTCTTAATCTGGGGTTAGTGACTTCCTAATCTTGGGATTTAGCTTTCTCTTCCAGGGTACTGAGTTCTTAATCTGGGGTTAGGGACTTCCTAATCTTGGGATCTAGCTTTCTCTTCCAGGGTACTGACTTCTTAATCTGGGGTTAGGGACTTCCTAATCTTGGGATCTAGCTTTCTCTTCCAGGGTACTGACTTCTTAATCTGGGGTTAGGGACTTCCTAATCTTGGGATCTAGCTTTCTCTTCCAGGGTACTGACTTCTTAATCTGGGCTTAGGGACTTCCTAGTCTGGGGATCTAGCTTTCTCTTCTTAATCTGGGGCACTCATCATTCAAGTTAGTTCAATAGTTATATATATATATATATATATATTGGCTAGATCATTAGACGATCACAGTTTCCAAGGTTTATATATACAGATTCTCCATTCAGTTTGGAATGTTATGTTCTGTTGAAATAGTCATCATTGAAATGTCATTCGGTCAAACAAATTATTGTTTTGCTTGTCCTTCACACGCGAAGATGACCAAGGCAATTTTCGTCTTGGGTAGTTCTATTCGCCAGCCTATCTCTTTCTCTCTCTCCTAATATTTCTCTCTCTCTCTTTCTCTCTCTCTCTCTCTCCCTCTCGTCCTTGCCTCATTGATCCAATGGCAAGACTGGGAATATAGACCTAAATGCAGGAGATGACTAGCAGTGTGTTTCCCTGTGCTCTTTATGCGTTCTACGTCGCAGAAGTTGTCGGAATTTTCGTCGTGTCACTGTTATACCACCTACGGGACTCCATCTCCGGGTTTGATTTCAGAGTTTACCTTCTCTTAGATGAGTTGCCATCCAAGGTTAAGGTGATGCTGGTGATGATTTTGTTGTTGGTTTTGCTGGAATTGACTCTGTTTAGACGATTTTGATTTATTTTGACTGATTACAATTTCAATGTTGCAGTTTTATATTAAAAATCTGTGTAATAGTTGAGCAAAAATAAATTAAGATATATAAATAAAGGTGCTTTTTAGATATTACATTTCTTACTCATTTCTTCCAGCATTTTAAAGTATTATAAAGGCAATGTAAAGTGTCATAACAGCATTGTAAAGTGCCATAAAGGCATTGTAAAGTGTCATAAAGGGATTGTAAAGTGCCATAATGGCATTGTAAAGCGCCATAATGGCATTGTAAAGTGCCATAATGGCACTGTAACGTGCCATAATGGCATTGTAAAGTGCCATAATGACATTGTAAAGTGCCATAATGGCATTTTAAAGTGCCATAATGGCATTTTAAAGTGCCATAATGGCATTTTAAAGTGCCATAATAGCATTGTAAAGTGCCATAATGGCATTGTAAAGTGCCATAATGGCATTGTAAAGTGCCATAAAGGCATTGTAAAGTGTCATAATGGCATTGTAAAGTGCCTTAATGGCATTGTAAAGTGTCATAATGGCATTGTAAAGTGTCATAAAGGCATTGTAAAGTGTCATAATGGCATTGTAAAGTGTCATAATTGCATTGTAAAATATAATAAAAAAACAGCCTAAACCCTTTTAGACCTGTTCTTTAGCCAACCAGGAACCCATGTTCAAAAAGATTTCGTAACACGCTATGTGTATATAAAAGAATAAGTGTACCTAGTCTGAACGCAGTATATCATAACAATATTAAACAGCTCCACAACAATCTATAAATAGATTGGGCGTTAGCTGCACCTACTCCCCCGTGACATCCAAATTCATAGCGCCCAATACAAGCTATAAGTGGATAGGGCATTTTTGTACCTAGTTTACAGACGATTCTCAATATAAAAATTCCTCACATTTTTTTTGTTTCCGTGTTCGGTATCCGCTCTTGTCAGCAACACTTACAGTACGGCATTTGTCAGCCATCCCCAACCCACCCCTCCTCGCACCGCACGATGTCATAGTTAATGACACAGGCCAGCTTTCGCCAAACCGACATTGGTGGTCGTACAGACCATTATCTAGATCAATGGTTCTCAACCTTCCTAATTCCACGATCCCTTAATACAGTTCCTTATGTAGTGGTGACCCCCATCGATCAACGTATTTTTGTTGCTGCTTCATAACTGTAGAGTATATGTGTTTTCCGATGGTCTCAGGCGAACCTCCGTGAAAGGGTCATTCGACCCCTAAAGGGGTCGCGGCCCACAGGTTAAGAACCGCTGATCTAGATCAATCTGCGAATCACTGACCACATCGTTACCTCAACCAAGAAGCAACCAATCAATTTCACGGAGTTTTTCTTCTTCAAAGCGGCAAATGCCTAAGTTATGGTTGCCGGAGGTCGGGGAGTCTCAGTAGTTGTGTTGACATCCTCAAGTGGATGCCAAAGTCTTCCAGCTTCTTTTTTTTTTATGTGCTTTTAATGGATGTCTAGATAGATTTCAAGCTGGCATACATGAATTCATATAGCATTATCTTTTTTTTTTTTTTAACTGGGTTCTGTCCGTCACAAATTTGACGATGGTGTAGTTAGTGTTCGCACGACAAAAATCGCAAAGCCTGGGATTTTTTCTTAGGACTAAAAGCTGCTTACTTCTCTCCAGGCATCTGGATAGAAGAATGGAAAAAACGTATATGGATGATACAGCTTGGAACCAGTTGTGTTGCAGGAATTGTTCACTGTATTAATGTATACGCCTACCTGACTCCTTCTCCCGGCCTTCATTCAGAGTTCAATTCTCTTAGATGAGTTGCCACCCAAGGCTGACGGGTCCCATATTCACCCTGGGTGCTTGTGTTTTTTTTTTGTTTCTTAAACTTGGTCTTTTTTGTGGGGATTGGACTCCGGACCACAAGCGTGGGACTGACTCATTTTACACCCCCGAGTAGGAGCGCATGTCATAACACACAACTCGGAGACCACTGCACTTCCAACTCAGTTGGCGGTATCGCGAACTAATATTCCAGCTCACACACTGCAAACATCGGGTCTAACTTGCACTGCTCACGCGCGGTCAGGAACTTAACCTTCTGCCAGACGGCGATGACCGAAATCTACTCAGACGGTGCTGAAAGATAATAAATAATCTGGGGGGGATTTCGGTGGGCCAAAGTTCTCTGAACTCACTGTAAACACCGCCAAATCTGGCTCACACTTGCCCGCGCGCCTCGTGGCCATCATTGATTTTTCCGTTGACGTCTGCTAACTTATAAAGGGATACTGGTATTTTTTTGCTTTTTGTTGTGTTTTTTATATTTTTTTTATTTAATACTTTAAAAAAATTATTTTAAAAAATATTTCCCAAAATGTCTTGCGGGCTGTATTTGAGACTTGCGTTTTTATTCGGGACATACAGGGTGGGCCAATAAAAGTGAGAACATCTCGTAAAATGTGATTTAATCACATCGAATTTAGTTTAACTATACCCGCACTAGCTTAAATAGTTTATTGGTTTACTTACTTACATATTTAGCTATAGGACGTATGGGGTGCATGCAAGAAAAAGGCTACATTCGGCGAAAATTTACCACAGTTGAGCAGCTCAAGTTAGAAATAATCGAGGAATGGCGAAATCTAGGGCAACGTTTCATTGACAGAAGCATAAACGTGTGGCGTCGACGCTTGGAAAAAAGTCGTTGAGAAGCAAGGAGGACACATTGAACATGATTTCTGATTAGCTAAATATTTTGCAAAAAAAAATTCCATGAAGAAATATAATTTATTAAATTATATTTTGAAATAACTCATATGCTACGAGATGTTCTCACTTTTATTGGCCCACCATGTAGATGGGACATAGACTTAGAGAGATATGACATAGAGTAAAAATTGAAAACCTGGGTCAACTTTATTATTATTATGTTTTGTCGTTGTGTGTTATCAAAGGATCTATTCTGACCCATATCTAAATGTGTTGATGGTAAAGGGGGTTAATGTGTTCCTCTCATCATCAATGATATTTTTTAACGTTCTTAAAGTAGTAACGAATGAAGGTAGAGTCGGGGGCAGGGAGTGAGGGCAGGAGGGAGAGAAAGAGGGAGAGAGAGGGTGGAGGTAGGGATGGAGGAAGGGAGTGAGAGAGAGATATATATTGGGCAGAGAGAGGGTGGCAGGGGGAGGGAGGCAGGGGGAGAAAGGGAGAGAGAGAGGGTGGGAAGGGAGGGAGGAGAGGTGAGAGAGCGAGGGAGATAATATAGAGAGAGAAGGGGAGGGAAGGAGCGAGAGAAAAGGGAGGGAGCAGGGAGAGATAGAGATAGCGAGATGTTTCCGTGTTTTGCCATCTGAGTTTGGGCGCCTTTCTTCAAGTTTCCCCTTTCTTGGACTTCGGGCAGATGGTTATACATTTTAGTCAACATTTGAATGTCCACTATGAGAGATTGAGACCCGTGAAAAAAGAAGTATGCATCATAGAAAATGTAACGGAATAGCCAAAGAGGGGAACAAAACGATCTAAACATAACGGCCGACTAACTAACCACCGGCACCCATGTAATCATATGAATAGACATTTGAACCACCATAGCGTAGAATTGCGTTTGGTTCACGACTCCCTGGTCCTACCAGCAGTGGCGTAAAAAGGGGTTAGTGCCCCACGGAGCGGGAATATAACTTTTCCACCCCCCCCCTTTTTCTTTGACGAAAAAAAAAACCAAACCGTTCTGCAGCTGACTGAAAATGAACACCCCCCCCCCCTCAATATAAAGAAGTTCAAAAAAAAAAGTGCGCCCGGGACTGCAACCCCCTTCTGCACCCCCCTTTCCTACGCCCCTGCCCACACGTAAAATCTCAACTACGGTTGGAAGCGTTTGTACTTAATTTAGCCAATTAAATTTGATACCTTTTAGGGTACGGCTCAACAGCAAGGGTTACTTTTTAAAAAGAAGTTTCAACTCTAAAGTAATATGGAGAAGACTTTACGAACATGTAACATTTCATTGAACAAAATATTGTTGTTGTTTTTTTATGTAAAAAAAAAAAAAGCAAAAAAAAAAAGAGAGACGAATAATAGAAACAAAAAAAAAAAAAGGGTAAAAAAAAAGGAGAGACGAAAAATGAACAAAAGAAAAAAAAAGGTGTGGGTGAGTGGGGGGGGGGGAGCACGAGAAAAGGAGGAACGGGTGGCAGCAAGGCAAACCAAACCAAACCAAAACAAACAAACAAACAAACAAAAGTGCGCTGTCAAAAAGTCTTACGAAACGTTCAAAGTAGCCTGAAGGAGAAAAGCAACAAGCAGACAAAGGGCAGAGTAAAAAGAAACAATAACATTTCAGTCAAGCAAAGAAAAGAAAAGAAAAAAAAAAAAATTAACTGGAGAAAAGAAACGAAAGAGACAAAGGTGAGTGTACAAAAGATTCGGATTAAAAAAATAACGAAAGAAAACAGTATTTCCCGGCAGCACTCAATCATCTGATTGCTAGAGCACAATCGTTCAGAAGTAAGCCTTAGTGTCCAGCGAGGGCCGCTAAGCTGTCTGAAACATTGTAAGGGTGGGGGGTGGGGAAGAGCGATGGGAAAGAACAACTTGATTTTTTATTCATCATTTAATTAATTATTTTCTTACTCAGAAATCTTAAGGAATATCAATATTGGGATTTTAAGCGACAGCGTGACTTCTTTCAAGCTCATCAGTTTGAGCAGACTATTTGAATACAGATGTTGTCTGGCGGACAATAGGTTTCAAAGAGTATTATAGTTTTAATTTTTTTTAAAAACCTAATTAAAAAACCTGTAATTAAACAACCCGTAATTAAACAACCCGTAATTAAACAACCCGTAATTAAACAACCCGTAATTAGTTAAACAATCCGTAATTAAACAACCCGTAATTAAACAACCCGTAATTAAACAACCCATAATTAAACAACCCGTTATTAAACAACCCGTTATTAAACAACCGGTAATTAAACAACCCGTAATTAAACAACCCGTAATTAAACAACCCGTACTTAGTTAAACAACCCGTAATTTAACAACCCGTAATTAAACAACCCGTAATTAAACAACCCGTTATTAAACAACCCGTAATTAAACAACCCGTAATTAAACAACCCGTACTTAGTTAAACAACCCGTAATTTAACAACCCGTAATTAAACAACCCGTAATTAAACAACCCGTAAATAAACAACCCGTAATTAGTTAAACAACCCGTAATTAAACAACCCTTAATTAAACAACCCGTAATTAAACAACCCGTAATTAAACAACCCGTAATTAAACAACCCGTAACTAAACAACCCGTAATTAGTTAAACAATCCGTAATTAAACAACCCGTAATTAAACAACCCGTAATTTAACAACCCGTAATTTAACAACCCGTAATTAAACAACCCGTAATTAAACAACCCGTAATTAAACAACACGTAATTAAACAACACGTAATTAAACAACCCGTAATTAAACAACCCGTAATTAAACAACCCGTAATTAAACAACCCGTAATTAACGTAATTAAACAACCCGTAATTAAACAGACCCCTAAATTAAACAAACCCCTAAATTAAACTAACCCTAAATTAAACAACCCCCTAAATTAAACAACCCCCTAAATTAAACAACCCCTAAATTAAACAACCCCCTAAATTAAACAACCCCTAAATTAAACAACCCCCTAAATTAAACAACCCCCTAAATTAAACATCCCCCTAAATTAAACAACCCCTAAATTAAACAACCCCTAAATTAAACAACCCCTAAATTAAACAACCCCTAAATTAAACAACCCCCTAAATTAAACATCCTCCTAAATTAAACTACCCCTAAATTAAACAACCCCTAAATTAATCAACCCCCTAAATTAATCAACCCCCTAAATTAAAAAAAACCCTAAATTAAACAACCCCTAAATTAAAAAAAACCCTAAATTAAACAACCCCCTAAATTAAACAACCCCTAAATTAAACAAACCCCTAAATTAAACAACCCCTAAATTAAACAACCCCCTAAATTAAACAAACCCCTAAATTAAACAAACCCCTAAATTAAACAACCCCTAAATTAAACAAACCCCTAAATTAAACAAACCCCTAAATTAAACAACCCCTAAATTAAACAACCCCTAAATTAAACAAACCCCTAACTTAAACAAACCCCTAAATTAAACAACCCCCTAAATTAAACAACCCCCTAAATTAAACAACCCCCTAAATTAAACAACCCCTAAATTAAACAACCCCTAAATAAAAAAAACCCTAAATTAAACAACCCCTAAATTAAACAAACCCCTAAATTAAACAAACCCCTAAATTAAACAAACCCCTAAATAAAACAAACCCCTAAATTAAACAAACCCCTAAATTAAACAACCCCTAAATTAAACAACCCCCTAAATTGAACAACCCCCTAAATTAAACAACCCTCTAAATTAAACAACCCTCTAAATTAAACAACCCCTAAATTAAACAACCCCTAAATTAAACTAACCCCTAAATTAAACTAACCCCTAAATTAAACTAACCCCTAAATTAAACTAACCGCTAAATTAAACTAACCCCTTAATTAAACTAACCCCTAAATTAAACTACCCCCTAAATTAAACTACCCCCTAAATTAAAATACCCCCTAAATTAAACAAACCCCTAAATTAAACAAACCCCTAAATTAAACAACCCCTAAATTAAACAACCCCTAAATTAAACAACCCCCTAAATTAAACAACCCCCTAAATTAAACAAACCCCTAAATTAAACAAACCCCTAAATTAAACAAACCCCTAAATTAAACAAACCCCTAAATTAAACAAACCCCTAAATTAGACAAACCCCTAAATTAAACTAACCCCTAAATTAAACTAACCCTTAAATTAAACTAACTCCTAAATTAAACTAACCGCTAAATTAAACTAACCCCTAAATTAAACTAACCCCTAAATTAAACTAACCCCTAAATTAAACTACCCCCTAAATTAAACTACCCCCTAAATTAAACTAACCCCTAAATTAAACTAACCCCTAAATTAAACTAACCCCTAAATTAAACTAACCCCTAAATTAAACTAACCGCTAAATTAAACTAACCCCTAAATTAAACTAACCCCTAAATTAAACTACCCCCTAAATTAAACTACCCCCTAAATTAAACTACCCCCTAAATTAAAAAAAACCCTAAATTAAACAAACCCCTAAATTAAACAAACCCCTAAATTAAACAAACCCCTAAATTAAACAACCTCCTAAATTAAACAACCCCTAAATTAAACAACCCCTAAAGTAAAGAAACCCCTAAATTAAACAAACCCCTAAATTAAACAAACCCCTAAATTAAACAACACCCTAAATTAAACAAACCCCTAAATTAAACAAATCCCTAAATTAAACAAGCCCCTAAAATAAACCCCCCTAAATTAAACAAATCCCTAAATTAAACAAGCCCCTAAAATAAACCCCCCTAAATTAAACAACCCCCTAAATTAAACAACCCCCTAAATTAAACAACCCCCTAAATTAAATAACCCCCTAAATTTCCTAAATTAAACAAATCCCTAAATTAAACAAGCCCCTAAAATAAACCCCCCTAAATTAAACAACCCCCTAAATTAAACAACCCCCTAAATTAAACAACCCCCTAAATTAAATAACCCCCTAAATTAAACAACCCCCTAAATTAAACAAACCTAAATTAAAAAAAACCAAATTAAACAACCCTAAATTAAACAACCCCCTAAATTAAACAACCCCTAAATTAAACAACCCCTAAATTAAACAACACCCTAAATTAAACAACACCCTAAATTAAACAACACCCTAAATTAAACAACCCCCTAAATTAAACAACCCCCTAAATTAAACAACCCCCTAAATTAAACAACCCCCTAAATTAAACAACCCCCTAAATTAAACAACCCCCTAAATTAAACAACCCCCTAAATTGAACAACCTGTAATTGAACAACTTGTAATTAAACAAGTACCTAGCAATTTAAATAAAACCAGCAAAATCAGGGTTGGAGCAAAGGCCCCTTACCATTACCCAAAGGATGTCCCTGATGCCCACTGCTACAATACAGCAAAATCTGGCTACTCCATGGGAAGATGATAGCAGCTAGAAGCTATACTGTAATTGTCAGTTAAACTGACAATAATCATATTTATGCTTCCACAAACAATATTATTTAGTCCTTAACAACCTTTCAATTGATTCTGCTTTATAAAATTTAAGTGTCAAAACTTTTTAACTTGTTGACTAACAAGCTAATCATGTAATGACATTTTTTCCCTACAATATTATGTCATTTAAATAGATCAGCACGAAGTAAAATGTATTTATAAATGTATTTGTATTATAATTCTTTTTTTAAATTTTTTTGTTGTTGTATGGGGTAATAAAATGTTGACATAACTAAAAAGGGGGTCATCGAAAGTTTGACAGTTGTTGACAAGGGGGGGGGGTAAAAATGGTGTAAAAATTGTTGACGCAATTAATGGACGACCCTTTAGTTTATTTATTCGATTTATATTGAGATAAGATGGGCGGTTGAGGTAGGGAGGGGTGGATGAGGCGAGGGATAGGGAGATAGGTAGGTAAGGAAAGGGCAGGGACACGGCGACGTGATCCGGGCAGCGAGCGACAAACATAGCAAACACCAGAATCACAAACAACTCAAACCAAAAAACCCAAGCCAACATCCTCACCGGGCGTGAGACAAACATCACAACAAACAGGAAAAAACAGGAACAAACTGATTTTTTTGGCATGGGGCTGAAAAATTGGAACAAATGATTGGTCATCCGCAGCGAGGCTATGTGCCAAGTTTCAGCTCGATAGGATGACTAGGAAGTGGATCAATTAGATACACGGGAACAAAAGCGAAGTTAGTACAAAATATTTTTTTTTTAGAAAATGTTTGATATGTTTTGCGTTTTTGCCGGAGTTACAACTAATAATATACAACTAATAAGATACAACTGATAAGATTATTAGATACGATTCTACAATGGACTTTTCCCTTATTTGTACTTACGCTTATCCCAATCGGCTCTTCCACTGAACCTCCCTCCTCCACCCAGCAGCCTGCCAGACTCTCCTAATTTCCTCTGAACTATTTATTTATCATGTAATGTCCTCTGTCCTATTTACTCATCTGTTTAGGTCCGCCTATGACCTGTGATGCACCCTTCTTGCCCTACCTCATTTTCTGTTTCGGGTTGATCCTGAAGTGTCAAAGTGTCCTCGTTTTATAGCCATTTTCATTGTTTCTATAGAATAGTAGTTACTATCCTAGTGTCTCATTTGTATTTACTTAGTTTACATGTTTTAATAATTGTAAAGCGCTTAGAGCTTTATGATAAGCGCTATATTAAAATGCCTAAATAAATAAATAAATCAATAAATAATGTAATGCCCTCAGTACTATTTATGTATCATGCAATGTCCTCGTTAGTCTTCGTTCCCTGCAATATTATTCAGTGGCGTCACTTTTTGTCCGCGGAGCGTACCAACGATGGGGAGGGGGGGCGTGACCCCCCCCCCCGCCCCCAGGCGTGACTTTGGATCAAGTTTTCCACCACATTACCCTTGCAAGTTATCTAAGGTCAGGATTCTGATGAGTCCTAATGGGGAGCCTCTGGGAATTCTCGGCACCGGGGCGGGCGACGCCAGCATTAGCCACGCCACTGATTAACATATGCTGGCGTTATTTCAACTAATCTCCTTAGCGACGAGGCCTTGCCATTTGATCAATTCAGCTTTTATTTGCTCATTAATGAACAACTGCTTCGCGCCAACTTGGGGCGACCGGTTCGCGATCAGTTCAAAAAGTCTTCAAGAAACGAGAGCACCCTCTGCAATCAGTTCGTTAAATGATAAGTTGAGTGGTTTTTTCCAAAAAAAATTCGTTAGATTTGGATCGAAACGTGAGGAGCACTGGGTGATAAATAACTAGGGTGTGTCAGTATGGACTGTCACTAGAGTGTGTCAGTGTTTACTGTCACTAGAGCTTGTCAGTGTGGACTGTCACTAGAGTTTGGTCCGTGTGGACGGTCACTAGAGCTTGTCAGCGTGGACTGTCACAAGAGTGTGGTCAGTACGTGCTGTCACTAGGTCGTGTCAGTGTGGACTGTCATTTTAGTGTGTCAGTAAGGACTGTCATTTTAGTGTGGTCATTATGTACTGTCACTAGAGTGTGTCGGTATGTGCTGTCACTAGAGTGTGTCAGTGTGGACTGTCATTTTCTTAAAGTCCGTTCCAGCTGCAGAACTTTGACAGGCTGCAGTAACATTTATTATTTTTTAAAACTATTTTTAATGACCTGAACTCAAGGGAATCGTTATAAAGAAAATACAGAATACATAAATTCATAGTTTTGGCTGAGCCAAACGGTTCAACAAAGTTCAAATACAATTCTTGAAGGCCTCCACCTGCTCAAATATTACAGCCTCCCATTTTTTTTAAAACACAAAATGAGATGGAAGGTGTTTTAAAATGATAACTATAATTCGCTACATCGCTAAAGACTACATAGGCGGCTCCTTTCAATGGTTTCACCTCAACTCCGTCCCCAACCTGCAAAACCTTCAATCCCATTCCTTCCCCCAACCCCACAATGAAAATAGACTTACCAGACTCCCTGTATTCCTCCCACAACCCAACACTTCCACGTGACCCAACAACCGAATCCCTCTAAAAACTGTTCCCGTAGAAAAAAAAATAATTCGAGCCATCAAACTGGCGGTGAGAATACATACAAACACGAGTTCGTTACAACACGTTGAACTCTCTAACAAAATTGACAAAACTTAATATTTGGAGCTGACGTGAAGCACACATTTTTCATCGGCGAAACTTTACTTCAAAATTAAATAGCGCATTTAGGTGGTGTTTATTTTTTTTTTAAGAAACTGAAAACTAGCGTAAAAATAGATGACTGTTCAACATTTACGATTCAGAGACGTTAATTTTTTGCTTAATTGCCTCATAGCATGCAAATTTCTAAGGTCGGCATTGGTTCTGTACCCGAAGTCTCTCTTACTATCTCCATACACAATCCATATTGAAGAGCAATGCACTTAAATCAATGCTTTAATGTAATTTCTATAACGAATTTAACACGCAAAAAAAAGGATAACTGCATTTTGTAAAAATGTTTATTAAAGAAATATTTTTTTTTTTTAAATACGGTCTTTCAATGCTTCAAAGGATGAACTTCTGAAGATTTTACCTTAGGAGTCGGAGATTAATGTTTGATATTTAATTAAGATTCATTGAATACAAATTTATATGCATCCAGATTATAGCAGAAGAAAAAAAAATGCATTTGGCTTATTAAAATGTATGAGTTGAAATTAGCTGTATGTTTCTTACTAATTTTAACATAAATTAACATGCGCTTATCTGGGGACACAGCGTCACTGACACTCAAAGGGCAATCAAACTGAATTTAGGTCAATTTTAAATTTTACGACGCTTTAGGATAATTGTATTCCACAAAAAAAAAGAAACATGTGTCAATATAGTTACATGACAACAGAATATATTTTTTTTAAATCACAGAAAACTTAAAGCCAGTAAATTCAAGGCATTGCGACCTCCCCCACACACACGCATCAGATGAAATAAATGTTTCCAAATGAAAATAATGATGTGTAGAAATAAGGCCACAATCATGTTGTATAGATAAGACCATAGCAAGTCTGTTTAGAAATAAAACTATAGCTACGTGTATAAATACGACTAGTGCAATGATGTGTAGAATTAAGACTATAGCTATGAATTGTTTGTAGAAATAATACTATTGCGTTTAGGTGTATAAATAAGACCTAAGCAATGATGTGTAGAAATAAGACTTTAGCAATGATGTTTAGAGATATGACTTTAGCAATGATGTGTAGAAATAAGAATCTAGTAATGGTGTGTAGAGTTAACAAAATATATAATGCTGTCAAACGTGTGCACCCAATTCCCTTAACCATTCCCCTTTTTTTTTTTTATAATCAGGTCCACCATGCTGTACGATACCAGATACACGGACTACCAGAGCGAGGGCTACCAGGACAAGGCCGTGCGCAGCATGCAGCTGCTGCTCGCCACGGTGGCATCGGGCCCCGTCAGCAACACCCCTGGCGACACCGCCGCACACACCGACCTCTCACCAGCATCCCAATACGGGGCCGCGGCGGCGGTGGCGGTGGTGAGCGGACTGATTGTGAATGATTCTCAGCTCTCCCTGCAGTACGCGGACTACGGCTCCCCCTTCGATGACGCCGATAGACTCCAGCTCGATGTCAGGAACGATACGTTCCAGTCCATCGCGTCCTTTTACGAGCAGCTCATGAACAGGAGCGAATTTAAGATGAGGGATGAACTGTTCCGTTATGTCACCCCCACTTTCATCATTCTCGGGAACATCACGAACCTGATCGCGCTGTTCGTTCTCAGACGGAAAAAACTCAGGCGGACTTCCGTGTGCTTTTACATGTGTGCCTATGCGCTAGCAAATTTGTTCGTGCTTAACTTAATGATCGGGGTCATCTGGATGTGCGACATGTTTAAGCTGCACTACGTGACGTACCTGGCCGACTGGACGTGCCGGCTGTGGACGTTCGTGAACAACGTGATGACCTACTGCGGCCTGTGGTTCGTCGTGGCCATGAACATCGATCGGTTGTATTTCATCACGTCGCGGGCCAACGCCCAGAACCACTGCACCGTGTTCTCGGCCAAGGCGGCGGTCGTCGCCATCATGGTGGGGCTCATCGTGATCAGCATCCACGCCATGTGGACGTACGAGCTGCAGACGCAGGGCTGCTTCGTGGCCACCGAGCCGTACGACCTCCACAAGATCATCTGGCCGTGGATGTCGGCGACGCTCTACACGTACCTGCCGCTGGCACTGCTGCTGTGTCTGAATATTGCTCAAGCCGTCGCCCTGCTCGTCAGGCACGTCGGGGAGCCCGTGCTGTGCGCCCCGGCCGACGGCTGCCAGGACACCTTCATCGTGACCGTCATGGTCGTGTCCCTGTCCGCCTTCCTGCTCAACCTGCCAGCCACGGTGACCAACGTGCTGGACATCCACGTGCCTTCCACCTGGATAAGTTTGGAGTTCGTCGCCGGCATCGAGTTGACTAAAAAAATCACCGAACTCCTGTCCACGCTAAACTATGCCATGCTCGGGATCGAGCTCTTCATCTGCTCCCGAGAGTTCCGCCGAGAGTTCATGGCGCTATTCCGAGTGGTGTTCTGCTGCTTCGCGTCGAAACGGACGTTTAAGGTGTTCGAGATGCGACCGACGTTCAATTCTGAGGAGAGCAGCTCCCCGCACAGACAGGTAGATTATGAATTGTGTAACAATAACGAGGAAACTGTGACGTCGGTTTGATGGTTGCAGACCCACAGTGTATTCGCTAAGCTCATTTAGAACAGAGTGCACCGTGCACCTAAATTATAACACACTTATATCTTCAGTTGTTTATTTTTGGTTTTAAATGCATTCGCTGTGTTGTTATAAACACAATATTTTAAAAGAAAACTTCGGGTTTGCAGTTTGCTGTAAGACAATCAAGAATACTTTCTTTGATTCTTGCCGCATCAAGTCATACAATCGATTTTGATGATGCTGCTGTACGGAGATGCAAACAAACAAACAAATAAATCCAAAATCAAGTTTAAAAAAAAAAAAAGTTATGCTATTGATCAAATTCTTCTCATGGAAACTTTGGATGTTATTGAGCTCTATTCACAATATCAGCTACACTCATCCTTTCCCGCTCTGGCTGCTGAGGTACCCACGGAGCTGAATGGACAGCGGCCTTGACCAAGGGTAAGACACTTATGATAGGATATCTCTTATATGTATATTTTCCTCTCCTCCTCTCCCATCTCTACATGTTTTATGTATGAATAGTAATGATTTAACAACAACAAAAAAATACTTGTATTAGTCACATGTGAACGTGGGTGAGAAAAATTTCTTTAGAGGTAGGTTGCGATTGCAATAATCAACATAGATCCACGGGTATTGGTGTAGGACTGTCTTAAGGACTATATATTTAAAGACCCGCAGGTATATATGGTGTAGGACTGTCTTTAGGACCATATGTTTAAAGGCCGGCATATATAGAGGAAAACGAGGAGGTACCTCTTTTTGTAACTCTTGAACCCACAGGGTTATTTTCTCTTAATACCCGGACCCCGTTAAGGCCTAGTATATTATATTATGTGAATGTAAAAAAATAAAACTGCACCCGGTTAAGGCCGAGTGTCTTAGATTTCCGGTGGATCACAACATTTGTATTAACTTATCCGTAAACGGTTACGTCCCTTGGTTAAAAAAATTTGAAGTGTCTCCTATAAATCATAGTAAAAACAAAATATGATAAAAAGTGTACGTTTCAGACCGTGTGAATGAAATATTAAGAAACAAGATATGTGAGAGTCCTTGAATGAAATATTAAGAAACAAAATATGTGAGAGTCCTTGAATGAAATATTAAGAAACAAAATATGTGAGAGTCCTTGAATGAA
This sequence comes from Lymnaea stagnalis, assembly GCA_964033795.1. Lineage (NCBI taxonomy): Eukaryota > Metazoa > Mollusca > Gastropoda > Lymnaeidae > Lymnaea > Lymnaea stagnalis. Next base: position 203,988 of record CAXITT010000649.1, on the reverse strand, counting down.
ATATTAAGAAACAAAATATGTGAGAGTCCTTGAATGAAATATTAAGAAACAAAATATGTGAGAGTCCTTGAATGAAATATTAAGAAACAAAATATGTGAGAGTCCTTGAATGAAATATTAAGAAACAAAATATGTGAGAGTCCTTGAATGAAATATTAAGAAACAAAATATGTGAGAGTCCTTGAATGAAATATTAAGAAACAAGATATGTGAGAGTCCTTGAATGAAATATTACGAAACAAGATATGTGAGAGTCCTTGAATGAAATATTAAGAAACAAGATATGTGAGAGTCCTTGAATGAAATATTAAGAAACAAAATATGTGAGAGTCCTTGAATGAAATATTAAGAAACAAAATATGTGAGAGTCCTTGAATGAAATATTAAGAAACAAAATATGTGAGAGTCCTTGAATGAAATATTAAGAAACAAAATATGTGAGAGTCCTTGAATGAAATATTAAGAAACAAAATATGTGAGAGTCCTTGAATGAAATATTAAGAAACAAAATATGTGAGAGTCCTTGAATGAAATATTAAGAAACAAAATATGTGAGAGTCCTTGAATGAAATATTAAGAAACAAAATATGTGAGAGTCCTTGAATGAAATATTAAGAAACAAAATATGTGAGAGTCCTTGAATGAAATATTAAGAAACAAGATATGTGAGAGTCCTTGAATGAAATATTACGAAACAAGATATGTGAGAGTCCTTGAATGAAATATTAAGAAACAAGATATGTGAGAGTCCTTGAATGAAATATTAAGAAACAAAATATGTGAGAGTCCTTGAATGAAATATTAAGAAACAAAATATGTGAGAGTCCTTGAATGAAATATTTTTTTTTTTTTTAAATAAAAAAAATATGTGGGCCATCTAGAATAAAAAAAAAAAAAAAAAAAAAAAAAAAGATTTTAAAAAGACTGACGTAGAAAGTGGATATCTCACGCTTTGCTACAGCATTAGTGTGGATAAACGTGGCGAACCATGAATAACCGTGGATGACAGTAAGATTAAAAGTAAATGCAAAAAAGATTTTTGCATTGTTTCGATACCAAAACAAAAGAGACAGGGGTTTAATTCAGGAAATACTATGTGGCAGAATGGATATCAGCCAGCAGTGATAAGTGCAAGAGTAGATGGGAGTAAGATTAGATAGTTGTAAGAGTAGATGGGAATATTACTAGATAATTGTAAGAGTAGGTGGGACTATTGCTAGATAATTGTAAGAGTAGATGGGACTAATACTAGATAATTGTAAGAGTAGTTGGGACTATTGCTAGATAATTGTAAGAGTAGATGGGACTAAGGTTAGATAGTCATAAGAGTAGATGGGACTAATACTAGATACTTGTAAGAGTAGATGGGAGTAATATTAGATAATCATAAGAGTAGATGGGACTATTACTATATAATTGTAAGAGTAGATGGGACTAAGATTAGAAAGTCATAAGAGTAGATGGGACTAAGACTTAGATAGTCGTAAAATTAGATATGACTAAGACTAGACAGTCGCAAGAGTAGATGGGAATAAGGCTGGATAGTCGCAAGAGGAAATTGGACTATAACTAGAACATTGCAAGAGTAGATGGGATTAAATACCAGACGGTCGCAAGAGTAGATCGGACTAAGACTAGATCGTCGTAAATGTAGATGGGACCAAGATTAGATTGTTGCAGAAATATATGCACACGGGACGCTACATGCACATCTAAACAAATAATTGTACAGGTTTTCATCTTTAGATTGAGCTACAGACGTAGCCTTCTTCAACAATAGTCAATCTTTGTTCATGTCACCTAGCTATGGGAAATGCTTTATGGCGATTTTCCTAAGTGCAGGCATTAAAATATACTTGTTCGTTACTTTTTGAATTGTGCAGAAAAATTCATGGGAGTTTTTTTTTTTTTTTAAACAACAACACAAACACTGGCATAATAATATTTCATGGAACTGTTTGTAACACTTGAGTTTTTCATTTGAATCTTGGTAAAGATCCGATATGCTGGATTAGTGCAATAGTTTTGATCTGATGATTTGGAATAGTTAAATAACTTTGATCTATCCATCCATGTGGCACTACAGCCCATGTAAGGCAATGACCTGCCTCACTACTTCCTTCCACTCAGAGCATCCATCCCTCCCTGTGGCGCTACAGCCCATGTAAGGCTATGACCTGCCTCACTACTTCCTTCCACTCAGACCTAACTAATGCTTTTCTTTTGCTTGACTGGATTCCCAGTTGTTGTAGATCTTTTTCCACATCATCCATCCATCTAAGCCTAGGTCTGCCTTAGAGCCGTTTTCTTCTATGGGCTTTCGGTGATGCACCCACTTCCCTCCTCTGTCATTTGGCTTTCTCTTTAGGGAATAACATTGATCCCTAAGTTAAATAATGTAATACCTTGGATCCAATTAGTTGGAATGTAGAAATACTTTTGTATCAATAAGTTGGAATAGTGAAATACTTTGATCCAATGAATTAAGAAAGTAAAATACCTTTGATAAAATAAGATCGAATAGTGATAAAGACCTGTGGTGCACTTAGGATATGTGTACAAGACAACGAGGCTTATAGACTCCAGCTACAGAGAATAGCCCATGCTGTACCTGGTCGTAGACTCCGCCTACAGAAAATAGCCCATGCTGTACCTGGTCGTAAACTCCACCTACAGAAAATAGCCCATGCTCTACCTGGTCGTAGACTCTGCCTACAGAATCCATCACATGCTGAATCTGGTCGTTGCCTTTCTATAAAGAGATCATTTACTGCATACACATTTTAATCATTTGGAGACATATTTTCATCTGTCTGGGTTTCTGACATTGAAATTTCGCGTGGCTATCTAGGCTTCTCGGGATTTGCAGTAGACATCGCTCATTAGGGCTTTGTAGTAAAAAGTTAGCACCAGGACTTTGTAACGATAAGTGACTATAAAAGCGTCATATTTCTAAATGACTTCTTAGGCTTTGTAGTGAGAGGTCACCACCATGATTTTGTAGTGATGAATAACTACGAGGAATTTGTAATGGTAATTGAATGCTGAGTTTTTGTAATGATACTGTTATAACTGAAATTTTGACAAATGCAATAGACCGAATAGGTTTCTTTATGATTTGTGACAGATTAGTGTTTGTGAAAATAGGTGAAAAATATGTGTGTGTATTTGTTAATGAGCTCTGACTCAATTTTCGAAGCTCACCAGAGGCGTGACTAGAGTGTTTGGCGCCCGGGGACAAGATTCATTTTAAAGCGCCCCCCCCATTTCTTTATCCAACCCCCAAACCCATTATTTTCACCAATCAAATAATATCAAAGCACATAGTGGCGCCCCTAACCAGTCTGGCGCCCAGGGACATGTGATTAGTGACAGATTTGTATGTGATTGGTAAAATATTTGTACGTGATTGGTCACTGATGAAGCTTTGTTTCAGAAAATAGCAAGCATAGCACTCTGATTCAAAAGATCCATTTCATCTCTCTATTGAAATAATCTCGAACAACTTGACTAAATTGTTCATCCGTGGCCTTTACTGTGTAGGCGATGATAAAGCATTTAACTAAAAAATAACGAGTTGTTATTTCTAGTAAGACGCGAGTTTTGAACGCACGCCTTTCGACCAGTAAACTTCTATGTTTGAGAGGCGGGTTCACTGAGGGCAGAAACCTAAAGAGAGAAAGTACTCGAACCAGCCAGCCTTCTAAACACGAGGGTGGAGGGGGTTGTGTTGGGGTATGCCCCCCTAATTGGAAATGGGTTAGGTCCAACCCCTTAAGACGTTCCGGCAATCTTGCAGACCGATCCAGACTACCACGATAGTTCTACCGCAGCCCCCCCCCCCCCCCCCCCCCCCCCCGGGGGGTTTGACGTCGAGCTATTGGTCAATCGAACGGGATGACGAAACATCAAAGCAGGAGTATCTTGTTATGACAGTAATTTGTTGGAAATGTTTCTGGGTCGGTGAACGCTGGCAACGTTCTTCCAGTTAACAGCATTTCACGCATGTAGCTCTGCGATAACAGGATATTGGCGGGGGTGGGGGAGAGGGGGGGGGTCCGCATAAAACTTCAGACTCTTAACTGAATGGAATTCTTAGGCAGGACGGTGGCATAAAACAAACCGGTTAAAAGAGATGGCATAGAAGGAACCGGATTATAGATACGACGTGGAAGGAACCGGTTAACAGATACGGCGTGGAAGGAACCGGTCAAAGTGATGGTATGTAAGGAGCAGGCTCACAGAGAACGAATGGAAGGAACCGGTTAACAGATACGGCGTGGAAGGAACCGGTCAAAGTGATGGTATGTAAGGAGCAGGCTCACAGAGAACGAATGGAAGGAACCGGTTAACATATACGGCGTGGAAGGCACCGGTCAAAGTGATGGTATGTAAGGAGCAGGCTCACAGAGAGCGAATGGAAGGCACCGGTCAAAGTGATGGTATGTAAGGAGCAGGCTCACAGAGAACGAATGGAAGGAACCGTTTCAATAGATGGCATTAAATACATCCATGCGACGATGCAGCCCATTTAAGGGTTTGGTCTGCTCCACCACTTCCTTCCACTCACACCATCCATCCATCCATGTGACGCTACAGCCCATGTAGGGATTAGGTCTGTTCCACCACTTCCTTCCACTCACACCATCCATCCATCCATGCGACGCTACAGCCCATGTAGGGATTAGGTCTGCTTTACCACTTCCTTCCACTCAGACCTACCTGAGTTTTTTATCTACCTTGCTTGGATTCCCAGCTGCTGTTGATCCCTTCCACATCATCCATTCATTTAAACCTATTGATCTGCCTTTGAGCCGTTTTCCTTTGGAGTTTTGGTGGTGCACCATCTTACCTCCTCTGTCATTTTGGCATTCTTTCTAAATATCCAGCCCACTGTTGCAATCCCTTTTTTTTAAATGTCTGCTATTAGTTTGGGATCCTGATACAGAAGATACAATTCCTGGTTGGTTCGTTATTCTCCATCCATATTCATCCTTTGTTGGTCAGAATATTTTCCGGACAACTTTTCTCCCCCATGAGCTTAATTGCCGTTTACGTTTGGGTCCAAGTTTCACTTGTGTATGTTACAACCGTTCTGATTACAGCTTTATATAAAGTTTTCTTTGTTTTCTTGTAATGTTTCATTTTTGAGCATTTCCTGACTACTGACTGACGTATGCCAGGTTTCCGGCCGAATATATGTCTTTTCTTTCTGTTAGCAATTAAATGAGTCCATTTAATAAAGATCCTATAGGTGTTTGATATGATTGACGTTTTCAACGGCGTTCTTTCTAATTCAAACGGTTTCATCAGTCTCTTCTTCTCTTGACATAGTCATGCATTTTGTTTTTTTTTTGGTGGTTTACTTCCAGCCCTGCTTGTAGTGATGCGTCCTCTAATTCAATAAAGGTTTTTGAGATATCTTTGCTACTTTTCCCTAACAGAGCCATGTCATCAGCATATGCACGTTACTCAATGGATTGATTAGTTGTATAGAGTGTCTATGGGTTTTTGGTCTTGGGATTCCCTCAGAAAGTAACCTCTTATTGGTCCTTGGATGCCAGTATGCATGCTTTTTTAAAACTCTTTCTCCAATGTTAGGATACATAGCATACAAGACAGTCAGTCTCCTTGTCGTAGGCCTAGTCTAATCTGAAATTACCTTTCATTTTGACCCTTATCCTTGATTTTGATTTTTGAGTTGTTAAATATTATATGTAAATCTTGTCAGTTTGTTGGGTATGCCAAAGTCTTGCAGAGTGTCGTATAGATACTTTCTCTTGATGCTGTCAGTGACTATTTTATAGTCCACATTGAATTGATGCACTGGGACATTTTATTCGCAACATTTATCTAAAAAGCATTTGAAGAAGTAAATCTGATCAGTCGTTGATCTGTTTTTTTATAATGAATCCACAGTGGTGGTCACCTAATATTTGTTTAGTGTACTTTTGTTGTCATTTCTTGTTTTTCATCTACATTTTAAGGGCCCACGATCAATTTATTGAACATTTTGGTTCCTTTGTCATCTGGCGATTAGGTTTGTCAGTATGTAACATTTAATACGGAAATTTATTGAAGTCATTGTGTCTTGGAGTTATTAGTGTTCTTTCGCATTCTTTTGGAATTTTCTCCTCTTGCCAAATGTTAGTTAAAATTTTATTTGTCTCTGTGCGTATGTCTCTTTCTTCATATTCTATTAGGCCTGCAAATGAATCAGTTAAATGTTACGGCATGGAAGAAACCGGTTCTTAAAGATCGAATGGAAGGAACCGGTTAATGGAGCTGTCATGAAATAAATCAGTGAAAGAAATGGCATTTATAGGAACCAGTTAACAGATCTGGCATGGAAGTAACCGGTAAAAGAGGTGGTATTAAAAAGAACACTTGCCAATAGCTGTGGCATATGAGGAACCGCTTAACTTCTATTTTCACCAAAACAAAACAAAGAAGCGTTGGTTTAATGCTAAGAACCTTGAGGGAAATTAATTGTGCAAGCTTTACATGCATTTATTATTTGAAATCTCCTTCACATATTTTTGTTCTTCCTTCCTTCCATTGCTGAATGAAATGAAGATTAGATCCAGGATTAAATCCATTCTTATCGTAAATAACACAGATTAATGTGAAGCTGAGAGCCACGCTCTGATTTATTTGTGTCGTTGCTATGAAGTGGTACACCCGCAGGTTTCAGAAAAAACATTTTTTTCTCATAGCAATAAAAAAAAAAATCCAATTTTCTAATCGTACCAGATTATACGCTGTTTTTTCTCTTTTTTTGTGTGTGTGTGTGTGTGTGTTTAGAATTGCCTTTCATCTGTGTCTTATTTATTGCACATCAACCCTTTCATGAATATCGAACCAGTTAACACTAAGAGTTCGATTTAGCCGTAGTAAATCTTCCGCCGGTATCAGGATGATGTCGTCGGTAAAAATATTGCTATTCAAACACACGCGCGTGCCATTTCATAAGACGTGTGTTCAACGAGGGCCGCTGCTTGCCATATTTCCCACCCCGTCAGTTTCTAGCGATAGCTAGAAAGATTATCAAACCAATAGTTAAACAAGCCCTAAAAACAAAGATTTTTGCATAAATCCTTTAGAAAATGTTATGTCCAGCAATTTGGGGGTGGGCTGAAATTTTGACAAAACATTCAGACTAGAAACGCACTTGATAAGAATTCCAATTAAGCCCCCCCCCCCCCTCTTTTCCCCCAAACATTTTTTTCTCCCACAAGGCTTGCAACCTCACTTTATTAAAATGTTATGTCCAGCAATTTGGGGGTGGGCTGAAATTTTGACAAAACATTCACACTAGAAACCCCCTTGAAAAGAATTCCAATTAAGCCCCCCCCCCCCTCTTTTCCCCCAAACATTTTTTTCTCCCACAAGGCTTGCAACCTCACTTTATTTCCACGCCCTTTAACTGTAATAATACTCTAGTGACCCACATATTTATTTCACCAAATATTTCAGAAAAGAACGAAAGGAAATATTACGCACCAAATGCAGTTGCGATATTATTTTTTTTTAAGAATCTCATTTAGCGCAGTTATCGGTAAGTTTGTTTTGTGAAATCAGTAGCATGATATTTCATTAATCTTCCCCTTGAAATATTGAGAATTTTGGGGGCCGGTGTTAGGTTGAGAGGGGGGGGCTAAAAATTTGAAAGAATGGGTGTGTCATCGACAACGAGTCTATGTGCCCAGTTTCAGCTAACTAGGTTTAGGGAAGTGGATCCCTTAGTCGTCCGAAGGTTTTGCTAGCGACCCAGCCAGCCACGAACAAAAGCAAAGTTTGTGTAGAGGATTAAACAAATCTGATGTTTGGGACACCAAACCTATAGTTTCTATATCGAATACCACATGCTGCCCTGTGGTTTGGTGTGGCAACTACCACACACACGCTGCCCTGGGCTTTGGTGTGGCAACTGCCCTTACACGCTACTCTGGGGGGGGGGGGGGTTGGTGTTGCGGTGCAAATCTGGAACAGTGATATCAAACTCATACCGGCGAGACAGCGGTGTTTAAAAATAGATGTCTTCTACCCACTGTGGCTTTATAAGTGCATGTCTAAATATCCCCATATTGTGCAGACACTTAATTGATTTGGTTAAAAACCTGACACCTGTTTTTAATCCGGTCTATACCAAAAAGCTTCTTCTTCTTCTTTATTTTAAGGGCCCACGATCAATGAATTGATCATTCTGGCTCCTATGTTTCAGAGGGGCTTGCGATGTTACTGCCCATGGGTTTCAATGGGATACTTCACTGGTTGCAAGGGCGACTCAGCAGTGGTGTTATGAACTGGGGGTTGGAATACAGGAGGCAATAGACACAAATGTCTCTAGTGTAGCCGCCTCAACTGTTGCTTTTGGAAGCTTGTTCCAGTCCCCTATTGTCTTCGGCAGGAATGAGGAGCTTCTGTACTTTGTTCTTGTTTTTACCAGCCGGAACTTTGTTTTTTGCTTTTCTTATAAAGATCCGTTTTTTTTTTTTTGTTGTTGTTGTTGTTGTAGCTGTTATTTTTTAAAAATGACAGGACGAAACCGACAATTCAGGGTTAGAAGCTTATTCCCTCCACAACAAACTGCCCTACTCCCCGACACTGATCACCGAAAAAAAAGGGGGGGGGGGGGTTAACATCAC
>CAXITT010000649.1:178230-195225 GCA_964033795.1 Lymnaea stagnalis | reverse complement strand
GGGGGGGGGGGTTTAACATCACGTTGTTGATTACAGCATGGCACCAATGGCGTCGCAGGAGTTTGCCGGAATATTTCATTGTTCTCCGCCTACTGGACTCCCATCTCCAGGTCTGAATTCAGAGTTTTCCTTCTCTTAGATGAGTTGCCAACCAAGGTTATCGCGTCCCGTCCCCAGGGGGCTGCTGGTTTTTTTTTTTTTTGCTTAAAAGGGGCTTTGTTTGGGGATTAACAACAAACCATGAACTTGAAATTGGCTCAGTTTAGACCACTCGGCCGCACAGCATCCGGTTTTTTACACCCCTTTCTTTTTAACGTGGGCTCGTAAAATCCGAAATGGCGCGTTTCCTACTTTTCAAATCAATATCTTTTCATAGAGGTAACCTATCGTATTATAGCTCTCTAAATACAAACACAATTTTAAAGTATACTTTAGCGGGTGGAGGGGGGGGGGTCTGGAGACTAAAGCATGCCCTAACCGTAGGGATCTCCCTGATCATACAGTACGTCCTCTCAGCCCCGAGTTCATCTGGTGCTGGTAATGTGGAAACGCTGTCACGTTTCGCCAAGATCGGACAAGCTGATCATCTCGGGTATCACGTGAAGTGATACTCGCAGCTTTCCGGACAAGGTTGCGAATTTGCGGTGACGTGTGCTCGAGTACGCAGTAATCCCAGGAATCAATGCTCCTAAAATGGATTTTTGTGTTATAATTCCGCGATTGTGAAGTGGTTGGGGGTGTGGGGGTTGCTGGGAAACGGAGGGGGGTGGGGGGGAAGCTTCCGCTTCGGGCAGGCACGAAGGGTCTGAACCTAACGTACTCGCGTGCTTCTCGGTGCTGATCTAAAGATCAGCTTTTGTTGTACAGTAAGTGATGGCCGGCCCAATAGCATGATGTCCAGATAAAAACAAAATTTAAATCTGTCTAGTTCTTGATGTGACGATGATGCTTGTGTCGGAGGTTCTGTGACAGAGACATGGCCACGGTCTCGTGGGTTCTAGGAGTATCGTATAGTAAAGACGCCCTGTTTGTTGTACATCTTAGCTTCAGCACTCCCTGTGTGTTGTTTCTCAGGCTTAACACTCCTTGTTTGCTGTATTTCAGCCTTTTTCTTCAGTTCACATGATCAGATTTTCGTCAAATTTCTTTTTGAACACACTATACTATACAGTTAAACAAAATAATGCGTTCAAAAAGAAATTTGACGCAAAATTTGAGCGTGTGAACTAAAAATTAAAAAATTCGACCAAACTTCCGTCGATAAAGTTTCGTCGACGAAATTTCGTTCAAGCAAATTTCCGGCTCCGGTTACAGCCAGTGTCAAATGGCCACAGGCAGCTATACTTTCATATTATAGTCAGTGTCATAGGGCCACAGGCAGCTATACTTTCATATTATAGTCAGTGTCATATGGCCACAGGCAGCTATACTTTCATATTATAGTCAGTGTCATATGGCCACAGGCAGCTATACTTTCATATTATAGTCAGTGTCATATGGCCACAGGCAGCTATACTTTCATATTATAGTCAGTGTCATATGGCCACAGGCAGCTATACTTTCATATTATAGTCAGTGTCATATGGCCACAGGCAGCTATACTTTCATATTATAGTCAGTGTCATATGGCCACAGGCAGCTATACTTTCATATTATAGTCAGTGTCATATGGCCACAGGCAGCTATACTTTCATATTATAGTCAGTGTCATATGGCCACAGGCAGCTATACTTTCATATTATAGTCAGTGTCATATGGCCACAGGCAGCTATACTTTCATATTATAGTCAGTGTCATATGGCCACAGGCAGCTATACTTTCATATTATAGTCAGTGTCATATGGCCACAGGCAGCTATACTTTCATATTATAGTCAGTGTCATATGGCCACAGGCAGCTATACTTTCATATTATAGTCAGTGTCATATGGCCACAGGCAGCTATACTTTCATATTATAGTCAGTGTCATATGGCCACAGGCAGCTATACTTTCATATTATAGTCAGTGTCATATGGCCACAGGCAGCTATACTTTCATATTATAGTCAGTGTCATATGGCCACAGGCAGCTATACTTTCATATTATAGTCAGTGTCATATGGCCACAGGCAGCTATACTTTCATATTATAGTCAGTGTCATATGGCCACAGGCAGCTATACTTTCATATTATAGTCAGTGTCATATGGCCACAGGCAGCTATACTTTCATATTATAGTCAGTGTCATATGGCCACAGGCAGCTATACTTTCATATTATAGTCAGTGTCATATGGCCACAGGCAGCTATACTTTCATATTATAGTCAGTGTCATATGGCCACAGGCAGCTATACTTTCATATTATAGTCAGTGTCATATGGCCACAGGCAGCTATACTTTCATATTATAGTCAGTGTCATATGGCCACAGGCAGCTATACTTTCATATTATAGTCAGTGTCATATGGCCACAGGCAGCTATACTTTCATATTATAGTCAGTGTCATATGGCCACAGGCAGCTATACTTTCATATTATAGTCAGTGTCATATGGCCACAGGCAGCTATACTTTCATATTATAGTCAGTGTCATATGGCCACAGGCAGCTATACTTTCATATTATAGTCAGTGTCATATGGCCACAGGCAGCTATACTTTCATATTATAGTCAGTGTCATATGGCCACAGGCAGCTATACTTTCATATTATAGTCAGTGTCATATGGCCACAGGCAGCTATACTTTCATATTATAGTCAGTGTCATATGGCCACAGGCAGCTATACTTTCATATTATAGTCAGTGTCATATGGCCACAGGCAGCTATACTTTCATATTATAGTCAGTGTCATATGGCCACAGGCAGCTATACTTTCATATTATAGTCAGTGTCATATGGCCACAGGCAGCTATACTTTCATATTATAGTCAGTGTCATATGGCCACAGGCAGCTATACTTTCATATTATAGTCAGTGTCATATGGCCACAGGCAGCTATACTTTCATATTATAGTCAGTGTCATATGGCCACAGGCAGCTATACTTTCATATTATAGTCAGTGTCATATGGCCACAGGCAGCTATACTTTCATATTATAGTCAGTGTCATATGGCCACAGGCAGCTATACTTTCATATTATAGTCAGTGTCATATGGCCACAGGCAGCTATACTTTCATATTATAGTCAGTGTCATATGGCCACAGGCAGCTATACTTTCATATTATAGTCAGTGTCATATGGCCACAGGCAGCTATACTTTCATATTATAGTCAGTGTCATATGGCCACAGGCAGCTATACTTTCATATTATAGTCAGTGTCATATGGCCACAGGCAGCTATACTTTCATATTATAGTCAGTGTCATATGGCCACAGGCAGCTATACTTTCATATTATAGTCAGTGTCATATGGCCACAGGCAGCTATACTTTCATATTATAGTCAGTGTCATATGGCCACAGGCAGCTATACTTTCATATTATAGTCAGTGTCATATGGCCACAGGCAGCTATACTTTCATATTATAGTCAGTGTCATATGGCCACAGGCAGCTATACTTTCATATTATAGTCAGTGTCATATGGCCACAGGCAGCTATACTTTCATATTATAGTCAGTGTCATATGGCCACAGGCAGCTATACTTTCATATTATAGTCAGTGTCATATGGCCACAGGCAGCTATACTTTCATATTATAGTCAGTGTCATATGGCCACAGGCAGCTATACTTTCATATTATAGTCAGTGTCAAATGGCCACAGGCAGCTATACTTTCATATTATAGTCAGTGTCAAATGGCCACAGGCAGCTATACTTTCATATTATAGTCAGTGTCATATGGCCACAGGCAGCTATACTTTCATATTATAGTCAGTGTCATATGGCCACAGGCAGCTATACTTTCATATTATAGTCAGTGTCATATGGCCACAGGCAGCCATACTTTCATATTATAGTCAGTGTCATATGGCCACAGGCAGCTATACTTTCATATTATAGTCAGTGTCATATGGCCACAGGCAGCTATACTTTCATATTATAGTCAGTGTCATATGGCCACAGGCAGCTATACTTTCATATTATAGTCAGTGTCATATGGCCACAGGCAGCTATACTGTCATATTATAGTCAGTGTCATATGGCCACAGGCAGCTATACTTTCATATTATAGTCAGTGTCATATGGCCACAGGCAGCTATACTTTCATATTATAGTCAGTGTCATATGGCCACAGGCAGCTATACTTTCATATTATAGTCAGTGTCATATGGCCACAGGCAGCTATACTTTCATATTATAGTCAGTGTCATATGGCCACAGGCAGCTATACTTTCATATTATAGTCAGTGTCATATGGCCACAGGCAGCTATACTTTCATATTATATTCAATGGTATATGGCCACAGGCAGCTATACTTTCATATTATATTCAATGGTATATGGCCACAGGCAGCTATACTTTCATATTATATTCAATGGTATATGGCCACAGGCAGCTATACTTTCATATTATAGCCAGTGTCATATGGCCACAGGCAGCTATACTTTCATATTATATTCAATGGTATATGGCCACAGGCAGCTATACTTTCATATTATATTCAATGTATATGGCCACAGGCAGCTATACTTTCATATTATATTCAATGGTATATGGCCACAGGCAGCTATACTTTCATATTATATTCAACGGTATATGGCCACAGGCAGCTATACTTTCATATTATATTCAATGGTATATGGCCACAGGCAGCTATACTTTCACATTATATTCAATGGTATATGACCAAATGCAGCAAATTTGCATATTATATTCAGTGTCATATGGCCACAGGCAACTAAAGTTGTGTATTATAATCCTTGTGATATGTGGTCTAGAAACCTACGCTCAGGGAGACAAATTGATGACGTCATGTTAATTTCCCAACTGAAAAAAAAAACTGTGTCCCCTGAACATACTCCGAGATCATTAGATTGGTATTCTATAAATAGAATCATCGCGGCTGATTGTCATGACGTGTGTTCATGCCGGCTCCATGTTGGACGTGTTTTGAATTAAAAGCGAAGGTTTAGGAAGGGTGTGTTATAGCCTGTGTGCCGATCCACTTTTTTGTTCACCCTGCGTGTTGTGGAGCTGAGGCATGCCACATTAATTCGGTGACGGGTGCTGCAAATGCTTCCCCCCCCTTCCCCCCCCCTTCCCCCCATTCCCCCCACACAAAAAAACAACAACATTTGCCCTTGTTTGGGAAAATTTGTTTACGCTTCCAGAAGGGTCTACACAGAGAAAGACATTCTCTTAGGCGATTTAGTTGCTAGAATTTCTGTGGTTTCTGAATCCTTAACTCACTCCATCTTTCTATTTCTCTCTTCCTCTCTATTTTTGTTCAATATCTCTCCGTTTCTTTCTAACCCTCACTACATATATTTCTTTCTCCATCACTCTATGTCTCTCTCACACGCTCTCTCTTTTTCTCTCTCTCACTCTCTCCCAATATCTCTTTTGTACTTTGTTTCCACAAGTGTCTTACGTTTCAATTTTCTATCAGAATCAGGGGTTGCAAAACAGGTCCCTTTTGCCAAAACCGGTCCCTTTTGCCAAAACCGGTCCCTTTTGCCAAAACCGGTCCCTTTTTCCAAAACCGGTCCCTTTTGCCAAAACCGGTCCCTTTTGCCAAAACCGGTATTTTCGATATTGAAGTTAGCGAATATCGGAATCCTGGTATTTTCGATAATTTAGATATTTAGAGAATTTTTATTCGAGATTCGAGCTTAGGATTGATCAATGTAATATAAACATTCAGAAAAAGTTTCCCATTTCATTTTTGAAGAGGCTTTTAACCATAACACAAACGGGTTAACTTCAGACTTTAATCAAACGAACAAAAATAATATTCTTAACTTTTTAATTTAAATAGTTTTATCAATCAACTATTAAAATAATTGGGGTTGTTTTAATCTTTGGTCAAATTTAAATAATGAAATCGTAAAGAGGACAACGTGTCTAATTTTTGGCCACTTAACTTTGACCGCAAATGGTTACAAAACTAACCTTATGAAGAGAACACCCGCTCTGACTCCATCCGTTGGTCTGGAAGCATTATCCTGAGCCTGAAGTTTCTTTTGTATTTCAATTTCTAATTTGTCCTTTAAGCGGCAGTGTATCAGTGTATCATCGTGCGCAGATCCAAGATGCTCATTTTCATTGTTCGTAGATATTTCTAACGAGGAATCTGCTGTCTGACCAAGCTTTTGAATATCCACGATATGTTTTCGTATCTGGTCGCAATCTGGCCTTAGAAATACGTCCAAGTGATCACTGGAATGTGCAGACTTTAAATGAGAGTTAAGTCCTGAAGTTGTACCTCACAATGTTTAAAGTATTTTGTTACCTCTAATACATTTAGCTGAGAGATTGTCCGTAGCTTTCAAGAAATGATGCCCAACTGATGTCTTTGTTTCCGATATTGTCATATGCTTATCAAATTTAGGTTTATTTCTTTTTATCAATCTGAATAGAAAATCAAAAATTAACAAAAAAATATTAATTCAATTGAATTAGTTTGACGTGTAAAACTTTTTTTTTTTTAAATGTTAAATTTTCATGTAATTGTTTGTCTAAGTACAGTACAGACAAACTGGAACATTCAGTCATGTAACTTTTGACTAGGTACTGTACAGACAAACTGGGACATTCAGCCTGAGACAAAATAGCTCGAAAATCAAGGATGATGTGATTGTAAATTATTAATATTACCAAAAAATTGAAGTAACATACTTTTTCTGTGTCTAAAACTTAAGGTATTCAATTATCCAAATACGGATTTACTCATAGTTTTAAAAATATAGTGTTTTTTTTGCATAATTAAAAAAAATCAAGCAATAAAAAATGTAATTAAAAATTGACCTCGTGATTATTTCCATACAAGCCCTTAAAAGAAGTAACAGTTCGATCTTCATTCGACTATACCAATCACTTATTAGTCAATAATATGAAAACATTGACTTACCAATCCGGTACCTTCACGCCGTGGCTCGCCTCCACTTACACACTACACAAGCACGATGTAAAAACAAAACTAATCACAACGTCATGATTCTTGACAAATAAAGAGTACACAGATCTAGCCCCGTCGGTCGGCTCTCTTGGAACTTGAGACACGTGGTGTGAGGGATTTGCACATCTCATACATTTTTTATATGTCTTGCTTTAATTACGACGTGGAAACTAAGAAAAACAATTTTAAAAAAATTGAAAATAAAATCCCGGGATTATTGAAAATCCCGGTTTTCATAAATCAAATCCCGGTATTTTCGACCATCAATTCTTGTATTTTCGAAAGTCAGGATCCCGGATTGTTACCCTTAATCAGAATGTTTGAGATTAACAGTCAATCCGATTTGAAGTCTTAAAACAATGCCAAGAGTTATATTTTACAGAGCGTTCGATCAGTTTTCAAACATAATATGAAAGCTTCCGAGTTTAAAATTTAAAACCTCGTTTAATTGAGATCATACGACCAGCTCTACGAATCTAAACATATTTTGACCAAAAAAAAAATTAAGCTATTAGATGATAAAGGCTATCTATTAATTGTGGCACAAGGCCTTTTAGTACTGACTTTAGAACTTTTGGAGTCCTGAGATAAAGTCAAATTTGAAGAAAAAAATTTTGTTTAAACTTAATACAAGAGAAATAAGATTAGGTCTTATAAAAGGTAATTATCGCTTCTGGGGATGTCATCTTCTTTTTCCGAATTCTGGTCTTTCCAGCGCCGCAAAGTAATATAGATATTGCGGAAGATTGCCCCATCTCGCTTAAGGCAACTGATTGGACTGACAGTGGCGATAGACCGTTCACATGATGGAGTGGGGAAAAGGGGGAGTGTGAATGAAGTTACACAGTCTTGAGATTCAAATTGATTTCTGTAGATTCGTCTGTCTTCAGATGACGTGTGGTCTCTTAACCTGATCAGCAATATGATGTTATATTGAAGCGGGGAGGTACGGGCCAGTTCTGCAATATAGACTTTCCTTAATTTAGGTTTTTAGACACACATGAACAACCATTGAGAGGTGTTTTCAAAATGCTTCACAACTAAATACATTGATAGGATTTTTGAAGAAAAAAAAAAGACTTACAGCTTTCGTGCTCTTTTGTTGAAACGGGGAAACGCACATTTCAATATCAAATGGGCAATGTTTGGTGCGTCTATGACGCTGTTTGTGTTGACGTGGTACCATCACTTTCATCGAGCGGATACTCAAGTATAACAAAAACAATTCCTTCAATCCCATTTTACGTCTTGTGACTTAATGCACGTGTGATCTAATCGGAAGCTGCAACGTATTGAAGTTTGGATTACAGGGTATTATTTCATAATTCTGTTCACAGGACTGACGCATCTCTATGCAGACTATGTCTGAACTGACGTTTTTGGCCTCTTACATTTCTCTCTCGAAAACTTTTCTCTACCCGTTTTAGCAGGGAGGTTGACTCGCCTTGTCCTTACGTCTCTCTTGCGCCTCTGCTATTTCCTTTAGTGCGGGGGTAGCCGGGCTGCGGGCCGCTATTGGCCCAGGGCGTTAAGCACTACGACCCGCTGGACGCCGAATGTGCCTCAAATATATATTCTTATTCTTTTGATGCGCAGATAAGCCAGTGCATGTGTCATCCCTTACGAGGATCTAAGTGCTTATAGGTTGTCGGCCCCTTTCCGCCTGTCTGCATTTCCAGTAGATACATACCCGAAGGACAACAATGTTGAGAAAAGTAGAGTTCATCCTGGCAAGAAAACGTAATTTCTTAATTCCTAGGGGTTACGTATTCCCCCCCGATGATTTAATTTTTGGCGCCCCGACCAGACCATGACCTTTCCTTCAAAACTGGCCTTGTCCTTTCCTTTCCACAGACCGAATTTTTATGTAATTCCCATGGGAAGGACAGGTTAAATGTTTGTAATTCATTCACAGGTCGCCCCCACCTGTCCAGTCTTATCAAGTGTGCAGACATTCTAGCATCAAACTACTCTACTGAAATATATTTTTTTTTATCCATATGGGAAATCGAATTTTGTGCTACAGAACCCCTGGTGGATTTAGTGTATAAATATAACCACAGTAACGTAGACTGAATCACTTGTAGCGAGAGTTCCAAGGTCACGGAAAATACATTTAGTTACGAATAGTTTAAAGATTTCACAATCTGTAAGGACACTCATCTGTCTTGACATCTGTTTCATGTACACAAAACAACTCTGGAATCTGTTTATTGACCAAACTGTGGTATGTGCTTCATATACACAATTCTAGAATCTGTTTTATGGACAAAACTCTGGCATTTGTTTTATGGACACGACTCTGGCATTTGTTTTATGGACACAACTCTGGCACGAGTTTTATGGACACAACTAGACCATTTGTGTTATGGACACAATTTTGGCATCTGTTTTATGGTCACAAGTGTAGCATCTGTTTTATGGTCACAAGTGTTGCATCTGTTTTATGGATCAAATTATGGCATCTGTTTGATGGACGCAAGTGTAGCATCTGCTTTATGGACACAATTTAGGTATTTGTTTTATGGAAAAATTATGGCATCTGTTCTATGGACACAATTAAGGTATCTGTTTTATGGACCCATTTGTAGCATCTGTTTTATGGACACAATTCAGGTATCTGTTTTGCGGACACAATTATACTATCTGTTTTATAGACATTATTCTGGCATATGTTTTATAGACACAATTCTTGCATCTTTTTTTATGGACGAAATTCAGGTATCTGTTTGATCGACACAAGTATAGCATCTGTTTTATGGACACAATTCTAGCATCTTTTTTATGGACACTAGTGTAGAATCTGTTTTATTGACACAATTCAGGCATCAGTATTATGGACACAAGAGTAGCATCTATTTCATGGACACAATTCAGGTATCTGATTTATGGAAACAATTAAGGTATATGTTTTATGGACACACATCAGGTATCTGTTTTATGGATACAAGTGTAGCATCTGTTTGATGGACACAATGGTGGCATCTGTTTTATGGACACAAATCTGGCATCTGTTTTATGGACACACTCTGGCATCTGTTTTATGGAAACAATTCTTGCATCTGTTTTATAGAAACAACTCTAGCATTATTTTGTATGGACACAAGTGTAGCATCTGTTTTATGGACACAATTATGGAATCTGTTGTTTTTTTTTGGACACAAAATTCAGGGATCTGCTTTATGGACACAAGAGTAGCATCTGTTTTATGGACACAATTCAGGTATTTGTTTTATGGACATTACTATGGCATCTGTTTTATGGACACAAGTGTATCATCTGTTTTATGGACACAATCCTGGCATCTGTTTTATGGACACAATTCTTAAATCTTTTTTTTATGGGCCCAAGTGTAGCATCAGTTTTATAGACACAATTCAGGTATATGTTTTATGAACACAAGTGTAGCATTTGTTTTATGGACACAATTGTAGCTTCTGTTTTATGGACACAAGTGTAGCATCTGTTTTATGGACACAATTTATAAATTTGTTTTATGGACAAAATTATGGCATCTGTTCTATGGACGCAATTAAGGTATCTGTTTTATGGGCATTATTATTGCATCTGTTTTATGGACACAATTCAGGTATCTGTTTGATGGATACAGGTGTGGCATCTGTTTTATGTACACAATAATGGCATCTGGTTTTTTAACACAAATCTGGCATCTGTTTTCTGGACACAGCTCTGGCATCTGTTTTATGGACTCAAGTCTAGCATCTGTTTTCTGGACACAATTCAGGCATCTGTTTTATGGACTCAATTCAGGTATCTATTTCATGGACACAATTTAAATATTTGTTTTATGGACCAAATTGTGGCATCTGTTCTATGGACACAATTAAGGTATATATGTTATGAACCAAATTCAGGTATTTGTTTTATGGACACAAGTGTAGCATCTGTTTTATGGACACAATTCAGATATCTGTTTCATGGACACAAGTGATGCATCTGTTTTATGGACACAATTAAGGTATCTGTTTTATGGAAACAATTAAGGTATATGTTTTATTGACACACATCAGGTATCTGTTTTATGGACACAAGTGTAGCATCTGTTTTATGGACACAATTCAGGTATCTGTTTTATGGACACAAGTGTAGCATCTGTTTTATGGACACAATTCAGGTATCTGTTTTATGGACACAAGTGTAGCATCTGTTTTATGGACACAATTCAGGTATCTGTTTTATGGATACAAGTGTAGCATCTGTTTTATGGACACCCTCTGGCATCTTTTTTTATGGACACAATTCTTATATAAATATGTTCAAAGAATTAATCTAAAAAATGTAGAATATCCATTTGTCTTTATTTTATGTCTATTTGACTTCAACATAGACACCAGTGAATCTGTGGTACATGACTATGAGCCTTAAATCTATTTGTATAACGTTATAAAAGTGCATGACAGTCTGAAAAGCTCTTTTTTATATAGCCGGCTTATGGTAATATACGTTAAAAAGCAAGCAATGATCATAAAGTTAAAAAACTTTTCGAAACCCTTTTTGTTTCGTTTTAAAATAGTTTTGTACAAATTCAATTTTTTTTGTTTTCCTTTTTAAAATTAATGTTCACATGCTCAGCACCGGAATGTCTCAAAGAACCGATTTATAAACATGTGTCCTTGAAAATCCTGCGGTCTTCAACACAGTACTTTTTGAGAGTTCCTAGTATGGATGAACACAGAAAAAAAAGTCTTAAGGAGTTCGCTGTTTTGAAGCGATAGTACCAAATCTCAATCTTTGAGGGAAATTGAAAATGATAAAAAATTTATTTAAGACGCATTTAAAAACTTTTTTTTTTGTGTAAATAGATTTCGGAAAACCAGAGCGCGGTGAGCATGCTAAAGTGGCATGGATTCCTACGCGATATAAATATCAAAATCAATCAATCAATGATTAGGGTATTTCCCAACATTGTTTGTCTTCATGACTTACATTGTCGTCAGTGGGTGGCCAAACCAAAACGTTGTAGGCTTGTTAAGTTCTTGTCATCTGGAGGCGCCACAGTACATTGGAGTTTACATTAACCTGCAAATTTAGAGGGGGGGGGAGGGAGGCCCCACCCTGCACTACCCAAATGACGTCCCTGATTGTCATGCTGTTGTAATTTTGTCATAAAACTAGGTCTTATTTTTAAAATGATCCTCCTGCTTTTTCAAATATCCACTAATTTCATTACATTTATATATATATATATTTGTTGACGACGCTGCTTAAAATATCGACTATATCAGCGGTTCTCAACTTATGGGTCGTGGAACCCTTTAAGGGTTGAACGGCCCTTTACAAAGAGGTTGCCTAAGACCATATGAAAACGCATATCTATGAAGTAGCAAGAAAAATAATTTTATTGTTGCCCCATCACGAGGAACTGTATTTAAAGGGTCGCTTCTTTAGGAAGGTTGAGATCCGCTGGACTATGTTATCCCCCTTTGCTTATTTAGGCAGTGGCTTGTTAGTTTTCGTCTCTCATCTCCTGGACATTAACGTCGGGTTTGTCGCCATCTAATGGCTTCCGTCACTAGTTTGCTTTCGGGGTAGGGGGGGGGGGGAGTGTAGTTTTACGCAATACCGCCGACGGCAAACATTTCATGCCACGCGCACCGCCTGCCACACCCACGCCCGTGAGCTCTGATGCGGCACACATCATCGGAAACGCGCAGGCAAACAAGGACGACATGTTTGAAGAGATCCCACTGCAAATAAACCCCAAGATTGACTTGATTGTTGCGAGGGTAGCTCACCGTCGGGTGCGGGCCGGTCGCGTCACCGTGAGACGCTACGTCCTCTGAAAGGCCCGAGGGAGATGGGCGTGAGGGAGAAGGGCGCGAGGGAGGAGGGCGTTAGGGAGAAGGGCGTGAGGGAGAAGGGCGTGAGGGAGAAGGGCGCGTGGGAGAAGGGCGCGAGGGAGATGGGTGTGAGGGAGAAGGGCGTGAGGGAGAAGGGCGCGAGGGAGAAGGGCGCGAGGGAGAAGGGCGCGAGGGAGATGGGCGCGAGGGAGAAGTGCGTGAGGGAGAAGGCGTGTAAATAAAAATACGAAACAAGTTTGTTTGTTTTTTTTTTTGTTTTTTTTTTTTTGGGGGGGGGATATCCGCATGTTTGTTGGGGACATCTCCATGTTTGTTGGGGACATCTCCATGTTTTTGGGGACATCCCCATGTTTGTGCAGGACAACTCTATGTTTCTGGGGACATCCCATTTTTGTGGGGGACATCCCCATGTGTGTGGGGGACAGCTCTAAGTTGTGGGGCACATCCCCATGTTTGTGGGGGAAATACCCATGTTTGTTAAGGACATCCGCATGTTTGTTGGGGACATCCCCATGTTTGTTGCGGACATCCCCATGTTTGTGGAGGACAACTCTATGTTTGTGGGGGACATCCCCATGTTTGTGGGGGACATCTCCATGTTATTTGGGGACATCTCCATGTGTGTTGGGGACATCTCCATGTTTCTTGGGGACATCTCCATGTTTGTTCGGGGGGGGGGGGCATCTTCAGGTTTGCCACTGTACGTGCATTTTGATGCATCTGTTTATTCCATGTTAATTTAGATATTGCAAGAACCATAAGTCAATTTTTTTTTTCTTTTTTCGCAGATGTAATTGGCTTTTGATGAGATTCTCACCTTCGTTTTGAAACGTGCTTGTCTGTAATTATAGGGGAGGTGCGGGTATGTAAGTGGGGGGGGGATAATGAATACTCATGAATAACAATCCCCCACCCCCCCCCCTTTGTTCGTGTTGTCACTCATGGTTTAAAGTATATGTTTTCTTTTAGGGTTATAACATTCCTCTTATTTTTTGGGGGGGATGGGGGTGTGCGTACGAGGTGGGGGTGTATGTATCACGGGTCATATGTAATGAAGATCTCTTTCTCGGTATTACATCAAAGTCTTTTTATTTATATGGCTGAATTAATTGTGTATAAGGTAAACAGTATTGTGGACATACAGACATACACGCATTAAAACATGAATAGTCGTAGACAGAGTGTCTACAAAATACCTATAGTCTAATAATATACATATGTTAACTTGTCTACAATACATATGGTATCTTGTCCACTTTACCTTTGGGTACTTGTCCACCATACGTATTACGTATATAATACCTATGGTAATGTGTCAACAATACGTAGCTTGTCTACAATACCTATGGTATCATGCCTATGCAATACCTATGGTAACATGCCTATGCAATACCTATGGTAACATGTCTATACAATACCTATGGTAACATGTCTATACAATACCTATGGTAACATGTCTATACAATACCTATGGTAATATGTCTACAATACCTATGGTAACATGTCTATACAATACCTATGGTAATATGTCTACAATACCTATGGTAACATGTCTATACAATACCTATGGTAATATGTCTACAATACCTATGGTAACATGTCTACAATACCTATGGTAACATGTCTATACAATACCTATGGTAACTTGTCTATAATACCTATGGTAACATGTCTATACAATACCTATGGTAACATGTCTACAATACCTATGGTAACATGTCTATACAATACCTATGGTAACATGTCTATACAATACCTATGGTAACATGTCTATACAATACCTATGGTAACTTGTCTATAATACCTATGGTAACATGTCTATACAATACCTATGGTAACTTGTCTATAATACCTATGGTAACATGTCTATACAATACCTATGGTAACTTGTCTACAATACCTATGGTAACTTGTCTACAATACCTATGGTAACTTGTCTACAATACCTATGGTAACATGTCTATACAATACCTATGGTAACTTGTCTATAATACCTATGGTAACATGTCTATACAATACCTATGGTAACTTGTCTACAATACCTATGGTAACTTGTCTACAATACCTATGGTAACTTGTCTACAATACCTATGGTAACATGTCTATACAATACCTATGGTAACTTGTCTATAATACCTATGGTAACTTGTATACAATACCTATGGTAACTTGTCTATAATACCTATGGTAACTTGTCTATACAATACCTATGGTAACTTGTCTATAATACCTATGGTAACATGTCTATACAATACCTATGGTAACTTGTCTATAATACCTATGGTAACATGTCTATACAATACCTATGGTAACTTGTCTACAATACCTATGGTAACTTGTCTACAATACCTATGGTAACTTGTCTACAATACCTATGGTAACTTGTCTATACAATACCTATGGTAACTTGTCTATAATACCTATGGTAACTTGTATACAATACCTATGGTAACTTGTCTATAATACCTATGGTAACTTGTCTATACAATACCTATGGTAACTTGTCTATAATACCTATGGTAACTTGTCTATACAATACCTATGGTAACTTGTCTATAATACCTATGGTAACTTGTCTATACAATACCTATGGTAACTTGTCTATAATACCTATGGTAACTTGTCTACAATACCTATGGTAACTTGTCTATAATACCTATGGTAACTTGTCTACAATACCTATGGTAACTTGTCTACAATACCTATGGTAACTTGTCTACAATACCTATGGTAACTTGTCTATACAATACCTATGGTAACTTGTCTATAATACCTATGGTAACTTGTCTATACAATACCTATGGTAACATGTCTATACAATACCTATGGTAACATGTCTATACAATACCTATGGTAACATGTCTATACAATACCTATGGTAACATGTCTATACAATACCTATGGTAACATGTCTATACAATACCTATGGTAACATGTCTATACAATACCTATGGTAACATGTCTATACAATACCTATGGTAACATGTCTATACAATACCTATGGTAACATGTCTATACAATACCTATGGTAACATGTCTATACAATACCTATGGTAACATGTCTATACAATACCTATGGTAACATGTCTATACAATACCTATGGTAACATGTCTATACAATACCTATGGTAAAGTTTCGTCCACACATACAAAGCTCCGCTTTTTGTCAAAGTCCATTTCCTAATCTTAATTCTCAACACATCCGCTACGATATATAACGTTAACAAACAAAAAAAGGCAACAAAAACATAACAAAAATAGAGTCTGACATCTAAAAACTAAATCAAAATTGAAAGCAGCCTAGGGATACAACTCCCCCAGCGACCGCTATCGTTTGTCATATTAATCAATTCATCGTTCAGACTTAAAAAAAAAAAATAATAAAAAATAAATGAAGCTGATTGAAACTCTTTTTGACGTCTGCGCAAAGCGTCATACGTCTTGCACTTTACAGGATACGCCGGCTGCTTGGTTTACGTTGTGGCTGTTGTTCGTTGGTGTTGTTCGTTGCTGTTGTGCGTTGCTGTTGTTCGTTGCTGTTCGTTGTTAATTTCACGATCTGACGAATCAACATGACGACCAATCTTGAAGCGCCCGACCCCAGGAACGTCGTTTGAGTAGGCTGGGGTGGGGCTTTGCCTCCCCCCCCCCTTCCCTGAATGTGAAGGTTTTATTTAAATGGTTATGTACTGTGACGCCACCAGAAACAAAAAAACAACTAAACAAGCCAACCAAGTTTTGGTTTTGCCCCCCCCCAACCCCCCAACCAAATCCCCTGAATTAAACCTGAATTAGAAATGAAATGCTACCTTCTGGAAATGTGAACGGGAGACAATAATTGAAACTTCCTGAAATGTGAACGGGAGACCATAATTTGAAATGGAACGTTAACTTCCGGATATGTAAACAGGAGACAATAATAGGTGCTGGGTGGCCGAGCGGTCTAAACTGTCTCAAACTAAATAACCGTTTGGTCCGGAGTTCAATCCCCATCAAAGCCATCCCAAGCACCCCGGGTGGATGGGACTCGTTAGCCTTGGACGGCAACCCATCTAAGAGAAGGCTAACTCTGAATTAAAACCAGGAGCCAGAATGATCAACAAATTGATCGTGGGCCCCTCAAATATAAGAAGA
>CAXITT010000649.1:122451-159521 GCA_964033795.1 Lymnaea stagnalis | reverse complement strand
CAACCACCCCCCCACAAAAAAAAAAACAAACAAAAAAAACAACAATTTTTTTTTCCAAGGGTATAAAAATAGTAAAAAATCTTGTATTCTTTTATGAATTCGAAAATGAATCTAGAACTGAGAAAATAAAATTATGACATCGGACTTAAATTAAAATATAGATCCTGAGGTAAGAGCAAATCTAAACATGTTATCATGAATTAAAAGCTATTCGCTCAACTATTCTTATAATCACATTCTCTTGCCCCTCTGAAGTACAATCCCTTATTGCGGGGGTTGTGGGCAACCCTAACTGGGCTATCCAAATCTTAATCAAAATAATCAGATACGAACTTAAAGAACGTGAGAATATCTGATAAAATAGGAAAGAATCCGCAAAATATTGTTTGAAAGGGATAGGCTGACCTTGGTAATGCTCGACATAATTTAACAGATGAAATAATAGAATTGATTGAAATTCGATAGTAGCTTACATAACTGCAGCTTTGTGAGGTTTTATTCGTGTATTCAATCTTAGTAAACTGACCGGATGGCCTGTGGCGAGTGGACAGAGAAGTGCGCTGACTGGATGGCCCGTGGCAAGTGCAAAGAGTATTGCACTGACCGGATGGCCGGTGGTGAGTGCAAAGAGTAGTGCACTGACTGGATAGCCTGTGGCGAGTGGACAGAGAAGTGCGCTGACCTGATGGTATGTGGCGAGATGAACGAGTAGTGCACTGACTGGATAGTTGTGGCGAGTGGACAGAGAAGTGCGCTGGCTAGATGGCCCAAGGCGAGTGGACAGAGAAGTGCGCTGACTGGATGGCCAATGGCAAGAGCAAAGAGTAGTGCACTTACCGGATGGCATGTGGCGATATCAACGAGTAGTGCAATGACTTGATGATCTTATAGTAGAGTGGTCAGAGTAGTGCACTAACTGGATGGCTTACGCTGAGTGGGCAGAGTGGTGTGCTTACTGGTTGGACCAATAGTGAGTGGTGCAAAGTAAAGCCCAGACTGGATGGCCTGGGGTGTGTGGCCAGAATAGAGCCCAGACTACATGGCCTGAGGTGTGTGGCCAGAGTAGAGCCCAGACTGGGATGGCCTGAGGTGTGTGGCCAGAGTAGAGCCAAGACTGGATGGCCTGAGGAAAGTGGCCAGAGTAGAGCTCAGACTGGATGGCCTGAGGTGTGTGGCCAGAGTAGATCCCAGACTGGATGGCCTGAGGAAAGTGTCCAGAGTAGAGCTCAGACTGGATGGCCTGAGGTGTGTGGCCAGAGTAGCGCCCAGACTGGAATGGCCTGAGGTGTGCGGCCAGAGTAGAGCCCAGACTGGATGATCTGTGGTGTGCGGCCAGAGTAGAGCCCAGATTTGATGGCCTGAGGTGTGT
Source organism: Lymnaea stagnalis (assembly GCA_964033795.1). Lineage (NCBI taxonomy): Eukaryota > Metazoa > Mollusca > Gastropoda > Lymnaeidae > Lymnaea > Lymnaea stagnalis. The sequence continues at coordinate 158,152 of CAXITT010000649.1, read as the reverse complement.
GGCCAGAGTTGAGCCCAGACTGGATGGCCTGAGGAAAGAGGCCAGAGTAGAGCTCAGACTGGATGGTCTGAGGTGTGTGGCCAGAGTAGAGCCCAGACTGAATGGCCTGTGTTGTGTTGTCAGAGTAGAGCCCAGACTGGATGGCCTGTGGTGTGTGGCCAGAGTAGAGCCCAGACTGGATGGCCTGTGGTGTGTGGGCAGAGAAGTGTGCTCACAAGTTATCTTTGTGTCATCCCTTGGTTCCATTGCCTTGCGTTGAGTGAGATACGGTATCGGTGCTATAATGCACACCTGCTCCATTTCACTCACTCACAACCTTTGAAATGTTCGGATCGGGTGAACATTGTAGAATTCGCTACATTAGACGCTCTCATAAAACAATTTGATATGGCTAATCGGCTTTCAGGAAGGAAAACATCTCCAAGAATTTTAAATATTCTATCTTAGTTAATTTGCCAGAGGAGCCCAGGCGCTTTGTCTTCATATTGAAGGGTGGGATTTTCGGCTAACTGCAGAGTTTTTTTTTTTTCGTGGTGTGGTTTGCCAAAAAATACTAGCTTGCCTTGGGGCGGCACTAACCATAGCTGCGCCACTAACCATACGTTGTTTTTCATGTTCGGAGTTAAAAAGTAGCTGCTCTCTGTGACCGATTTATGTTACTCTATCAACTTCGGTCTGAACCACACAGTTTGTCTGTAATGTTCTTCAACAATTTAATTGGATCGTGTAAAGCTGTACCGGCGAAAATAAAAACAAAATCGATTTAAAAGAAAAAAAAAAGTAATCTTTAAACATAAATCCTGCTTGAATTTTAAAATTATTCGACTTATCCACTAAAGCCCTCGGTTCAAATTTATGGCAGGCTTATGCCGAAGAGCAGTGAACGTGTCTTGTTTATTGTTTGATGAAAGACTACGGCAAACTTTGTTCGCCTACTGAACAGCTGTTGGCTTGTTTCGCTGGGTTATAAAAAATGCAACATATCCATTTGCCGTAAGGGATTTCAATCTCATCTTGTAATCATTCATAGGTTTTTTGGGGTTTTTTTTTTTATATTTGAATATTGTTTAAAAACTAAGAAAAGGAATAAAAGCTGCTGTCTCGTATTTTCTAAACTCATTTAATGTTTAAAAAAAAAAGGGAACATTTAAAAATAGCGTTGCTGCAAAATTCCTTCAAGGACGAGGTCCCAATGCTACAAATCCCGCAGTAGGTACGCATACTCAAGGGCAGGTTGTAATTCAAATCTTGACCAGGGGTAACAACTCTCAAATTGGAAGCCGTACTTAATACAGGCAGGCGGAGCAATCCCGGGCGCGACAGTCAAAGAAGATAAGAGCTGTTTAGTTATAGAGTCCCGCGGTTTCACAACGTTACATAACATTATCTTGAAAAAGATACAGCTGAACTCTTGTCGATTACATTAAACCCTAACACGACGACTCCAAACACACCTGCTGTCACTGACCACTCAAAATATACATGAATCACTAACACGACATGTCTGGACACATCAGCTGCCACTGACTTGCGATAAATTCACAAACTAAACAGGGCAAAGTTACGTGACGTGTTCTCAATTCATCTAATCACCGCCCTTTGTTTACTGAACTATAATTAACAACAAGTCACGGATTGGGGCTAATAAAACTATTCCCCAACTCATGACCAACCTTTCACCAACTCATGACCAACTAACCATTCACCAACTCACGACTAACCAACAATTAACCAACTCACGACCAACAAACCATTCACCAACTCATATACAACCAACCATTCATCAACTCATGACCGACCAACAATTCACCAACTCATGACCAACCAACCTTTCACCAACTCATATACAACCAACCATTCACCAACTCATGACAAACCAACCATTCACCAACTCACGACCAACCAACCATTCACCAACTCATGACCAACCAACCATTCATCAACTCATGACCGACCAACAATTCACCAACTCATGACCGACTAACCTTTCACCAACTCATATACAAGCAACCATTCACCAACTCATGACCAACCAACCATTCACCAACTCATGACCAACCAACCGTTCACCAACTCATGACCAACCAACCATTCACCAACTAACGACCAACCAACCATTCACCAACTCATGACCGACCAACCATTCTCCAACTCATGACCAACCAACCATTCACCAACTCACGACCAACCAACCATTCACCAACTCATTACCAACAAACCATTCACCAACTCACGACCAACCAACCATTCACCAACTCATTACCAACCAACCATTCACCAACTCATGACCAACCAACCATTCACCAACTTACGACCAACCAACAATTCACCAACTCATGACCAACCAACCGTTCATCAACTCATGACCGACCAACAATTCACCAACTCATGACCGACTAACCTTTCACCAACTCATATACAAGCAACCATTCACCAACTCATGACCAACAAACCATTCACCAACTCATGACCAACCAACCATTCACCAACTCATGACCAACCAACCATTCACCAACTAACGACCAACCAACCATTCACCAACTCATGACCGACCAACCATTCTCCAACTCATGACCAACCAACCATTCACCAACTCACGAACCAACCAACCATTCACCAACTCATTACCAACCAACCATTCACAACTCACGACCAACCAACCATTCACCAACTCATTACCAACCAACCATTCACCAACTCACGACCAACCAACCATTCACCAACTCACGACCAACCAACCATTCACCAACTCATGACCAACAAACCATTCACCAACTCACGACCAACAAACCATTCATAAACTCATGACAGCCAACCATTCACCAACACATGACCAATCAACCGTTCACCAACTCATGACCAACCAACCGTTCACCAACTCATGACCGACCAACAATTCACAAACTCATGACCGACCAACCTTTCACCAACTCATATACAAGCAACCATTTACCAACTCATGACCAACCAACAATTCACCAACTCACGACCAACCAACCATTCACCAACTCACGACCAAGAAAACATTCACCAACTCATGACCAACCAACCATTCACCAACTCACGACCAACAAACCATTCACAAACTCATGACAACCAACCATTCACCAACTCATGACCAATCAACCGTTCACCAACTTATAACCAACCAACCGTTCACCAACTCATGACCAACCAACCTTTCACCAACTCATGACCAACCAACCGTTCACCAACTTATGACCAACCAACCATTCACCAACTCACGACCAACCAACCATTCACCAACTCATATACAACCAACCAACGATTCCATACACAAACCTTATTAAGCCACATACCAACTCATAACACCTGTATGTGATAATGTTTTTATTTTATTTTATTTTTATTTGTTTATTTTTTTTATTACGGTAAGTATTGGTGAAAGTTGAAAAGATAATACATGAATATTTACGGCAAGTTCACAAATCTATGATAAATAATGTTGTTACAAGCTCAAACCTTCAGTAAATCCTAACAATACATAGATGAAATTCTCTCAATCTATACCTCTATTATTTTCGCCATTTTCTCCAGGGCTGGAGAACAAAAAATCTATCTTTAAACCACGAAGCGTGAAAACAATTTCTTGGAAACGTTAATATATGAAGGTCAACGTTCAAGCTGTGTGAAGGAAATAGTAGAAATAGTGGGAATAGCCGAAATACTGGAAATTGAGGAAATAGTGGGAATAGTCGAAATACTGGAAATTGAGGAAATAGTGGAATAGTCGAAATAGTGGAAATTGTGGAAATAGTGGAATAGTGGGAATAGTCGAAATAGTGGAAATAGTGGAAATAGTGGAAATAGATGAATAGTCGAAATAGTGGAAATTGAGGAATTAGTAGAAATAGTGGAAATTGTTGAAATAGTGGAATAGGGGAAATTGCGTGAATAGTGGAAATAGTGGGAATATTGGAAATAGTGGATATTGTGGAAATTGTGGAAATTGTGGAAATAGGGGAAATATTGGAAATAATGGAAATTGTGGAAATAGTGGGAATAGTGGAAATAGGGGAAATTTGGAAACAGTGGAAATAGTGGAAATTGTGGAAGAAAGTTGCTTGGAAGCTCGAAATATAAAAACAGGACAATAAAAGAAAAACGTTGCGACCAAGAGCCTTCCTCAGCAGACCGGAAGTGAAGAAATAACAAGAAAGGTAAGTCTTTAATGTGGGCGTCTGACACTACCTCAATATTTAATATTGACTATTTTTAATATATAAATAGTGAAATTTTTAGCTTAAGTAAACACCCTTACCACGCAGACACCAAAACAACCCAACCTATACAAAAAATACCTAAACAGACACCCACATATCCCGAGAGACACTAAATACTGGGGAAAAAACAACTAAATATTTATTTCTCAAATGGCAACACATCCTGAGCCAAAATCTCACCATTCTCTAAAAGACCTTAGAAGTAATCCCCCAAATAGATCAGCTTTTCCCAAGCTTTCGACATTCATGTACCCCTGTCTATAATTTTCGTAGCACTGAGAAATGACCGTTTAAAAAAAATGCATATGCTTTGATAACAATTTGTTTTTACATATTTTTTTTTTCATTTGCGGTGCGTAACCCCCCTCCCACCCTAACCAAACTCTTTTCGAACCCCCCAGGGGGTAAGCGTATCACACTTTGGGAAACACTGCCCTAGACTATCAAAGGGAAATCTGTAATTGAAAATGGTCCTCCTTACAGATGAGGACGTAGTCGTTTGATGTTGTTGACCAGTAGTTTAAATAAGATAGAAGCCACTTGCAGAGCGATATCTAACAGGAAGCGAAGACTATTCCTGTATCTATTAAAGCGATGTGTGATGTTTCAAAGAAATCGTCAGCACCCAGAATCGCTCGAGTGATTGGAAGTTTAGAAAATCTGTTATCAATAAACAGAGGGATCAGTGGAGTTCTAATTTTTTTTTTTTTAGGTAGCTGGAAAATAACAAAAGAACGATTAAAAAAAGTAACAAAAAAACAAAGTAACAAAATAACAAAGTAACAAAATAACAAAGTAACAAAATAAAAAAGTAACATGGAAGCGTTAAAATATATTACCTCAAGAATCATTTCAAATATTGAAAGTAACTGGGAAGTGTTCAAGTAACAAGTGAATACTTATGTGTAATGCTAATATACTGCTGTCTTGAATGTTGTCCTGAATGCTGTCCTTACTTATGTCTTTACAACTGTCCTGACATCTGTTCTTAATGCTGTCCTGACTGCTGTTCTTAATGCTGTCCTGACTGCTGTTCTCACTGCTGCCCGTATTGCTATTCTTACTTATGTCCTTGCTGCTGTCCGTACTGCTGTACTTAGTGCTGTCATTAATGCTTCCTGAGTGTGCTCTTACTGTTGTCCTGACTGTTGTCCTGACTGTTGTAATGACTGTTGTCCTGACTGTTGTCCTGACTGTTGTCCTGACTGTTGTCCTGACTGTTGTCCTGACTGTTGTCCTAACTGTTGTCCTGACTACTGTCCTTACTCTTGACCTTACTCTTGTCCTTACTGATGACCTTTCTGTTGTCCTTTGTCTTGTCCTTACTTTTGACCTTACTGTTGTCCTTACTGTTGTCCTTACTGTTGTCCTTACTGTTGTCCTTACTGTTGTCCTTACTGTTGTCCTTACTGTTGTCCTTACTTTTTTACCTTACCGCTGTCCTTACCGCTGTCCTTACCGCTGTCCTTACCGCTGTCCATACCCATACCGCTGTCCATACCGCTGTCCATACCGCTGTCCATACCGCTGTCCATACCGCTGTCCATACCGCTGTCCATACCGCTGTCCATACCGCTGTCCATACCGCTGTCCTGACCGCTGTCCTGACCGCTGTCCTGACCGCTGTCCTGACCGCTGTCCTGACCGCTGTCCTGACCGCTGTCCTTACCGCTGTCCTTACCGCTGTCCTTACCGCTGTCCTTACTTCTGTCTTTACTTTTGTCCTTACTGTTATCCTTACTGTTATCCTTACTGTTATCCTTACTGTTATCCTTACTGCTGACCTTACTGCTGACCTTACTGCTGACCTTACTGCTGACCTAACTGTTGTGATTACTGTTGTCCTTACTATTGACCTTACTCTTGTCCTTATTGATGACCTTTCTGTTGTCCTTTGTCTTGTCCTTACTGTTTACCTTACTGCAGTCCATACTGCAGTCCATACTGCCGTCCATACTGCCGTCCTTACTGCCGTCCTTACTGCCGTCCTTACTGCCGTCCTTACTGCCGTCCTTACTGCCGTCCTTACTGCCGTCCTTACTGCCGTCCTTACTGCCGTCCTTACTGCCGTCCTTACTGCCGTCCTTACTGCCGTCCTTACTGCCGTCCTTACTGCCGTCCTTACTGCCGTCCTTACTGCCGTCCTTACTGCCGTCCTTACTGCCGTCCTTACTGCCGTCCTTACTGCCGTCCTTACTGCCGTCCTTACTGCCGTCCTTACTGCCGTCCTTACTGCCGTCCTTACTGCCGTCCTTACTGCCGTCCTTACTGCCGTCCTTACTGCCGTCCTTACTGCCGTCCTTACTGCCGTCCTTACTGCCGTCCTTACTGCCGTCCTTACTGCCGTCCTTACTGCCGTCCTTACTGCCGTCCTTACTGCCGTCCTTACTGCCGTCCTTACTGCCGTCCTTACTGCCGTCCTTACTGCCGTCCTTACTGCCGTCCTTACTGCCGTCCTTACTGCCGTCCTTACTGCCGTCCTTACTGCCGTCCTTACTGCCGTCCTTACTGCCGTCCTTACTGCCGTCCTTACTGCCGTCCTTACTGCCGTCCTTACTGCCGTCCTTACTGCCGTCCTTACTGCCGTCCTTACTGCCGTCCTTACTGCCGTCCTTACTGCCGTCCTTACTGCCGTCCTTACTGCCGTCCTTACTGCCGTCCTTACTGCCGTCCTTACTGCCGTCCTTACTGCCGTCCTTACTGCCGTCCTTACTGCCGTCCTTACTGCCGTCCTTACTGCCGTCCTTACTGCCGTCCTTACTGCCGTCCTTACTGCCGTCCTTACTGCCGTCCTTACTGCCGTCCTTACTGCCGTCCTTACTGCCGTCCTTAATGATGCCCTTAATGATGCCCTTAATGATGCCCTTAATGATGCCCTTAATGATGCCCTTAATGATTCCCTTAATGATTCCCTTAATGATTCCCTTAATGATTCCCTTAATGATGCCCTGACTCTTGTCCTTACTCTTGTCCTTACTCTTGTCCTTACTCTTGTCCTTACTCTTGTCCTTACTCTTGTCCTTACTCTTGTCCTTACTCTTGTCCTTACTCTTGTCCTTACTCTTGTCCTTACTCTTGTCCTTACTCTTGTCCTTACTCTTGTCCTTACTCTTGTCCTTACTCTTGTCCTTACTGCTGTCCTTACTGCTGTCCTTACTGCTGTCCTTACTGCTGTCCTTACTGCTGTCCTTACTGCTGTCCTTACTGCACAGGAATGACGACAGGAATGACGACAGGAATGACGACAGGAAACTGCTGTCCTTACTGCTGTCCTTACTGCTGTCCTTACTGCTGTCCTTACTGCTGTCCTTACTGCTGTCCTTACTGCTGTCCTTACTGCAGTCCTTACTGCTGTCCTTACTGCTGTCCCTACTGCTTTCCCTACTGCTGTCCCTACTGCTTTCCCTACTGCTTTCCCTACTGTTGTCCCTACTGTTGTCCCTACTGTTGTCCCTACTGTTGTCCTTACTGTTGTCCTTACTGTTGTCCTTACTGTTGTCCTTACTGTTGTCCTTACTGTTGTCCTTACTGTTGTCCTTACTGATGTCCTTATTGAGATTTTTTAATACACAACTGTTGCATTTTGTATTTAATTTTTATCTGTGTTTTTTTTTCGTATTGTTTACTGACGAAGGCTTCCAGCCGAAACATTGTGTTTAGTTGTAAATTAACAGAAGAACGAGGCATGTTTATGCAGGATAAAAATGTCCCATCTTTTTCTTAAAGCCTAAAAAAATCTTGTTTTAGTGTATCCTTCTAATGAATGTTACCATTAATTTCGACCAGTTTGGTTTCTTGAGTGACAAGACGGCCAAAGGGGAAAAGATTGTAATCTGAAGTTTCGTTCATTTTATATAGTTTTAATGATCCAAAATGTAATCATGATTGAGACAAAAGGGTATTGCAAGCCTTCTTGTGGAGGTGGACGCATTGAAATTGCTTTTGTTAGTCGCGTGACACGTTTCTAGGAATGTAGAATTCCGAGACAATAAATTGAAAAAAATAAGCTTTAACACAATCTGTGGAGTTATTTATCTCATTTCGGGAAGGGGCCCCCTGGTATCGACGGCGGTCAACGCCATTCTGTAAAACAGGAGACGACATAGAGACAGCAGGCAGCGTGGTCATCCTCAAGTGGGTCCCTGGTCATTTTTTTAGGTGACACAGAACGTGCGGGCAGAGTCCCACCCTCGAGCAAGAAGGTGCAGCCCAGCCCAGCCCAGCCCTAGCCCGACCCGACCAGTGACGTAGCTGGGAGTGAAAGTATTGGCTCAACCACCACTCTCGTGAATAGTGTGTGTGTCTGTGGCCTGTAAGATTTTGCACACACAAAAAAAAAATAATACTGTAAAACTTTGCACACAACTGTATTATTTTGCACACGAACCATCAAACTTTAGAGGGAACATGGCTAGAACACAGATCAATAAAGAAAATATGACACTTTTCCCATAGAACATAGATCAATAAAGAAAAGATGACACTTTTCCCATAGAACATAGATTAATAAAAAAGATGACACTTTTCCAATAGAACATAGATTAATAAAGAAAAGATGACACTTTTCACATAGATCATAGATCAATAAAGAAAATAAAAAAGTTTTCCCCTGGAACATAGATCAATAAATGAGAAGAAAAAAAAAAGAACTCTTTCAGGCAAAGAGGCTTTCAAGATTCTCCTCTTTTCATAAGTCCTTTGAATGATACCCGGAGGCGACAGGTGCCGCCAACATCGTTCTTTTAATGGACATCTGTTCAAGATTGTCAGATTAAGCTAATGTTACAAGGCTCTAGCTTTGTTTTTATGTCACTCAAAGTGAGCTACTCTCTGAGAAGGTCTATATGATAGATCTTCAGCTATAACAGTGCTGTTTTCCTTCAAACCCTTGTTGCCGGTTTCGCTTTAGATCACACGTCTCTGGGAGGGTTTAAAAAAGAAAAGGGGGGGGGTAGGGTTGTTTTTAAGAATACTTACTTGTGATTCCAAGGCGTGTCACAAGTGAATTGAAAATAAAAGTTTTTTTTTTTTAAAAGTAAATGCGAAAGAACTAAAACTGTTAAAATAGATGAAAGAGACATTTGCGTCTATTGCCTCAGGCCTTCCGACCCCCAGTGCGTGATACCTTCACTAAGTAGCCCCTTGTAACCAGTGAAATATCCTCATCAACTCCAGACACAGAAACATTGCAAATCTTCTCTACATGCATAGGAGCAAGAATGATCAATAAATTGATCGTGTGCCCAAAATAGATATGCAAGAAGAAGAAAAAGAAGGATAGGACTATCAGTTTATGGCAAAAAAAATAGCCAGATGGAGGTGGAAAGCCATAGATCGATCCGAATTGGAGGGTATGGTGGAGCAGGCCAGAGTCCTTCTAGGGCTGTATTTCCACTGATGATGATGTCAGAATGGCAGGATGTGGTGGAGCAGGCCAGTGCCGTATATGGGCGGTAACGCAACTGATGATCATGGCGTTGAATATGTCAATTAGCCATCAGCAACAATTTAACACCATTCTATTATTTGCGATAACATCACCTCTTAATTGTTTTACCTGCATACATCACTGTATTTACTGACTCTAATGGACAAAATGACCGTAATGTACAAAGTGACCTAAATTAGTAACCTAACCTCTATGTACAAAGTAAAAAAGACCTTAATGTACAAAGTGACGTGAATAATTTTTTTGGCTTAATTATTCTCTCTAAATTCAATTTTCTTTCATAAAGTTCCCAAGTACCAATGCTTAATTCCAGATTTAAAAAAACAACAACATCAACCTTGATTTGAAAGAGCCATTACAAATACGTTGGCTCTGACTACCGTGGAGATCGAAAGATAGCACCATACCTATTTGGGGGTCAAGATACGAGAATACAAAGGTAGGGTTGAAATGACACGTTGAAACAATGAATTTTGACACCGATGTCAACTCTGACAGAAGACAAGTGACTAGCGTTCAGAATAATGCCCGCCTGCTGTAGCAGATGGCAGCCTGAGGTCCTATTTTCTTTTTAAAGATTCGAAATGAGTTTTTATTTTTTAACATCATTCTGTTATATATATAAAGTCCTTTTTTAAATTGATTTTTTAAGTGACACTTTTTAGTCATCTTCTTTGATAAAGTCATATTTCCTCAGCACCCACCTTTATTTTAACACAGTGGTTCTCAACCTTCCCGATGCCGCGACCCCTTAACACAGTTCCTCATGTCGTGGCGAGCCCCAGCCACAAATTTATTTTCCTTGCTACTTCATAACCGTAGAGCATATGTGTTCTCATATGGTCTTAGGCGACCCCTGGGAAAGGGTTTTCGACCCGTAGGTTGATAACCACTGTTTTAACAGTTCCTAGCCTCCATCGAAGAAAGTTATATTGCCCAGGTTGACACATTTACAAGAGAAGAATTATATAGTATAACGAAATATATATTATACTAATGTGTTATTTAACCAGTATGCAAGCAAAAAAAAATGTATTTGTTCCTTTTCATGCTGTAAATTGTCCCCACGATTCTCTCAGCTTGTAGTACGCTAAGCAAGCCATATTCACTCATATTTACAAATCCGGGAATACTGAACCTGACCACGTCAACCCCATTCTTAAAGCACTCCACCGGCTTCTTGTGAGTGAGCGCATTGACCACAAAATCGTGCTCAGGCATAGATGAATCTGCAACTGTAACTTCATTAAACTGTTTACTAAACATGTATCCTTACAGAACGTGCGCTCTTCAAGACAGTCCTTACTGAGAGTTCCCTGTGTGGATGGACGCAGAAAGATGTCATAAGGTGTGCGCTTTTTTTGAGGCTATTGCACCTAAATTATGGAACTGTTTGCCTCAGTCTTTGAGGGAAATTATAAACTGATAAAAAGTCATTTAATAAGCTCTTAAGCTTGGACACAATCGCTATTAAAGTATTCAATCATCATCATCATTAAAAGCGTTTTGTCGCGAATGAAGCTTTCGGATGTTGATCGTTTCTCTATAATGAAAACAGCCCCTGAAAACCAAAGATGTTCACGTAATGCTCAGTTCACACGATCAAATTTACGTAAATTTTTTTAACGCCCTATGTTCTAACACAAAAAGAGAGCGGTGGGGGGGGGGAAGGGGATGTTGGGACTGAAAATTCGACAACACATTCATATAAGTACCACATTTTATAAGAATGAACAATTAGTGCCTCCCCCCCCCCACACACACTAGAAGGCTCGCAAACCGATTTTTTTTTTTTAACAACACAGGCCAATTAATGCTCTAAAGACATATCCGTTTTTTACACGGCATATTTATTTCATCAATATTATTTCAGAAAAAACGAAATAAAAATAATAAGCACCAAACGCACTAGTGATGTTTTTTATTGTTTTTTTAAATAAAGAATCCCATTTAGCGCAATTATCGGGAATTTTATTTCGGGAAATGGACGGCTTCATATTTCCTTCATCTTCCCCCCTCGGACAACAGGAACAAACTGATCTGAGTGGGGGCGGGGGGGGGGGGGCGTTTGGGGGGGGGGGCTAAACATTATAAAGAAAGCGGTGTCATCGGCAAAGCGTCTATGAGCCAAATTTCAGCTCGATAGTTTGACGGGAAGTGGGTCGATGAGCCGTCCCGCGATGTTGCCAGCCAACCAGTCATCGACCAACCGACAAAAGCGAAGCTGATAGAAATGATTTTGAAATGTTCTGCGTTGATCTTTTCCTTCTTACTCTAGGACAAGTCTTTCAGCTTCTCAGCGCCCAAAATACAGCTTTTTTTTAAGAAGAGAAACGACTGATTTCAACACCTACATTTTAAACGCTAAGTTACTTGAAACTAATCAAACTAATAGCCGTTCAGTTCAAGAGAGGATACCTACTGACGAAGCTCTTTCCCTGTCGCAATCGATCATCTCAGAGCTAATGACTGATTTCAACACCTACATTTTAAACGCTAAGTTACTTGAAACTAATCAAACTAATACTCGTTCAGTTTAAGAGATTGATACCTACTGACGAAGCTCTTTCCCTGTCGCAATCGATCGTCTCCGAGCTAATGATGAAATAATTCTTGCGATAATTCGCGGCTTTTTCTGAGGTGTGGCATTAGTGAAATTAAGTAGAAAAAAAAATAAAAAATTGCAAACTATTTTCACTTTGGAGCGTGTCATAGCTGTCTGATAACTTCAGTGACAAGGTCAAGGGTTGGCACGAACCCTCGGCTGAATAAAAATATTAAAAAAAGAATACATTTTCAAATGTCTTAAGTTCATGGTTTCAATTAGCGTTGGACGAGTTTCTGTGGTTCACATTTTAAAACCATTTTCAAAATGAAAAAAAAAAATAGATGATACCGAAATGTGACAAGTATCTTGTTAGGGACTTGAGTGTATAGTGTGATTGCGTGTTGGTTTGAGATTATGTGTGTTGTATTATCCATTATTCTTGGTATCTTGTGACGTATTGTGTGGAAAAAAGTATGACGTATTATTATTGTAGATTTGGTTGTGGCATGTTGTTCTTTGATTTCAGTAACGGCAGTTAAAGAATTAAAATGAGTAAAACAGAGTAGGGTTAAACCTAAAAAAATAAACGCAACAAAACAGCGAACGTGTCGACAGAAAGCCTTCGTCAGCGAATAAAACAACAGAAAAAACGGTATCAAAATAAAAATAAGAAATATCACTTAGCTGGTAAGTAGTATCTGTGGGCAGCAATAGAAGTGTGGCAGAAGGAAAATGTGTGATAGTTAAAGAATTAGTTGATTAATAAAGATATTTCATCTAAGATTTATAGTTGTGAAGTGTATCTAATAAACCCCCTAGACAACAAAGCCAATGAACCTATTAAGTAAGAATAGGTTGGTAACATATCTCTTAGATTTAGTTCTTTAAATAGAATTGATTTTTTTTTTTTTGTTAACCCATTCATGAACATTTCTTTGTTTCGTTGTTTCGATGTTTCGTTGTTTCCTTGTTTCGCTGTTTCGATCATTGTGTTAGCGGAAGGGCTGTGTGGGCTACCACACGCAGGAGAAAAATCATTTCGAATAAAACTATCGTCTCCTACAGCAACTACACTCAGCGCATCCCTCTTTTGTCTTTAACGTGTTATGGCCTTAAAAATACAGACATTTTTTTTTTCAAGTTTGAAATAAAAATAAAAATGTGTAATTTGTTTGTTATAACCGTTTTTATAATCTTTGTTATAATTTTGGTTAAATTTTTGAAATAATCTTTGCTATAGTCTTTGCTTTAATCTTTTATATACTTTTTTTATAATCTTTGTTATAATCTCTTTGTAATCTTTGTTATAATCTTAAATCTTTGTTACAAGCTTTGCTTTAATCTTTATTAAAATCGTTGCTATTATCATTGTTATATTTTTTTTTTAAAAATCGTTCGTATTCTTTGTTTGAAATTTTGTTACAATCTTTGTTTGTGTTATCTTCGGTCATGTGACCCATCACTGTCTGGCAATAACTGATCGGGTTAAACTGTTGTTTTCGTGTAACTTGACACCGTACTCTAGCGTACACATTTCTTTAACAAGTACCCAAAAGTCGGCTTCCATTTTTGTGATCAATGCTAAACTGAAATAAAATGATAATATAAAGATTCTTGAAGAACACATAATGTCATCGACATAAGTGTTCTCTGTTTATTCAAGCTCTTATCGAACATTAACAATAAAAAATATTTAAATCATTGCTGTCTTATATCAGAGATGTCCAATCTTGATGAAATTGTTTTTTAAAAGATGTGAAATTTTCTTTCTGAAATTTAAAGAAAAAAAACAAAAAAATGTTGTTTTGAATTAGAAATGACAAATCTTGCAGGCATGAGAAGATACCACATGATAATTAGAAAGGGAAAAAAGGTGGGGGGGGGGCTGCTAATCCTCCCGTTACATTTATTGATGGGTTTCTGTCATCTCTTCCATTTTCTGGACGGTTGCCTCCCTCGTCTACCTTGAGTCACCAACATTGTGTAGCCCCCCCCTGCCCTCCTCCCCTCCTTCCCCTCCCCACCCCACCCCACCCCAAACCCCAACTCATTCCAACTCGCGGTTGTTGCTCTTTGAGGGGCATTTATTTTACGTTCCCAGAAGGCATGTGATATCGCGCAATGATTGACGTAGATTAATAAGAAACAAGATGGCGTCAGCGAATTGTGACAGTGAATTAGCCTCATGAAATGGAAGAAGCAAATATATATATGTATATATACATATAAATTTATATTTTTCTTTTTCCAAAAAATGAGATTCAGACCCCTCTGGGGTCTCTCGCATGGGATCCCGGCCCAACATAAAGGTTATTCAAATCTTGGTGAATCTCGAAATACTTCATTTTTAAAATTATTTTAATTACACAATATCTTCTTTTAAAAAAAATAAAAAAAATAAAGATGTCATTGTATTGCTTAGTGTCACCAGATCCTTGGACATGTCAAATGTATGCAGTTGCACTCAGCTACCGGGCTAAGAAGCTCTAGTAGTCACGGTCTCAACGTATTTCAAGTAGCCACCGCAAAGACATCAGGTTTAAAAAAAGTCAATATATATTAAAATGAAACATATTATACACTGTTCACATTTTAAATGCGGTATTCGATATTGTAATTCTCATTTAGAGAAATCGATTTCAATTGTGTTTTTTTTTCTTTTAATCAATAGCGTGATGGATTAAATTGTGTCTTAGTTTAATTGGTTTCTTAAGAGAGACTGAGAGAATAACACTGTGCTATGGGTACAGATATATATATTATGTGTGCGTGTGTGTCTGTGTGTCTGTGTGTGTGTGTGTCTGTGTGTGTCTATGTGTGTGTGTCTGTATGTGTCTGTGTGTGTGTCTCCGTGTGTGTGTATGTGTGTATGTGTGTGTATGTGTGCGTCTGTGTGTGTATGTATGTGTCTGTGTGGGTCTGTCTGTGTGTGTGTGTATGTATGTGCGTGTCTGTGTGTTGAATATTTAATGAGCAGTTTTTAATGTCTGATTCTGGCGTCTAATCAACGATTGTTAAATAATGTCTGCACTGCTAGGAGTAAATGTTGAGTTACAATTTTAGTTGCTACTTAAATCCAAAAATCTTTCTAACTAAACTTTTTTCCTATTAATCATAACTTTGACGAGTTCAAGTGCTCGTACCAAACGTTTTGCAGGAATCAAAAGAAAATTTCAAATCATTTCCTGCCCCGTGGAAAGTGTTTAGGGCATTTGGTTTTGACTTTCCAACATTCGTATTTCAGTGTGGCTGTAGCACGGCGTGTTTCAATGTGATTGTAGTAGAACGTGGTTTTAAGTGTGTGTGTGTGTGTGCAACTTTGCTGCAAGCAAGCTAAGAAATAAGCCCCAGATGTCTGAATCAAGCTAAAAAAATAAGCTCTAGATGGCTGAACCCAGCTAAGAAATAACCTTCAGATGACTGAACCGAGCCAAGATATAAGCTCCATATGAACCAGACTAAGAAATAAACTCTGAATGACTAAACCAAGCTAAGAAATTAGCCCAAGGTTACTGAACCAAGCTAAGAAATAAGCTCAAGATGACTGAACCAAGCTAAGAAATAAGCTCCAGATGACTGAACCAAGCTAGGAAATAAGCTCCAGATGACTGAACCTAGCTAAGAATAAGCTCCAGATGACTGAACCAAGCTAAGAAATAAGCTCCAGATGACTGAACCAAGCTAAGAAATAAGCTCCAGATGACTGAACCAAGCTAGGAAATAAGCCCAACGTTACTGAACGAGGCGATTTATGACTTCTAACCAGACTTTGAAAAACTGATACCACCTCGCGAAGCTTCTACATAACGATACGAACAATTGAACAGTGACCACAGTCGGTAACTAATATCACGTGTCAATGTGGACAATTCTGGATGTATGGTTATCCTATTTGAAACGTTGCGTCCTGACGTATCGTGGGATGGAGATAATCAAAATGATGTGTAAAATTTTCAAATATATCTTACGTTTCTTCATTTTATGATTATTTTTTAAAAAGTGTGTGGGAACACTACAATTTTGAGCAACTATTTTAACGGGTTAAAATTTGAGGTTGGGGATGATGTGTTAATGGCATCAAAAGGGATGGGGGGTGGGGCCATGGATGAAAAAAAGTTTGAAAACAACTGACTACATAAATTAATCAATTATTGAAACAAGTCTTTTACAGTTTAATTTAGTTAATATAATAACTAAATACGATAGAATTTATAATTAATTCCACAAAGAAAGTCACTTGTACCCGCTGCATGTAGATAACTTAATACCCTAGAATTATAATTAATTCCTCAAAGAAAGTCACTTTTATCCCGTTGTATGAAGATAAGCAAATAGTCGGGGCAATGAGAAACCCGACGCATCTCTCCTGGGGTAAATCTCTCGGGACGAAAATAGACAGATCGTGATTGACCGAGTAACGTTAGACCTTGTCGCATGGCCGGTCACTGTAATGAGCTAAAGCTACTCTTCCATTTCTTTGATAACCATCTTATTTGTGGAGCATCTGCCCCACGCTTATTTCCTGAAATAATTTTTTTTGCATATAAACCTCCATACACGTTTCAGCGATTTCACGGCAGGAGCTGAAGATGATCACTTCTGGTATTTTGCGTTATCGCCATCGTTTCGGTGTTTGTACATATCATGTGTGCGGCATCTAGGACAGCGATTCTCATCCTGTGGGTCGCGACCCCTTTAGGGGGGGGGTCGACTGAACTCTAAATTAGGGTCGCATAAGACAATCCGAAAACACATAATAATGAAGTTGCAACCAAATTAATTTTATGTTTGGGGGGTGACCACAATTTTAGGAACTGTATTAAAGGTCGCGGCATTCGGAGGGTTGAGAACCACTGATCTAGGACATATGGTAAAATATAATTGAAGTAAATTATTTTTTATTTAAATTTTTGCACGTAAGATTATATTTATGAATGTCATAAAAGAGGTATCGGTAATTTGCAGATGCAGTTCTCTCGCAGAGCAAAGCTGCTGGATGTCTAGGACCGCTCGTCCAAAGAATCGCTCAACGGCTTCGGTGGCAGGAGACAGGGTACGAGAGCTCTACCGCAAGATACTGCGATCGAGTCAGAAAACTGGTGGAGACTTTGCACGAAGTGATCAAAGACAGATGGGAGCCCGGCACTGTCCGACGTGCAGCTATCTACGCGGGCACTGACCGACATGTAGCTACCCACACAGGAACTGTCCGGCATGTAGCTATCTACATGGGCACTGTCCAACATGTAGCTACCCACACAGGCACTGTCCGACACGTCGCTAGCTACCTACACAGGCACTGTCCTACAACGCTACCTACACAGATACTGTCCGACATGTAGCTGGCTACCTACACTGGCACTGTCCAACATGTATCTAGCTACCTACACTGGCACTGTTCAACATGTAGCTACCTTCACAGGCACTGTCCGACATGTTGCTGGCTACTCACACAGGCACTGTCCGATATGTAGCTACCCACACAGGCACTGTCCGACATATAGCTACATACACAGACAATTTCCGACATTAGCTACCTACACAGACTCCACGAACCTGGGGGTTCTAACCGTAAACTCTAAAACCGTGGCCGCTGAAACAGTTTTGGCAACAAAAAAAAGGAGAGAGTTTCGAATTCTTATGCTGCGCTGTGGGAAGTGGTGAAGAAAGTTCTTCTTGCCTTTCCAACATTCTATTTGATGGAGCGATGTTGATTTACATGGCTCTGTAGTAGGAAGTGGTTTTAGTTCTTTTGAAGTGAAACATTGGTAGAGCCCCTTAATCTCTAAGTGCCCCGACAGCACGTAAGATTTTCTCAGTTCCAACCCGGAAACGTGTGCTAATCGTTTAATTCATGGCGACGTCCTCTTGATCGGGCTCGCAACTTGACTTGCCAGCCGATGGTTTACAAAGAGTCTAGTCTCAACCTTGGAAGAGAATGAACATTTTGTAGTAGGTGCAATTTAAAGCCAGTCTCTAAAATTCTTAACATTGTTTTCTCGTTGCTGTAACATGGTGTGAGATTTATTATGTACATCGTTACTGCAATTTAAATAACCTCTGATATATCTGCATTTTCCAAGACAGAGTAACTCACCAAGCATTAGTGTATAATTCTTTTTACCAGAGTAAAATAGAGAAAGGGAAAGTTAGCAAGGTGCATAGTAAAGTGTCTTTTGTTGTTGTTTGCTTTTTTTTTAGATGTCACAGTAAATCATTAACAGAAAATTAACATTTAAAAGAAGAGTAAGAATTATATGCTGCAGTTTTTAAATTATTGAACATCAGTGGAACGTTTCTATTAAACAAATAAATTTAAAAAATTAAAACCTAAATTTCAAGCAATAATTTTTAAAATAAACTTTAAAGTTAAACTTGAGTAATTAAACTTTAAACTTTTACAGAAAGGGCTTGCTATAGATATCATCATTGCACAGGCGATCCCTTTATTTATAAAATATAGATGCATATATAGATTTATACATTGCTTAAAATTGGCCGGAGTAAATGACATTCTTGGGCTAAGAACTGCGTTTCACCAAATAAACTCCAAAAATAAACCCCTAGTGATATCAGAAACTTTTGCTCTTACAATGATACTTTAAATTGTCCAGATCCCAGTGCGTTCTGAATTATTGTAAAATTTTAATATTTTTAACTGATCCTGGTTTCCATGCCCATGGTTGTTTAAAATTATTATTTAATTTTGCATTTACTGCGATTGTTTCTGCGGATTGTTATAATACATTATTTTAAACCACAGAATGGAAGTTTAGATATAGGATAAAACCACACCTACAAGTCTGTCAATGGTTACGAAAGCTTAACAAACTAGGATAAGAGATAACGGGTGTTGGCGCTTCAATAAGAAAAATAAATGATCAACTCTCAACACATTTTTAGGTGCGGACTTCTCACCTAACAAATTGAATCTCATCTTGTAATTTTTTTTTTTGAAAGCTGAACTAAAATAGACGAGCGCACCGCGTCGTCACTGGAAACTGAGTGAACTAAAATAAACGAGCGCACCGCGTCGTCTCTGGAAACTGAGTGAACTAAAATAGACGAGCGCACCGCGTCGTCACTGGAAACTGACTGAACTAAAATAGACGAGCGCACCGCGTCGTCACTGGAAACTGAGTGAACTAAAAAAGACGAGCGCACCGCGTCGTCACTGGAAACTGAGTGAACTAAAATAGACGAGCGCACAGCGTCCTCACTGGAAACTTGGTGAACTAAAATAGACGAGCGAACCGCGTCGACACTGGAAACTGAGTGAACTAAAATAGACGAGCGCACCGCGTCGTCTCTGGAAACTGAGTGAACTAAAATAGACGAGCGCACCGCGTCGTCTCTGGAAACTGAGTGAACTAAAATAGACGAGCGCACCGCGTCGTCTCTGGAAACTGAGTGAACTAAAATAGACGAGCGCACCGCGTCGTCTCTGGAAACTGAGTGAACTAAAATAGACGAGCGCACCGCGTCGTCTCTGGAAACTGAGTGAACTAAAATAGACGAGCGCACCGCGTCGTCTCTGGAAACTGAGTGAACTAAAATAGACGAGCGCACCGCGTCGTCTCTGGAAACTGAGTGAACTAAAATAGACGAGCGCACCGCGTCGTCTCTGGAAACTGAGTGAACTAAAATAGAC
Organism: Lymnaea stagnalis; assembly: GCA_964033795.1. Lineage (NCBI taxonomy): Eukaryota > Metazoa > Mollusca > Gastropoda > Lymnaeidae > Lymnaea > Lymnaea stagnalis. Next base: position 138,260 of record CAXITT010000649.1, on the reverse strand, counting down.
GAGCGCACCGCGTCGTCTCTGGAAACTGAGTGAACTAAAATAGACGAGCGCACCGCGTCGTCTCTGGAAACTGAGTGAACTAAAATAGACGAGCGCACCGCGTCGTCTCTGGAAACTGAGTGAACTAAAATAGACGAGCGCACCGCGTCGTCTCTGGAAACTGAGTGAACTAAAATAGACGAGCGCACCGCGTCGTCTCTGGAAACTGAGTGAACTAAAATAGATAAGAGCGCACCGCGTCGTCTCTGGAAACTGAGTGAACTAAAATAGATAAGAGCGCACCGCGTCGTCTCTGGAAACTGAGTGAACTAAAATAGACGAGCGCACCGCGTCTTCTCTGGAAACTGAGTGAACTAAAATAGATAAGAGCGCACCGTGTCGTCTCTGGAAACTGAGTGAACTAAAATAGACGAGCGCACCGCGTCTTCTCTGGAAACTGAGTGAACTAAAATAGACGAGCGCACCACGTCGTCACTGGAAACTGAGTGAACTAAAATAGACGAGCGCACCGCGCCGTCTCTGGAAACTGAGATAACTAAAATAGACGAGCGAACCACGCCATCTCTGGAAACTGAGTGAACTAAAATAGACGAGCGCACCGCGTCGTCTCTGGAAACTGAGTGAACTAAAATAGACGAACGCACCGCGTCGTCACTGGAAACTGAGTGAACTAAAATAGACGAGTGCATCGCGTCGTCTCTGGAAACTGAGTGAACTAAAATAGACGAGCGCACCGCGTCGTCTCTGGAAACTGAGTGAACTAAAATAGACGAGCGCACCGCGTCGTCTCTGGAAACTGAGTGAACTAAAATAGACGAGCGCACCGCGTCGTCTCTGGAAACTGAGTGAACTAAAATAGACGAGCGCACCGCGTCGTCTCTGGAAACTGAGTGAACTAAAATAGACGAGCGCACCGCGTCGTCTCTGGAAACTGAGTGAACTAAAATAGACGAGCGCACCGCGTCGTCACTGGAAACTGAGTGCTCCCGCCAAGCCAATCACAAGCGGTAAAAAGACACCCATAAAAGTAGGAGGTGTAGTAATAATCTTTTGTTCTCCTCAGATTGAAACTGACCACACAAAAAAAAAAAGAATGGACCACCCTTTAATGATATTGGGTTTCCAGCACCCGAGACGAAAAGAGAATCAGACGTTGCCCAGGGCAGTACTCACTCGGTACAGAACGTGATCGAAGCCCTATTGTTGATATAAGACTAGTCGGTCTTTGTAATGGAGACATGACCAAAGTTAAGAGGCGGGAGACAGGATTCAGAGTGAATCTAGTCGTTAATTCGCTCTTTTTTTTCATCCTTCATTGGTTGTTCATATAATCTTACATTTGCTGCCCATCTAGTCTTAGATTTGCTGCTCATCTAGTCTTACAGTTGCTGCTCGCCTAGACTTACAGTTGCTATTTGTCTAAGTCTTACATTTGCTGCTCATCTAGTCTTACATTTTCTGTTCATCTAGTCTTACATTTGCTGCTCACCTACACTTACAGTTGCTGCTCATCTAGTCTTAAATGTGTTGTTTATCTAGTCTTACATTTGCTGCCCATTAGTCTTACATTTGCTGCTCACCTAGGCTTACTGTTGCTGCTCATCTAGTCTTAAATGTGTTGTTTATCTAGTCTTACATTTGCTGCTCATCTAGTCTTACATTTGTTTGCTTGACTATTTTTTATAAGGTTTTCTTTAAAAAAAAGAGAAATTAACTTGCGTTTCTCAAAATGTGATGCAATTTTTTTTCAAAATCCTCTTTTTGGCAACAAATATCTTATTTCGAATGCCTTGGATGAATTTGTAACTGGTCCAGCATTTCTGACCTTGATTCAACATTTTCTCTATGTCTCTTTCTTTTTCAATGTCTCTGTCGTTCTCTTTCTTTCACTCTCTCTCCCTCCCTCCCTCCCTCCCTCCCTCTCTCTCCCTCTCTCTCTCTCTCTCTCTTCTTTCTCTCTCTCTCCCTCCCTCCCTCCCTCCCTCCCTCTCTCTCTCTCTCTCTCTCTCTCTCTCAATGTCTCTCTGTCTCTCTCTCAATGTCTCTTTCAATGTCTCTCTCACACATGCGTGAGAACAACACAGTCACTACTGATAGAAATGCGCCATTAAAAAACCCACTATCTTACAAAGGCGCCATTAAAACACCTACTACCTTACAAATGCGCCATCAAAACACCCTCTACCTTACAAATGCGCCATCAAAACACCCTCTACTTTACTAAACCGCCATTAAAACACCCACTACCTTACAAATGCGCCATCAAAACACCCTCTACCTTACAAATGCACTATTAAAACACCCACTACCTTTCAAATGCGAGATTGAAACACAACCCCCCACCCCACCCACCTTCACCACGACTTTTCAAATTGTTACATAATCACAGTGAGAGCCTCTACATAATAGATTTTTTTTTTGGTCTTATCCCCATGTCCAGTGAGTAACAATAGCAAGAAATCCAATTTATTTCCATTACGAAGCTAACATGCTCAGAACGACGGACCGCAATATATTTCTGGCAACGTCTCATTCATTTTGTTTTTTGTCATTAAAAAAGCAAAATCAAATAGAAGGGCACATTTCACATAGCTGTAACAAAGCCACAATGAAGCTATGATGAGATGCAGTGAAGACCAGTCATTGCTCCTGCGCTCTATCAGAGTCGCCGTTAGAGCACACACTGAGTACAGCGAACGAGCAAGTCACGTGGGATTCAGTATCCCGTGAACACTGACATGCGCGACCATCACTCGCGGTCGGACTTTCTAATTATTTGTAACAGTGTTGTAGAAAATGGTCGGCTAATTTGAAGTTGGCGAAGGGGATTCATTACATGTGGGGGAAAACATTGCTCAAAAACTAAATCAGAGAAAGCGGGGACGGCATTTTGGGTAAGGCAGGGTTGGGGCATTTAACTCCTCCCCCCACCCCCCACTTCCACCTCCGAAATTGACGTGTTTTCTATTTAAATTGCTATGTACTGTGGCGCCTCCAGCAATAAAAAGAACTCAGCAAGCCAACCAAGTTTTGGTTTAACCCCCTCCCCACCATTGAAAAAACCTGAAATGAGTAAGTGCATTTTTTTTTAAAAAATTTTTTTTGTTTTAAATTCTTCCAAATAAAATACGTTTCTAATTTTCATTCATTAATTATTTTAATATTTATTAATCGGAAAATAATAGATTGGACTTCTTCCGGTGAGCAAAAAAGAAGTCTGATTCGCGGATGTGCGTGTGTACCGAAATGGGGGAAAAACTGCGTCTACTGTGTTCGAAAGCTTTCTGTTGCACCACAGCAAACACCACTTTAGGTCTCGTCTGGTCTTTTAGAGATCAAAATAGTTGTGTGTTTTTTTTAGACACAGTTGATTTATAGAACACAAATTGTGTTTCTCTTTTATGTTTCATTATCACATGATCACAATATTTCACCTTTTTTTTTTTTTTTTTTTTTTCACCCGGAGCCCTTCAAAAATTTTTTTTTTTTTTTTTTTTTTTTTTTCCCCCTCTCCCAATTTTTTCCCTTTTTTTTTTTTTTTTTTTGGCACACGGAGCCATTCAAAAATTCTTTGTTCTTATTTGAGACAGTTTCTTATTTACAGATATTCGCATAAACAAATGCCATCACATGCCTACAAATCAACAATAGACTCCCACACAAATCATAACAATGCTTTTCCACCTTAATACCACAACCACCTTATACCCCCAAACTGACACCACTCTTTCATTCCCGACCCACAACCCCCCCCTCCGACCCTATCCCACAACCACCTTTCTCCCCAAACCTCACAACACTACTTCATTCCCTACCCACAACTCCCCCACCCACTCTATACCACAACCACCTTCTACTCCCAACCTCACAACACTCCTCCATTCCCAACCCACAACAACCCCCTCCCACCCTATCCCACAACCACCTTCCACCGCAACCTCACACCACTCTTCCACCCCCAACTCCCACAGCACCCTTTCAACCCAATCCCACACCCCAGCCCCTGCAACCCTCATCCCCCAATCTTCTTCCACCCCAACTCCCACAAAACCTCCTTCCACCCCAACCCACTGACTGGTGTGTCTTGTTATTGTCTCTGTCCGCCATTTACGCCGCTCATCCTATTTAGACGGCTGAACATTTTGTGAGACATGACATGTATTGACGTCATCTCATATCACGTGGGCTTAACGGAACTATTTTTTTTTTGGTTGTGTTGACCTTGTCATTGTCTTTAAACCCATCGCTCCACCAGTGTGCGAGCTTAGCCTGGCTTTCCTTCTATTTCAAAAAATACCGACACAGGGGCCTTAAATTATAGAACAAGTTGCCCATACGGATAAAAAGGGTATGTCCCTAGTGAATAAAGATTTACCGTCGTTACATTAGCTATTAGGTATATCTGATTTGTACAAACTTTTGAAAATTGTATTTTTATTTTAGAAGTTCCAAACAATATTTATATACATTTCGACTGGTCATACATTTCATTTGAAGTGAAATATTTGTTTTTCTTCGCACGTTTTACTTGAAATGTGCAAATAAAAAAATCCAAAGATGCATAAGCGGAAGAGTACGTACCCACTCTATTTGGCCTAATAGACCGGTTTTGTGGATTATACTTTTTTAGGATTATAAGATATAAGGCAAATCGCCTTTTTCTACACCGCTGGATAACCCAAGGGAACATCATTGGATGACACAGCTTGGCACCAGTGGCGTCGCAAGAGTTGCCCGGAATGTTTCATTGCGTCAATGTTATCCACCTACGGGACTCCATCTCGGTGTTTTGAATTCAGAGTTTCCTTCTCTTAGATGAGTCGCCGTCCAAGGTTAGCGGGTCCCATCCACCCGGGGTGCTGGTGATTGAACTCCAGACCATGAACTTGAGATCGACTCAGTTTAGTCCACTGGGCCACCCAGCAACCATAATTATTAATATTGGAAGTTTGAATACAAGTCTTCAGCTTTCACCGTTTGATGGTTAACTTCTAAAAGACTGTTGGGGAAAATGTTACAAGTCAGATGGGAACGGTGCCGTGGAAATATTACTGAAACATTTCATACCATAACTTAACAAACTTTCAGCACCACTTTCGTTGTGAGACTTAACCGTTTTTCTTCATTGTAAGAAAGTGAGGACGCTGTTTCAATACATTTCTTTCCGCAGGAGAAAATTGCAGTTGAATTGATCTGGCGAAAAAAAAATCAATTCTTTAAAGAAATTGAAATGTGAAGAAAAATCCCGAGTCTTTCCATCAGTTACAAAGAGACAAAAGCAAGAAATAACAGAGAGAGAACGAGAGAGAGAGAGAGAGAGGGGATTGAGAGATAGGATAGGGAGAGAGAGAAAAAGAGAGAGAACGGGGTAGAGAAGGATAGAGAAAGAGATAGAGAGAGAGAGAAGAGACAAAGAGAGATAGAGATAGAGAAGAGACAAAGAGAGATAGGGGTAGAGAAAGAGAGAGGATGGAGAAAGAATAAGAGAGAAAGAAGAGAGAGAAAGATACTGAGGCAAAGATAGAGTGAGAGAGAAAGAGATATAGAAAATGAGAGAGAGAGAAAAAAAAGAGACAGAGAGACAGAGAGAGAAAGAAAGAGAGACTTATAGAGAGAAAGAGAGAGAGAGTTATAGAGAATGAGAGAGAGAAAGAGACAGATAAAAAAGAGAAAGAGAGAGAGATAAAAAGAAAGAGATAAAGAGAGAGAGAGAGATAAAAAGACAGAGAGAAGAGGAGAGTGTGAGAGAGAGAAAGATAGAAAAGAAAAAGAGAGAAATAAAGAGAAAGAGAGAAAGATAGAAGAGAAAAGAGAGAGATAAAGAGAGAGAGAGAGAGAAAGAGAGAGATAAAGAGAGAGAGAGAGAGAAAGAGAGAGATAAAGAGAGGATTAGAGAGACAGAGAATTAGTCTCATAATTATCACTTATGAGGAAGTAATGTCTCAATGGTTGTGCGGACACAAGATGGTGCTTTCATGCTGATCTGACGGTCTAAGATTGTGGTTCATTCTGATCTGACGGTCTAAGATTGTGGTTCATTCTGTTCAGACAGTCTAACATTTGTTTGGCAGGTTTGAAGATGCTAGCCTCAGAGGCGTAGCAAGGGGTGGGGCAAGGGGTACAGATGTCCCCGGGCGCCAGCCAGTTAGGGGCGCCAAAATGTGCTTTGATATTATATTATTGGCAAAAATAATGGTTTTAAGAGTTGAAAAAAAGAAAAGGGGGCGCTTTAAAATGGATATTATCCCCAGGCGCGGATCTTGTCCCCAGGCGCGAATCTTGTCCCCGGGCGCCAAACACCCTCGCTACGCCTCTGGCTAGCCTTTATTTAGGGGGGGTGATTTTTTTTTTAAAAGTAATTGTGCGATCGGCAAAATATCATTTATTTGTGTCATTTGGCCAGGCGTCGAAGGTAAGATCCAAAATGTGATTTGAGTGTAGGTAACTGTGCTGTATGTTGCGATCACAACGTGTTATCATCAGGGTTGGTCCAGATGGCGCTGGAAACGTATCAACAAAATTAAAAACTACCAACGTCAACATCAATTTTTTTGTTATTGTTGTTGGTTTTTTTTTAAGTTTCAAAGGTGAGACAGTTTCTGAAAAAAATTAGTTTCATTTCACGTCTCGTTGTTGTTGTTTAATTTTTTTTTTCCGCCTTGGTCTAAAACGTACATCAGTTGTAATACTGACCTAAAAAAAAAATTTAAAAAAAATTAATAAATATTTCATCAAACATTTTTTCCTCACCCAGTCCTGCTGACAAACAGTAACATACAATTATTTTCTAAATCTCTGTTAAAATGGGGGTGGGGGCGGGGGGAGTTGACTGACTTTGTGGACACACCAAGGTACCCGTCGTCTAACTGTTCACCCAGGTGCCCATAGGGTTTCAATGTTGGAGGAAAAAAGTTGGAGGAAGGGGGGGGGTGAGGGGGGGGAATGACGTCGGCTCAGGCCAAAAGATATCCCTGCTGCGTGTTGGGATATACAAGTACTTATCACAGTGTCTACAGCACTGTGACAAATATATTTTTTAATATACAACACCTGGATTAGGACTTTAAAAAAAATAAATAAATAAATATTAAGTACAGTGGAACGCATTTGATCAAAGCTGTCCCGGGCTTACTTCCTTTGTTTTATAATTTTAAATAAAATTATTTTTGGGGAAAATCCGAATAGCGTGGCGGGTTGGCGTACAAAGACCGGAAAATAATTGCAACCCCCTACCGCACAGTCCAAGTCAAATAGAGATACACAAAGAACTTGTAGGGACCAGACTGGGGTCGTGAAAAGTGCTCACGAGTTGATTAAGAGATATCAAGTCCAATGATCCTGAATTTTATCAGTGCTATAATTTAGCCTACTTCCTTGCAGGGCCACACCAAAACGTCTTTAAACTTGTAAACTTGTGATATATATCTATGCATATGTATATATAACCTTAAGCCCTTCGACCACACGTGTCGGGATATGACAAGTACATTAGCCAGAGGTTGAAAACCTCGCCCAGAGCAGCATCAGGGAGGTAATTACAGGATTGCTCAAACATCGCGAGGACAGCACGAGCTCTGTGTGAACACCCAAATCTCTCACTCAACTTGACAAGCTCATTATGTCCACGTGCTAAATATGGGGGGGGGGAAACTCATTACAATCGGAACACAAAACAAATTGATTCGTTTAAAGGAGACACCCCCCCCCACTCACCGAAAGAAAGGAATGGATCTCGGTAACAAATAATTATTCAGAAATTGTGCAACCCCCCCCCCCCTTTTTTTTTTGTTCACTGCTTGAATGCTGGCTATCCTGGTGAATGATACCAATGAACAAAATTTCAAATATAATTACCGAGTTAATTTAGTTCTGTTGATTTAACTATTGGAAATTTCTTGCAATAATTGAAGTGTGTCTCTTAAAACAGATTTTCTTCGTAATTGGAATGACAATGAACAAAAGATGACCACAAAAAAGATATACAAAAATCGGTAATTGAAATATGTGAAAGGCGCTTTAGATTCGTCTTGCACTCGTCACGGCGCTTTAGCTTCGTCTTGCACTCGTCACGGCGCTTTAGCTTCGTCTTGCACTCGTCACGGCGCTTTAGATTCGTCTTGCACTCGTTGCTTCTTCTTGGAAATGCCTACACTTTTGTTCAATGTAAATTTGAATCCTGTGAAATTATTATTATTTTTTTAAAATGAATTAGTAAACAAGTATCTCAATAAAAGCTCGAAACTATTAGATTGCAATATTTACTTACAACATCACACCCCAACCTCCCCTTACCCCAACCTCCCCTTACCCCCACCCCCCCCCCCCCCCCCCCCCCCCCCCCCCCCCCCCCCCCCCCCCCCCCCCCCCCCCCCCCCAATCTCCCCTTACCCCAACCTCCCCTTCCCCCAACATCCCCTTCCCGCAACCTCCCCGTCGTTTCTGTGAATTCAATTAGGGCAGTGCGATGGCTTCATTAATTGTCGAAGGGTTAAAACACTACCGTCACGATTTGCAAGCAGCGGCGACCTCAGGCTAAATACTTCATTTCCACTTTTTATTCACAACTGCTCTCCTCACCTCCTCCTTCCTTCACCTCTCACTCTCCACCAACAACAAACTGCAGACCCATTACAACCATAACACCGCCATGCATCTCTCGTGCCCAAGAGCGGCACCAACCTAAACCGCATTGTAACAGCTGCACGATGCACTAAAGAAAGAGAAAAAAAAATAATAATATGCGCTCACTTCAACAATCAAACGTTACATCAATGAAAACCTACAGCACGCGCTCCTGGTACAATCAATCATGAACAATCCCCACAGCTTTGTTTACGTCCAATAACGTTTGATAGCCTCGTTGATATTCATCAAACAGCAATAAAAAAAAAAAATGGAAGAAAAAAAAAAGGCAACAAAAGAATTTTTTTTTAAAAAAGTTTAAAAAAAAAAAAACAAAAAAAAAAACATAAATATAGTTCTTTGTTTACGTCCAAAAACGTTTGATAGCCTCGTTGAAATTCAAAAAACAGCAAAAAAAAAAAAAAATGGAAGAAAAAAAAAAGGCAACAAAAGTATTTTTTTTTACAAAAGTTTAAAAAAACAACAACAAAAAACAACACATCAATATAGTGTGTCTCTGTCAGAACGAAAGCGAGTCATCTGCGGTACAAACAGCAGCAGGGATGGGACACTAAAAACACTTGAAACGGAACAAAGTGATGGCCGTTGGTAATTGTTCGGTGGCATGCTAGATGTGCTCAAGTGTCTGAGAGACGAGCACTTGGAAGGCAGGACGGACGGAGGGAGGGGGGGGGAGGGAAGGGAAGGGAGGTTAATGGGGATGAGGGCGGATATGACGATGTTCGACACAGAACATGCGAGGTGAATTTAACATGTTTCCCCCCCCCCCTTTTTTTTTTTAAATTGCGTTTGTAACGGAACTTGACCCGATACTGTGTGGAGCAGAGCTTCCCAAAACGTTTATGACTCACGGAGCCCTTTTTAAAAGGGTGTTCCGTTGTATTTGTATTTACTAAAATGCTTTACACAAAGAAAGACTGTACAGTAGTGTAGATAAGCACTCTATGTAGCACTCAATGTAGAACTCTGTGAAGTCAAAGGATTCGAAATGAATGCAGACGAAACTTAAATATGTGTCATTTTTATACCTTTAAAAAAAAATTTAAAAAAAAAAAAAAAAAAAAAAAAGAAGCTTTCTTTACGTAATGCATTGTAAGAAATGTTGAACTATTTCAACTTTTCCATTTCCTAGAGCGTTTTAACTCATCTTTGACAGGAAGATTTATTTGTTTCATTATTTTGTTAAGTTTTATTTATATATGTATATATATATATATATTATGTTCTACATTTCCGTATTAAAATTGTAATCTTCGAATTATCGACAAAAGTGTAATAGTTTACAATTTTTAATGATCGAAAGCTTATTAAATCCGAGTTAAGGGGGGCTTAACTCTTTACCTAGACACAAAACTAAAAAGTGGAACGGAACTCACCCACCCACCCGCTCACTCAACAGCGAGGAAGTCCCGGTTGACCCCTCTATAATGAGAGCGACAGGGTCAACCAGCATCCATCGCCCAGCCGTTCACCAGGTCAACACTGCACGAGAAATCTTAAAAATGTCTCATGTGTTTAAACAAATACAACAACAAAAAAAGCGCTCTATCCACTCATCCACAAACTGGGAATGGGAGTAAAGAATCCACAAACTGGGAATGGGAGTAAAGAATCCACAAACTGGGAATGGCAGTAAAGAATCCACAAACTGGGAATGGCAGTAAAGAATCCACAAACTGGGAATGGCAGTAAAGAATCCACAAACTGGGAATGGGGCGTAAAGAGAAAGTCTTTAACAAGGATTATTGAATCAACATTTTTTTTTTTGAAGTAAGCAATATATTATTTTGGAAAGATTAAAATTCGTAACTAATGTTAAAAAAATTAATTGGACTTTGAAAAATAAAAATTAAAATACTACATTATAGATATTCATTTTCAGCATATTCGCAAAGGCCGTTCTTGTAGATAAAACAATTTTTAAAAATAAAATTCGATGTACACTTTTAAACACAGATAACTACCTCTTCCTGCGATCTGTGAATACCTAAGTCTTTCATTTCAAATAGTTTGTTATTGCCTCCCGAAGAAGGTATTTATTCCAGCGTCGATTTAAATATTCCGTCTCGTTTTTTGAGGCCTGAAATTTAATTTATTTACTTTAGACGACTTGAACGTGGTCCCGTGGGTGCTTCAGCATCCCCCAGCGTGATCCGAATTCCGGAGCCATTTTTATTCCAGCGTTGATTTAAATATTCCGTCTCGTTTTTTGAGGCCTGAAATTTAATTTATTTACTTTAGACGACTTGAACGTGGAGCCACCCCACCCCCACCCCCCCCCCCAACAACACATACACACACTTCCCCCCCACCCACCCTTCTTGTGTTATTCTTTTTCATGCGGGCCATAATTAGGGCCGTCTAAACAACATGGGAGGGAGGCCCTAGGCACAGCAATGCACTGGGCCCCCCTCGCAACACAACATACCTGGGCCGGGAGAAGAGGGGCGAAGGGGGCACTCACCACCCCTTGCTCAAACAGTGGGTTGGGGGGGGTGGAGAGGAATCAAATCATATTTTTAAAATATAATCACAAATAAGCTATAACTGATCACAGATGATAAATTATCATTATATGAAAGATATAATTGATATATAGAATAAATCATTTAATATAAATCAGCAATCAATATGATCGTTTGCGTTTTTTTTTTGCCAAGAATTGATTCATTATTGGTTTAAAGTCAATGGTCTTAAAGATGTCATTTTCAATGCACGTAAGTGAAAGCCAGGTCAAACGTCTTTTCTCCCATTGTACTGCGAAGCTGATTTTTGCTTTAATTTGTTTTCCTATTTCATATCTGGGAAATCTAAAACGTGTTGATGGATGATTTATTCCCTTTTAAAAGTTTCAACATTGTCCAACCTTGACTCGCATTTATACAATTAATTTCAACATTGTCCAACCTTGACTCGCATTTATACAATTAATTTCAACATTGTCCAACCTTGACTCGCATTTATACAATTAATTTCAACATTGTCCAACCTTGACTCGCATTTATACAATTAATTTCAACATTGTCCAACTTTGACTCGCATTTATCAAATTAATTTCAACATTGTCCAACTTTGACTCGCATTTATAAAATTAATTTCAACATTGTCCAACTTTGACTCGCATTTATCAAATTAATTTCAACATTGTCCAACCTTGACTCGCATTTATACAATTAATTTCAACATTGTCCAACCTTGACTCGCATTTATACAATTAATTTCAACATTGTCCAACCTTGACTCGCATTTATCAAATTAATTTCAACATTGTTCAACTTTGACTCGCATTTATCAAATTAATTTCAACATTGTCCAACTTTGACTCGCATTTATCAAATTAATTTCAACATTGTCCAACTTTGACTCGCATTTATCAAATTAATTTCAACATTGTCCAACTTTGACTCGCATTTATCGAATTAATTTCAACATTGTCCAACTTTGACTCGCATTTATCAAATTAATTTCAACATTGTCCAACTTTGACTCGCATTTATACAATTAATTTTGGAATGTACATGTATATATCGTGGGTTAAAATTGGGAAAGTAGGAAATTTTAAATGCAATTAAATAGCCAAAAAAACTGCAATATTCAGTAAAAAAATGTGTAAAGCATGATGCCTCTATAAGAGTGAGTCTCTTAGAAACGGGGAGGCCCCTACAAGTGCGGGGGCCCTGGGCCCCCTGCCTTTAACGGCACTGGACATAATAATTTATTAATATATTTTCCGAAACAAATAGAATAATTACAATAATCGATAAAATACAACTTATTAAAGCAATATGTTTTTTTTTGTTTTTGATTTTGTTAAAAAGAAGACCAGTTTTTGATGTTACAAGGAACTTCCTCTGCAGAACTGTGGGACATTTATGTCAAAAGGACAGATATTTGATTGAGTGTGGTGAAAATCATTTAACACTTCACGTGTGAAGGAAATAACAAGAAGTAAGAAACATAAGTGTAGGAGGAGATAAGGTGTAGAAGGAGATAAGGCGTAGGAGGAGATAAGGCGTAGGAGGAGATAAGGCGTAGGAGGAGATAAGGCGTAGAAGGAGATAGACGTAGGAGTAGATTAAGGCGTAGGAGGAGATAAGACGTAGGAGGCGATAAGGCGTAGGAGGAGATAAGACGTAGGAGGAGATAAGACGTAGGAGGAGATAAGGCGTAGGAGGGGATAAGGCGCAGTGAGAGAAAAGAATGAAACATGGGACCATATAGGATAAGGGATTCGTTTTCAGGAAACGTGCAGGAAATAATTGGATAGATATGATAATGTAATGATTAGCAAGAGACAAGCAGGAAGCAGAGAAATACATTGGATAAGGTAATTATTAGCAGGAGACATGAAGGAAACAAAAGGGGGGGGTATCAATCTAGGATGTGTCAACTTTAAGGAAATGCAACAAAATACTTTTATCAATTGCACAAAGTGTCATGTCTCTAGGATGCTCAAATCACCGGGTCGTTGGTGCGCATTCGAGCATGATTTAAATGTCGTGGACGGCTGTTCAGAGAGGCGTGTGAGGTAGAGGAACGTGGAGAGCGCCGTGAGGAGCACACGGTAGGGCTTAGCTTTGTGAGTAGTGAATAGATGATAGATGTGATCTGGGGACGGATGGTTTACAAGAAATGATCGGGTTCGTATTAAACTACCATTAGCCTTGGGGGTAATTGATAAAATGACCTAGGCGTGTTACTAGTAGCTAAGATATGTTGGTCGTTGATAACAGTGTTTGGATTAAAGGATAGTTGCTAGAATAGAATTACCTCTAAGGATCGTATAGACCAGCGTCGGACCTACGGTTGATGGCGCCCCTGGTAAATTTTATCTCTGGAGCCCCTTTTAAGTACAATCATAAAAGTTTGGGCAAGAAAAAAAACCTATGGCATAGGTTTATTAATTTATTACCTAGGTTGTTGTTTCTGAAACAAACAATGAACTATAATATTGTTTCTCTTAACCTGTATTTGGGCAGTATGAACGATAAGCATACCTTGGACAGTATGAACAAAAAGCCTGTCGCGGGTAGTATGAACAAATAGCCTGCCGTGGGTAATATGAACAAATAGCCTGACGTGGTTAGTATGAACAAAGAGCCTGCCCTGGGCAGTAGGAACAATTGGCCTACCCTGGACAGTATGAACAATTGGCCTAACATGGACAGTATGAGCGATTGGTCTACCATGGACAGTATGAACTATTGGCCTGCCATGGACAGTATGAACGATTGGCCTACCATGGACAGTATGAACAATTGGCCTACCATGGACAGTATGAACAATTGGCCTACCATGGACAGTATGAACAATTGGCCTACCATGGACAACAGTATGAACAATTGGCCTACCATGGACAACAGTATGAACAATTGGCCTACAATGGACAGTATGAACAATTGGCCTACCATGGACAGTATGAACAATTGGCCTACCGCGTTTTTTTCTAGCCTTTAAATCGGCAAATCTTTTTCATTGCATTTTCTTTTTTTCTTCTATGGCGCCCGCATGCAATCCTTTTTTCCAATTTCGGAAGATAGTTGATGGCTTCCTAACACAAGGCACCCTGGGCAACTGCCCGGCTGGCTGATACCTTGAACCGGCACTTCTATAGCACAGAATTATCTTTGTGGATAATAAAGACGACGGGTGGCCAACCCAAAAAATGTTTCTCGCAAAATCGGCCTTAGGTAAACTTTCGAAGCACCCGTTCAGCGCCCCCTTCCCTGTGCCAGCATGGCACCTACATTGTCTATCTTTCTAGTCAATTATCGAAGTTTCCCCAAAATTCCATTAGAATATATTAGTTATTTTTAGTTGATAGTTGTGGAAAACAACTGCTAATATAAAAGGAAAATAGGCCACGCCGAATATGAACGCCGTCTAATGTGGGGTCAACCACAGTTCACGGCACGGGGAAAGTATCGTAAACATGTCCTACATAACAGGTGCTATACATGTAGCTAGCCATACGCATTTTAACATGCACATTCATCGAGCCTTTTTGGTTTTTCTAAGGTACCTTACTATGATAAACTAAGAGCACAGGGCGCACTTCTTAATGGCCAGCGTTGCTTCGTGGGCCCACTTAGCGGGCTAACTGTTTTTGGACCGTAATTCATTACACCTCATTTTAAAATAACCCCCCCCCCCGCTAGATGCCATCAGGGATGATGTGTATCGGATCTTACAACGCACAATGAAATTATAAATAACAGCAGAATAAAACTATATTAATTACGGCGACCTTGTTTTCTTCTTTTGTCTCGCTTATCTTTGAAAAATTGGAATTCTTTGTATCAAGAATCAACAAGTTTATTAGTGATAAAAAAAGATAGAGGTACCAGCTGTCCGCAATATTGACTAGGCGGGCCGAATGCGGTCCGCTGGTTGACCGACACTGTTATGGAATATCGTCTAGCTAAAACGGGAATGGATTTTTTGGTTTCATTAAAAGTGCGTGCGTGTCTTTTTATTTATGCTTCTGGAATTCAGGGTTCAGACATTTTTTTTTTTGTTGCCGAGGCTCCACGTCAGATAAATTTTTTGTGAGCTCCAGCTCCTGCTCCGAGCTCCGGCAGTTATTTGCATGGTTTTGTCTTTTTTAACCAATTAATCGGCCCCAAGAAAATCTACCTAAGCGTAAATACTCACACACAGGTCAGTAGAACCTAGGATGTTCTTGACGGGATTACGCCAGATAGGTCATATGCAAGACTCTCAAAACTGACACCTTGTGCAGGCCAGAGCCGCAAGCTTCAGCGCTGGCCTCATCTCGACAACCCCGGTTTGAATGCGGTGGCCTAGCTCTGTGATTTCACGACCCTGCCATGTGAGATTATCAGTTAAAAACCTAAATCCTTTTTTTGGGATTTCACAGTTGCGTTACGGCTGTATGGGATACTATGACATAGCTGAACTCCAAAGCAATTTTTATTTTATGCCGTAATGATAAGATTATGATGCTATGGCTTAATTGGTGGAGAATTGATTTGAATGGACAAGACTTCTGACACTAAATTAGTCTTCTTTCCAAAAGTGTCACGAGAAAAGGAGAAAAAAAAAAAAAAAAAAAAAAAAAAAAAAAAAAAAAAAAAAAAAAAAAAAACAAAAAAAAAAAATATAAAAAAAAATAAAAAAAAAAATAAAAAAAATAAAAATAATAA
>CAXITT010000649.1:100863-122145 GCA_964033795.1 Lymnaea stagnalis | reverse complement strand
GAAATCAACAGGGGGGGGGGGGTTCAATGATTAGATGAAGGGGGCGTCTCCGGCCGGCGTGGCGCTGTACGGTGGTGACAAGCTGTATAATATTCGCTATTGTTAGCATGGATTCTGTATAATGTCCGTGGAGATCTTTAATTGCAAACGTCTGTCTGGAGTGACGGTAGGGCTAGAGTAGATTTACCTCTGGCCTTTGGGTGTTTAAAAGAAACAAAAGGGATAAATAAATAAATAAATAAATATATATATGTATATATATATATATATGTTTTCGGGTCTAAATTGTTTAGAGACAGAAGAGAGTGATATTTTTAATAGTATTTTCGTAATGTGTATGGCTTCATTTGATACGTCGTTCACATTGTGTGCCTTTAATGTAAAGGAAGAAATATGAATTATTATTAGCGAATATTTTAGGGAAAGCATAAGCGAAAATAGTGTGTGTGTGGGGGGGTGTGGAGTGGGGTTATAAACATGACTTATTGAGGTTTTTTTCGGGGTGGGGCACACAAATATAAAGAATTTTGTCATATAGTTTTGTCGGGTGGCCGTGTGGTCTAAACTGAGCAAATCTCAGTTGGTGGTCGGGAGTTCAATTCCAGCCAGAGCCAGAGTTTCCGGTACACAAGCACCTGACAGGCAGCGGTGGGCCGAGTGGTCTAAACTGAACCAATTTCAATTTTGTGGTCGGGAGTTCAATTCCAGCCAGAGCCAGAGTTTCCGGTTCACAAGCGCCTGCAGGCAGCGGTGGGCCGAGTGGTCGAGTGGTCTAAACTGAGCAAATCTGAAGTTGGTGGTCGGGAGTTCAAAAGCCCAGTCAAGCAAAAAAAAAACAACCTGACCAGCTCCCCGGGTAGTTGGGGCGCGCTAATCTTGGTCGGCAACTCATTTAAGAGATGGGGACTCTATATTCAAACCCGCAGATGGCGCCCCCTATAGGCGGCAAACATCGAAAACAATGAATCATTCCGACAACCCCTGCGACGCCCCGGATGCCATCATTGAGAGCACATGCTAAAATAGCATGGATACTTAGCGCTCAATCAATCAAAATGATGGCGGATCCAGGCTTAAATAGACTTATGGTTTTCACGGGTGTCGGGGGGGGGGAGGGGAAAGGTTGGGTGGACTTTGCAGCTAAAATATAATAGCATGGATACTTAGCGCTCAATCAATCAAAATGATGGCGGATCCAGGCTTAAATAGACTTATGGTTTTCACTGGTGTCGGGGGGGGGGGAGGGGAAAGGTTGGGTGGACTTTGCAGCTAAAATATAATATGTTGTATATTTTATACAAATGACAGTTTCGAAGGTTTTTTGTTGGAGTGGCTGAGTGGCTAATCATAGAAGATTCATAACATTTTTTTTTGTTGGAAATCTATTACTTAAATCGCTCAGTGTAGCCTTACAGTGTGTCCAGATTAGGTGCATTTGGAATGGCGTGACTAACTTTGGCTTTGACTAACTTTGGCTTTGACTAAATTTGGCTTGACGAACTTTGGCCTTGACTAACTTTGGCTTGACTAACTTTTGCCTTGACTAACTTTGGCTTTGACTAGCTTTGGATTTGACTAACTTTGTATACGTCTCTTTCAAAAAATTGTTCACGGTAAATTGACTTATATTTGATAACAAATTAGTCATTTCCAAAAGAAGATGATGTACGCGTCTGTCATTCTTATACAGGGCGCCTTGAGTGCCTACGTTGGATCGTATGTGTCCCAATATTAGCTCAAAACCTCAGAGTGTAGCAGAGTTGCGATGCAACTAAACCATGTGTTAAAAAGATATTTGTACCACAAAAGTAAAGAGACTTTGTTTGTGAGGACGTTTTTATTAAATATCCTTCAAGACTTTATTGTTCAGTGCAATGGATGAGAAATGAAGTGTGCTGCCAAAGGGTGTTCTTTCATTCCTCCCCCCCAACGCCCCGCCACTAATTAACGAAAACCACACTCAACGCAGATTACGCGTTGGAGCTAAGCTACGCGTAGCGAATGAAGTGTAGCGAAAATGCCAGCCCCAAAGTAATGACAACCCTCAACCCCACCTCCCTTACTCTTCCTACTCGCGTGCTCCAGAGTATCCCCAGAATATCCCTAGAGTATCCCTAAAGCGATTCTTCAATGAAACAGCCTTTAAATCCCCAATAGCGGTGTTAACATGACGCCCTTTAAGGGAAATTATGAAACCAATGACCGAATTAAATAGAATGAAAGGACGTTATGCAACCTAATTTGGCTGACCTAATCAGAATGAAGTGATGTTATGCCACGGATGGCTGACCTAATCAGAATAAAGTGATGTTATGCAACGATGGTTGACCTAATCAGAATGAAGTGATGCTATGCCACCGATGGCTGACCTAATCAGAATGAAGTGATGCTATGCCACCGATGGCTGACCTAATCAGAATGAAGTGCTGCTATGCAACAATGGCTGACCTAATCAGAATGAAGTGATGCTATGCCACCGATGGCTGCCCTAATCAGAATGAAGTGATGCTATGCCACCGATGGCTGACCTAATCAGAATGAAGTGCTGCTATGCAACAATGGCTGACCTAATCAGAATGAAGTGATGCTATGCCACCGATGGCTGACCTAATCAGAATGAAGTGATGCTATGCCACTGATGGCTGACCTAATCAGAATGAAGTGATGCTATGCAACAATGGCTGACCTAATCAGAATAAAGTGATGCTATGCAACGATGGCTGATCTAATCAGAATGAAGTGATGCTATGCAACGATGGCTGATCTAATCAGAATGAAGTGATGCTATGCAACGATGGCTGACCTAATCAGAATGAAGTGACCTTATGCCACCGATGGGCTGACCTAATCAGAATGAAGTGACCTTATGCCACCGATGGGCTGACCTAATCAGAATGAAGTGATGCTATGCAACGATGGCTGATCTAATCAGAATGAAGTGATGCTATGCAACGATGGCTGACCTAATCAGAATGAAGTGACCTTATGCCACCGATGGCTGACCTAATCAGAATGAAGTGATGCTATGCAACGATGGCTTATCTAATCAGAATGAAGTGATGCTATGCAACGATGGCTGACCTAATCAGAATGAAATGACCTTATGCCACCGATTGGCTGACCTAATCAGAATGAAGTGACCTTATGCCACCGATGGGCTGACCTAATTAGCATTAAGTGACCTTATGCCACCGAAGGCTGACGTAATCAGAATCAAGTGATGTTATGCCACCGATGGGCTGACCAAATCAGAATGAAGTGACCTTATGCCACCGAAGGCTGACCTAATCAGAATCAAGTGATGTTATGCCACCGATGGGCTGACCTAATCAGAATGAAGCGATGTTATAAAACCGATGACTGATCTTAAACATAATAAAAAAAAACTTCATATTTTATGTAAAAGCGCCTCTTCATCTTAGCTGAAAAGATTCTAACATCTTTTATCAAACGTTTATTCGCTCAAAATAGAAATAATTCTTAATTGGGGGCATGCAATTGAAACACTTTAATGTATATAATTTGCAATTTTTTAAAGTAAAGATTGAGCCAGAAAAAAAAAAAAATTCAAATAAATTCAAATGCCGTTAGCTCGGTAAAGGAAAGATGTGGCTGCGTGAAGATTTAATTGACGAAAATGATATTCTCGGTTATGTAGCTCACTTTTCAAAACAAGTGCAAATTGGGCCAAAAACTTCATTATACTTTCAGATTGGTTTAGAATTTTGATGGCGCAAGACCATATAATGTCGCAAGAGTAAATAATATTGTTGCCTTTCTCCACAATGCAAAAGTGTAAAATAGTTAGCTCCACTATGCATTGAGGGAAAGCTTTAGCTCCACTATGCATTAAATGGAGGCTTTTCAATAGAATTGTTCGTGATGTATCACAAATTGCCACGGTAAAGAGATTGACCAGCAAGTTTTTAAGAGCAGGTAAAAAAAAAAATGCCTAAATGTTAATCTTGGTTTGCACGTTCAAGATATGAATCTTAGCACAACCCCGTACCGAAAATCACCTGACAAGAAAAGATATCAAATTCTGAAAGTCGCCTGACAAGATGAAGCTATTAAATTCTGAACATCACCTGACAAGGCGACACAATAAAGTTATCAAATTATGACGAACACTTTTAGAACAAATAATGATTCTTAATTAAAAGATGTAATAGTCAAGAACTGGAGCCAAGATACGGAGCCAAGATATGGAGCCAAGACATGAAGCCAAGAAATTGGGCAAAGACATTTAGCCAAGATATGGAGCCAAGACATTTAGCCAAGACATGGAGCTAAGACATTGAGCGACTACATGGAGCCAAGACATAATTGCAATTGATTCTTAAGCCATTTGAAGCTTAAAATTTGAACATAAAAACAAAAATAAATAAAAATCGGCGACACAACGCATTTTACATTGGATTGGGTGGTACGACACAGTTAAGTCACAATTACGTCAAAGTAACGACACAGTCCGGTCACAGTCACGTCACAGTTACGTCACAATTTAGACACAGTTATGCCACAGTTGCGCCACAGTTACGTCACAGTCACGTCACAATCACCTCACAGTCACGTCACAGTCACGTCACAGTCACGCCACAGTCACGCCACAGTCACGTCACAGTCACGCCACAGTCACGTCACAGTTACGTCACAGTTACGTCACAGTCACGTCACAATCACGTCACAGTCATGTCACAGTCACGTCACAATTACGCCACAGTTACGACACAGTTACGACACAATTTAGACACAGTTACGCCACAGTTGCGCCACAGATACGTCACAGTCATGTCACAGTCACGTCGCAATCACGCCACGGTCACGCCACAGTCACGTCACAGTCACGTCACAGTCACGCCACAGTCACGCCACAGTTACGTCACAGTTACGTCACAGTCACGTCACAGTCATGTCACAGTCACGTCACAATTACGCCACAGTTACACCCCAGTTACGACACAGTTACGACACAGTTACGACACAGTTACGACACAGTTACGACACAGTTACGACACAGTTACGACACAGTTACGACACAGCTACAGCACTGATTTTAACGATGGATACAAACGAGCGAAACTTCCTTTCGGATGCTCGCGTCCGTTAGGCGCAGTAATGACGTGAGTTGTCGCTCGTTCCCAATACAAGCATGAATGATGAGACAGTGCTGCCCAAACACCATTCACTTTTCTTTTGTGATTCTACTGACTGGCCACGCAATTCCTTGATGATATATTCTTGTCTTCGCAATTTTTTTTCAAATTTCACAACAAACAAATTATTGTAACATTACGTGACTACACCCACCCCCACCCCCACCCCCCCTTCCCCTCCAACTTTTTTTTCATTTCAACACAATTTCTTGTTCTTTAAAAAACAAAAAAAAAAAAAAATCTAACTGCAGTATCAGAAGCCTGTTTTAATAGATGAGATCTTCTCGATGAGATGGTGAGAGAAGAGTCTGTTAATTGAATGGTTACGTCATAAAAGCTTTGCTTGGAGCGTGGCCAGCAAATCGCTTCAAGCTCACGTGATGAAATTGTTTTGTTTCCTTCTATTTAAAGGCCACCTCAGCTTGCCCTAGGAAATGAAACTGTTTTTTGTGTCTTTTTTTTTTTTTTAACACAGAACAGCGTGTCCCCGGGTGGCGTGTCATTGGGTGGCGTGTCGTTGGCCTGGCGTGTCCGATGTGATGATCGTGTCATTGTTCCCCCCCTCCAGCATGAGTTATAGTAAAAGCTTTCAGATCGAAGCTTAAAATCCGCATTGGGCCTGGTTCACACGAAAGGGTGGATGTCATGTCGACTTGAGGAGTCTGGTAGCGTGAAATGTTCCCGTTATAGCTTGACGGCTACGGTAGAACAAGAAGATGAAGATCACCGAGTCGGTTTCTTCGAGGCATTAGGATCAGGGTTCCAGTCCATTTTTATTTCAGACAATTTCATCGATTAGGTGGTAGGGGGGGGTGGAGATGTTCAGGAGTTAATAGCGAAAAAGGACGAGAGGAGAGAGAGAGAAAAGAGAGGAGAGACGGAAGGGGTGAGAGATAGCGGGGGAGAGAGAGGACAGGAAAGAGGAAAGAGAAAGAGGGGTGGAGAGGGAGGTGAGAGAGAGTTAAGAGAGAGGGGAGAGAGAGAGGGGGTGGGATAGAGGGAGAGTGACAGATGGAGGAGAGAGTTAGAGACAGGGGAAAGAAGGAAATAAGAGGGAGAGAGAAAAAAAAAGAGATGAAGAGAGAACGAGAGAGGAAAATAGAGAGGTAGAGATGGAAGAGTGAGAGCAAGATAGGAGAGAGAGAGAGAGAGCAAGAGATAGAGGGAGAGATAAAGAGCACTGCACGATAGACAAGGAGAGAGTGAGAGGGAAAGTGAGAGGAAGAGAGAGTGAGAGGAAAAGAGAGAGAAAGAGAGGAAGAGATTGAGGGAGACTTAGAGGTCGTCTTTAAAATTGATGACTGTCGGGTAGAGTGGAATCGGACGTCACAGAAGTTCGTGTAGGTGCAAATCGCATTCGCTGCAGTCGCTCCCATAGTAATGCAGTCGTTAGGAACTACATAGTGCTGAACAAGATGTGTTTGAACAAAAAACTGAGCATCTCAAAGGAGAGTAGCCTTGACCGTTCTAAAAATAGATTTCAAGCGTCACAAAATGTCTTATAATGTTTTATCTGACTGTGCCGTGCGTAAAAGTTGGCGTGAATTGTCATAAACTGATAACCTTTTAAGAACGGATTATAAAGCAGATATCAAATCGCTTTGTCAGCAAACAAACAAGATGTTTTTTTACGTCCCTTTATTAATGCCTTTATATTAACTTCCCTTTTTTTTCGTGGGTGGCGGGGTGATGGACTTGCGAAATCTCCAGACGGTAAATGGACCTATTTCCCGTCTGTTGGTGGAAAAATCAGTTTACTCAAATTTTCGTCATTAAAAGATTTCTTGTAAAATCGGATTTTTTCCTTACACCAGCATATAAATCAAAAAGGATATGTCATTAAAATGTATTTATCTAAAACTTTATCCGTATATCGATGCCCGTGTAATGAAATCAGGTTTTCCCAATGCCATGTGCATATTGCCTCTCTACGAACAGTTCGACTTAATCTCGCGCGAGTTACGTAAGCAAACACACATTTGAAAATGGACTTCTAATTTTGTTATTGAATTAAAAAGTGACACGTAGAGACCTTCTGAGAAAATAAGCCTTGTGGTTAATCAAATATCATAATTTTTATTTTAAAACTCACCAAGAAATAAAAGACATATAAACGTGTTTTATTTTATCATAAAACTCAATGGTTCCTCTTTTGTTAGGATCTTTGATTTCATCACTCTCCCCCTTAAATGCAAGTGCGCATTCCCTTACGACACGACCACCACAGGAACGGGATCCCTAGTCTGATGAATAGACAAATGTCATTAGCTTTACTGGCTCCGCGACGAAAGGATACAATTCTCAAAGATTACATTTTTTAAAAAAAATATTTATGTCATGTATTGTTAAATAGAGTTCTCATATTTACAGGAACCTTACGTCTTTGTCCCCCCCCCCCCTTTTTTTATTAGGGTGAATCCATTGATCTATCATTTCGTGTCGTCCGGTGCGGTACAGGGTTAAAGATGATTAACACATGAGGACACTTGATTCATGAGCAGGGCGGCCCCAAGGGCGAGGTCACGGGAGTCTGATGAAGCAGGCAGACAATGCGTGGTGGCAGCACCATCGTGTCTGACATTAGCAAGTCATGCCAGGGACCGCTGCTCAAAGAATAGTTTTAAGATAATTAGCTTATGAATCGATGAGTGGTATCTCTTTTGGTGCTGCATTGAAATAAGCATGGAGTATCATGATATTGGGTGCTGCATTGAAATAAGCATGGAGTATCATGATATTTGGTGCTGCATTGAATTAAGCATGGAGTATCATGATATTTGGTGCAGCATTGAATTAAGGATGGAGTATCATGATATTTGATGCTGCATTGAAATAAGCATGGAGTATCATGATATTTGGTGCTGCATTGAATTAAGCATGGAGTATCATGATATTTGGTGCTGCATTGAAATAAGCATGGAGTATCATGATATTTGGTGCTGCATTGAAATAAGCATGGAGTATCATGATATTTGGTGCTGCATTGAAATAAGCATGGAGTATCATGATATTGGGTGCTGCATTGAAATAAGCATGGAGTATCATGATATTTGGTGCGCTGCATTGAATTAAGCAAGGAGTATCATGATATTTGGTGCTGCATTGAAATAGGCATGGAATATCATGATATTTGGTGCTGCATTGAAATAAGCATGGATTTATCATGATATTTGGTGCTGCATTGAAATAGGCATGGAGTATCATGATATTTGGTGCTGCATTGAAATAAGCATGGACTATCATGATATTTGGTGCTGCATTGAATTAAGCATGGAGTATCATGATATTTGGTGCTGCATTAAAATAAGCATGGAGTATCATGCTATTTGGTGTTGCATTGAAATAGGCATGGAGTATCATGATATTTGGTGCTGCATTGAAATAAGCATGGAGTATCATGATATTTGGAGTTGCATTGAAATAAGCTTGGAGTATCATGATATTTGGTTCTGCATTGAAAAAAGGATGGACTATCATGATATTTGGTACTGCATTGAAATAAGCATGGAGTATCATGTTTTGGTGCTGCATTGAAATAAGCATGGAGTATCATGATATTTGGTGCTGCATTGAAATAAGCATGGAGTATCATGATATTTGGTGCTGCATTGAAATAAGCATGGAGTATCATGATATTTGGTGCTGCATTGAAATAAGCATGGAGTATCATGATATTTGGTGCTGCATTGAAATAAGCATGGAGTATCATGATATTTGGTGCTGCATTGAAATAAGCATGGAGTATCATGATATTTGGTGCTGCATTGAAATAAGCATGGAGTATCATGATAACAAGCCTCGATGGCGAGTCCAAAAAATCTCTTTTTTAAAACATTAAATCCTTCATGTTAACTTCGCTTTCCCTGTGATTAGGGCAGAATTTTCGGACGCCTAATTGGGTCCAGTTTACGTCAACCTATCGAGTTGAATCTTGGCACATAGACTTATCGCCGATGACAACACATTTTCTCAAGATTTTCAGCCCTCTCAGCCTATATTCAAAAAAATCAGTTTTCCCTTTTTTTTTCCTTTTTTTTCAGTGAAAGATGTGGAGTAACGATGACTCCAAAATTTCATAAAATAAAATTCCCGCCAACTGCACTAAGTGAGAATATTTTTTTTTTAAAT
Organism: Lymnaea stagnalis; assembly: GCA_964033795.1. Lineage (NCBI taxonomy): Eukaryota > Metazoa > Mollusca > Gastropoda > Lymnaeidae > Lymnaea > Lymnaea stagnalis. Next base: position 112,861 of record CAXITT010000649.1, on the reverse strand, counting down.
ATTGCAAGTTTGGTGCGTAATATTTTCTTCTTTTTTTTTCTGAACAAAGTTGGTGAAATAAATCTGCGTCGTAAAACTGGATGGGTCACAATAATATTGACATGCATGAAAATAACATCAAATTCTTACGAAGGATTTTTACGAAAAACTTTGTTTTTATGGGTTGCTTAATAAAAATTACTTTTTTTAAAAAAAATCGAGTTCATAAACGCAATGAATTACGCGCTCAACGATTGAAGTACAAGTAGCAGGATCAAGACGCAATGAGCTACGCGCTCAAAGATTGAAGTACAAGTAGCAGGATCAAGACGCAATGAGCTACGCGCTCAAAGATTGTAGTACAAGTAGCGGGATCAAGACGCAATGAGCTACGCGCTCAAAGATTGTAGTACAAGTAGCAGGATCAAGACGCAATGAGCTACGCGCTCAAAGATTGAGGTACAAGTAGCAGGATCAAGACGCAATGAGCTACGCGCTCAAAGATTGAAGTACAAGTAGCAGGATCAAGACGCAATGAGCTACGCGCTCAAAGATTGAAGTACAAGTAGCAGGATCAAGACGCAATGAGCTACGCGCTCAACGATTGAAGTACAAGTAGCAGGATCAAGACGCAATGAGCTACGCGCTCAAAGATTGAAGTACAAGTAGCAGGATCAAGACGCAATGAGCTACGCGCTCAACGATTGAAGTACAAGTAGCAGGATCAAGACGCAATGAGCTACGCGCTCAAAGATTGAAGTACAAGTAGCAGGATCAAGACGCAATGAGCTACGCGCTCAACGATTGAAGTACAAGTAGCAGGATCAAGACGCAATGAGCTACGCAGTCAACGATTAAAGTACAAGTAGCAGGATCAAGACGCAATGAGCTACGCTCAAAGATTGAAGTACAAGTAGCAGGATCAAGACGCAATGAGCTACGCGCTCAAAGATTGAAGTACAAGTAGCAGGATCAAGACGCAATGAGCTACGCGCTCAAAGATTGAAGTACAAGTAGCAGGATCAAGACGCAATGAGCTACGCGCTCAAAGATTGAAGTACAAGTAGCAGGATCAAGACGCAATGAGCTACGCGCTCAAAGATTGAAGTACAAGTAGCAGGATCAAGACGCAATGAGCTACGCGCTCAAAGATTGAAGTACAAGTAGCAGGATCAAGACGCAATGAGCTACGCGCTCAAAGATTGAAGTACAAGTAGCAGGATCAAGACGCAATGAGCTACGCGCTCAAAGATTGAAGTACAAGTAGCGGGATCGAAGAAACAAAGACGATTCGCATCCTTGGAGTTGAATTCAAATGCTTTTTTTTTTCTGTATCGCCTGCAATTGACGTGTGCCTAGACACGTCAGAGAAACTTTGACCAACGGAAACTGTAATGTAACCAGAGCACGTTTAGTAAAGGCTGGACCACAATGACGAGCTCGAGCCGCTACGATGACCCCGCTCAACAGAAATATCTCCCTTTAAGCGTGCTTTGAAGGTGGATATTTTTTTTTTTTACTTTAAATCTTAAATTGAAAAACGCCCTCGCTGCTTTTATTAATTGTTTTTTTTAAATTCATTGAAGGCGCCCAGAATTGTGTTCACATTGAAAAAGCTTAAAAATTAATTAAGAACCTCCTTCGGGGTTTTCGTCTTCACATTGTATTTTTCTTCTTGCTTGAGCGAGCACGCAGTCCTACCCGCATTTCTCTTTGAAACAAGACATAGAAACGAAAATGGAACTTGCACAGCTGAAGTTTTGATATTTTCCTGATTAAAAAAAATGTATATTTTTCTTAAATCTTGGGATCGAAAAGAAAAAAAAAAGTATTATTGGAAGCAACTAATACAGATGATTAACATCCTGAAAAAAACTAGGATTTGAAGATGCGACGGAAAAGTCTTTAAATTCATGGGAACCCATTTAAAGAAGTTATTATGAAAAAGTGCAGTTGCGAATTTTAAGTGTTTATTAATATCTGGCATGGCTAATGTCCAGGTGTTTACAAGTATTGAAAATCAAATGCTTGTATGATTGGATTAGACCATACCTTGACATAGGAATTTTATAATTTGGTTTCAGTAGGATAAGGAATAGAAGCGTCTCGTGATAACCTGATAGTTCATCGTTATCACGTGACGAAATGTGCAGTATGATCTCCGCTCTTAGCAAGAGGTGCCTTCGCTGGTTAGGCCATGTAAGAAGATTGGAGGAGGGCCGTATTCCGAAAGATCTGCTGTATGGAGAGTTGGTAGAGGGGGTCAAGATTTATTGGACGGGCCGCTGCTGCGATTTAACGGCGTTTGCGAAAAAAGAACACGAGGCACGACAACGTACTAATCAACGAATGGGAGATCTTCGCTATGAGCACCGTTCCTGCATGGCGAACAGAAGATCGGCGAAACAAAGCCCTGACCAAATAAAAATAGAGCGATACGGAAGGCCACGTTCAACAGGGAGTCAAATAACTTCTTCGAGAAGTGCAACCGAGACTGACATTCCAGGAACAGTCTCGTGAGCCTTTTGCTGAAGTGTGACCATCTACCCCCATCGTCTCGCGATGATGGAAGGATGCCACATATATTTTTTTAATGATCTGGATCGAACGATCGATACAAGAGGTCCCTACTATAGTTAAAGGGCAGCCTCCTCTTTTGGCCTTCGACAGTTTTCACGGTGGATACAAATGTGGACTTCCCAGATATTAGTCATGGAATGGACTTCCCAGCAGTATTATGGGATGGACTTCCTCACGGTGTGTTGCGGCTGTAGAGTCCTAGAAACTCGGACTCGTATGTGATTTAGTCTCACTGTTATTTAGCGGATGTGTAGCGATGGGGGACTCCACGGAATCAGGCTTTGTCTTGAAACTCAGCTTCTTATAGGGGTACGTTTCTTGCAGTTTGGTAACCAGTCTATATGACAATATGGCAACCAGGCCATATACACCCATTCTGTATGGCAATATGGTAATATGGCAATCACGATATATGTCAATATGGAATCCAGACTATTTAACAATATGGCAACCATGCAATATGGCAATATGGTTACTATGAAATATGACCATATGGCAATATAGTAAAAGGCTTTTTTCGCCCAGGCTACATGATAATCAGGTTATATGACAACCAGGTTATATGAAAACTAGGCTGTATGACAACCACGCTCTATGACAACCAGGCTATGATCAAAATCATGTAAGAAGAAAGGAAGGGAGAAAACATTCCTAAAAGCCATAATCTGTCATGTCTCTTGATCAACAACAACGAAAGCAGATCAGGGCATTGAAGTGGGAGCATAAGTCGTCATGTCCCTTTACAACAACATTGAAAGCAGATCAAGGCATTGAACGGGGACATAAGTCGTCATGTCCCTTTACAACAAAAACGAAAGCAGATCAGGGCATTGAAAGGGGCCATAAGTCGTCATGTCCCTTTACAACAACAACGAAAGCAGATCAAGGCATTGAACGGGGCAGAAGTCGCCATGTCCCTTTACAACAACAATAAAAGCAGATCAAGGCATTGAACGGGGCAGAAGTCGCCATGTCCATTTACAACAACAACGAAAGCAGATCAAGGCATCGAAGGGGGCCATAAGTCGTCATGTCCCTTTACAACAACAACGAAAGCAGATCAAGGCATTGAACGGGGCAGAAGTCGCCATGTCCCTTTACAAGAACAACGAAAGCAGATCAAGGCATTGAACGGGGCAGAAGTCGTCATGTCCCTTTACAACAGCAACGAAAGCAGATCAGGGCATTGAAAAGGGGGGGGGGCATAAGTCGTCATGTCCCTTTACAAGAACAACGAAAGCAGATCAAGGCATTGAACGGGGCAGAAGTCGTCATGTCCCTTTACAACAACAACGAAACCAGATCAGGGCATTGAAGGGGACATGGCCTGTACATAAACATCCAGTGTGCGGATAAAGTTATTTATCTCACCCAAGACGTGGGGGTTGTATTGAGATGCGACTCAGGCAGGATTGAATGGGATATTTAAGCTTGGTCGAGGGGTAGAGGGTTTCTGAAGACGCGTCGGTTACATAGCCGATTTGGGATATGTGAGCTGGGAGCTGGGAAAAGGATAGGGATACATAAAAGGAAAATAACTCATGAAAAGGGCGGACAATCTCTCAAGGCATGTTGTTTACAACAAGTTATATGAAATTTGATGGACCAGCCTGATTTCATCACATTATACATAATATTCCCTAATGGATATATCAATTTACACTTAGCTATAAAATAAATATTACATAGATATTACACCAATTGGATTATTTCTGGCGCAATGAGTCTGAGGTCGATTTTTTCGGCATAAATTGAATTTTCCGAGTTATCGGGGTTTTTTTTTTCTTCTTCTTTTTTTAAAATCAGAATTATCACCGTCTAGCACAGCGGTTCTCAACCTGTGGGTCGCGACCCCTTTGGGGGTCGCACGGCTCTTTCACAGGGGTCGCATGAGACCATCTGAAAACACATTATACTCTACAGTAATGTAGTAGCAACGAAAATAAGTTTGTAGTTGGGGGTCGCCACAACATGAGGAACACTATTTAAGGGTCGCGACTTTAGAAAGGTGGAGAACAACTGGTCTAGCACATCGGTTCTCAACCTGTGGTTCTCAACCTCTTTGGTGGGTCGCACGACCCTCACACAGGGGTCGCCTAAGACGTTACGAAAACTAATCTTTATGAAGTAGCTATGATAATACATTTATGTTTGGGTGTCACCGTAACATGAGAAACTGTGTTAAAAGGTCGCGGCATTGGGAATGTTGAGAACTATTGGTCTAGCATAGGCTGATTTCATCTTATACAAACGTTTAATATTGACGCTATCTTGAACACCAAATATATATTATTTAGATATATTTTTTTCCAGTTATATCGATGACAAAATATCTAATTTAAAAAAAGATTTTTTTGTCCATGGTTTTATGTGTCAGAATATTTGATCCACGTCGTCATCATTTCTTGAGCCCTATTACGTAACCTCATCTGGCAATCAACTCATTTCTTAATCTTGTATGATCCACGATCAATGGTAGACGGGACTCCATCGTCACAGAGTCCCTGGAGGTTTGTATTAATCTGTCTTGGTATCGACAGAAACCTGTCCTCCAGCCAAAATGACCTGACAGACGATTGTCCTCCAACGAAAATGTCCCGACAGACACTTGTCCTCCAGCCAATATGTTCTGACAGACACTTGTCCTCCAGCCAAAATGTCCTGACAGACGCTTGCCTTCCAACCAAAATGTCCTGACAGACACTTATCCTCCAATCAAAATGTCCTGACAGACACTTGTCCTCCAACCAAAATGTCCTGCTCTAGGGTCGACCACATAGATTCACAGTAGCCAATTACGTGTCAATGCTATCAATACTTGGCGTGAAATATGTTCTAGGATCGAACATCAATATCTTCATCTTTTTAAAAAGAAATCATCTATTTAAAAAAATATAATTAAATATTGTATGTGTTATGAACAAAGGTAATGAATGGTTTGTAGCACATTATCAAGATTAGGTTGTCGGTCGCATTCCACGCTTGGTTGCGCCGTTGACTAACATAATGCCATGATCGATTAACTAAATTTGTTTTAAGTGTAAAACAAAAAACCAAAAAACGGTTCGATGAACATGTAAGCCAAAAAGTAAATTTAAAAAAAAAATTGAGCTGAATTTTTACCCTTAACGTTAATCTTAATTGTGTTTCTGACATTGTCCTTAACATTATCCTTAATTTTGTCCTTAAAATTATCCGTAATATTGGCCTGAACATTATTTGTGTAATTATCCTTACTATGTATCCTTACCACTGTCACTGTCCTAACACTGTCTTTAACATTTTCCATGAAAAAAAAAAAATTCACCGAGTCAACTGCATCTAAAAAGTGCAAAGAAAACATAACGACAAACCCAGCCCTTCCATCTCGATGCCTCATCCTGAGGCGTAGACAGAGTTAAGTGCCACATGGCATGGGCCAAGCTCTCTGTCGCCCCCCCCCCCAACCACCTTTTTAAATAAAAAAAAAAATTCCCCGAGTCAACTGCATCTAAAAAGTGCAAAAAAAACATAACGACAAACCCAGCCCTTCCCTCCCGATGCCTCATCCTGAGGCGTAGACAGAGTTAAGTGCCACATGGCATGGGCCAAGCTCTCTGTCGCCCCCCCCCCCAACCACCTTTTTAAACGAACGAAATTTTCAATTTTCCAAAAAGCCACCGCTTCATATTTTTATTTTTTTTAAAGTTCCGTCAGTAGCGGACCGCCCCCCTCCCCCCAGCCCCCGGACCCAATTTTCTACGCCGCTGGACACAGCGATGCCAGGTGCGGGGTTGGGGGTTGATATTTCTGTCATATTCACGTAAACATCGGCCACTGTGTAAACAGCTACATCATCACTGCCCTTCTGGACGGCAATTACTGCGGCGACCAAAGCATCAATTTACTTGAGTCTTTCTTATCCCTTTAAAAAATGTTATCATTATTTTGTTTATTAACAATTTGCTGTACGCTCTGTTTCGTTAACCTTTCCTTTCCTTTAGAGAAGGCCGGTACACAAAATGATGTTAAATTATTAATTTAAATAGGGAATAATAGAAGAAGAAAAGAAAAAAAACAGAATTACAGACCAACAATGTTCTGTGAATTTGTGTATGAACCAGCTGTACAGGCCACCTATGTTATGTGGGTTTGTGTATGAGCCAGCTGTACAGGTCAAAAATGTTAAGTGGGTTTGTGGATGGACCAGCTGTACAGGCAACCAATGTCATGTGGGTTGGTGGATGGACCAGCTATACAGGCCACAAATGTCATGTGGGTTTGTGTGTGGACTAGCTGTTAAGACCAACAGATGGTCGCGGTAGGAGCGAGGATATTATCACCGTGGTAATATAAAGAAGGGTGGTGATCTGTATTGGAAAGTAGTCTAAAGTAAGAAGATTTAGTGGGCGAGTTTTTTTGTGCTTTTTCGTTGATGGAAGCAGGTGGTGACCATTCAAGGGAGATTTAAGGCAATGACATCATAAGCAGATAATATTGGGTTAGGTGGCGATGCAATTTGGGTTAAGAGATTAGCTGACGAATGCTCGGAAACAACTGTTTCCATGTTTCATAACACACTTGACATTAAACCCGGCTAACGTTGGGATGATACTTCAAGTTAAATTAGATTTATGGCTGGTGTTGTCTTTTTTTTGAGTTGGCAACTACGCCACAACAAATAATTCTGAAAGCTGGCAGCTTCTCAACAAATCCTATTTCAGCATCTGAGGATGTCATTTTTTTTGGCCTCTGCCGTATCAGATCAACATTCCTGGGACCATGAGAGCTGTCCCCCTACATCAACGAAGGGTGGCGCTGCGCGAGTCCTTTCTTATTAACCAACGGCTTTACTAGTCACACTAAATCGTCATCATCCCAGAGCACGGGCGGCGCTCAGCGCCTCGACCGTAAGCTCTTGGGATGATGGTACATCGCTGAACAAAATCCACGAGGACCGAGAGATAGGGATCCAGAAAATACGAAAATGTACGTGTCTGGAAATATAATATGATGTTTCAATACGAGAGCGAGAAAGTGGCCAGTTGCCCACTCGACAGATAATCTCTGAGGTGGAACAGGCTGTAAGGGGGCAGCAATTAGGTTGGGCTTCTGAGAATAATAACGTAGTTTCAAGGGGGGCACGTGCTGTCAGCCAAAGTGAGGTATTGTCCTATTAAAAAATGCCTGCCTGGGCGGTCGGATTGATCTCGCGAGCATTCGTATCTGAAGCGATTCGGTTACAGCTATATTCGTTTCACGGTAAGCTGAAACTAAATATTGATATTAAAAGCATTTTTTTTTCGTCTTTCCTGGCGGTTCAGTTGTTACGTACCGTTACAGTGAAAAGATTAAATCTATGTTAAAATTTTATCTCTTGACAAAAAAAAAAAAAAAAAAAAAAAATAAAAAAAAACAAAAAAAAAAAAAATTCCACAGGTAGTGATCCTTGTCTATCTCTCGTTAACTCCAAACATCAGAAAGTCTGTCTGATAAGAAACCTGGCAGGCCTTATAGAGGAATTGAAATTGAGCGTTCTAGTACAGAAAAATCTAGACATTGCGCCACTTATTGGCATTCTTGAAACCGAATTGGAACGCCTTCGAATGACGTAAACAACTTTCAGCAATGGATAATTCATTACCTGGGTGACGTCACGTTAAAGGCTATTCTGCTAGCAGACAAGTTGTGATGGCTAAAAATTAACTATGTGCAGCAGAAAAAATATAAGTCAAGCCCTATGCGTTACTAGGCTATATATGTATAAATTTATGTATATATATATACATATATATAGATATATACATATATATAGATATATATAGATATATACATATATATAGATATGTATGTAGATATATTCATATATATAGATATGTATATAGATATATATATATAGATATGTATAAAGATATATACATATATATAGATATGTATATGTGTGTATATATATATATATGTATATATATGTATATATATATATATATATACATATATATATAGATGTGTTATGTATATATAAATATATATATATATATATATATATATATATAGATGTGTATATGTATATATATATATATGTGTGTGTATATATATATATATATATATATGTGTGTGTGTATATATATATATATATATATATATATGTTGACATTGACAAATATAAATAACATGATGATGAGAGTTTTCAAATAGTTTATGCTCAAAAATTCGTTTTCATCTTACGCTAAAATCTCCACTGATTCCGACTACGTCGGTAGTGTATTTTATGTTTGTACCAATGTTCCAGCGTTTTCGCCAAAAAAAACCCACCAAAAAATGACTTCCAATGACCAGTGTCAGCAAAGCCGAGTGGAATAGTGCATACAACACTCAGGCTCCAAACCATCAGAGAACTTCAACATTAGCGGTCAACGGCTGGCAATAAGTGATGCGTGATTAGCCATTGACTTCTAGTCAAAATTTTGGAACACTGTCGGTGTCGGAAAAAAACGAAACGAATTCTAAATTCTTAACCAAAATAATCTTTTATCATGACTTTTAAAAAAAAAAAATATTATTACTATTATTATTATTATTATTTTTTTTTTTTTTTATTATTTATTTTTATATTTGTTTTTTTTTTTTTTATTTTTCTTTTTTCTATTCCTTTATTTTTTTAATTTCTTCTTTTTTTTTTTTTTTTTTTTTTTTTTTTGTTTTTGTTTTTTTTTTCCTTTGTAATGAGACATTTATTTTCATTCTTTTTATTTTGGTTAAACTCTATTTTTGCTGTTCTTTTTGGTCCCTCCCAAAGGAGCGTAAGCCATTAACGGAAGACACTCGCACAAACCAATGGCATAAACGTGTGTGTCCTTCATTCTCTATACTTCTCTGACTTGAACCGTTCAATCTGGATCACGCATGTGTATCCACTACTCACATCTCTTTGCCCCGAGAGATATTGAGCCCCGTTTTTATAATATAATGACAAAAATGGGGGCTTAACAAGTTTTAATCCAAATACTCCGATAGGAAAGGGGGCTTAACTGGTTTTAATAAAAAAACTCCGATAGGAAAGGGGGCTTAACTAGTTTTAATCCAAATACTCCGATAGGAAAGGGGGCTTAACTAGTTTTAATCCAAATACTCCGATAGGAAAGGGGGCTTAACTGGTTTTAATCCAAATACTCCTATTGGAAAGGGGAGCTAAATTGCTCTTTACTGGCCAGATTAAAACTATCTTTATTTTCTGTTTTCAACAAACCACTTTTAAATGTCACCATAAGATACACCCAGAAGACGACGTTGCCATTGACAATGTGACAACAATTAGAGGTTTCAAAGCAAAAGGAATGAATGTTTCACTATCCAGAATGATGAGATTCTTGACGTGTCTGGTGAAGTTTATGACTTTTTACCTCCACATAACGCATACGGTACACCACGCATCTAAAGTGATGAACATACTGATTTATTCAGCTGACCAAAAACCCAATGACTGAATGATCAAAGATGAATACATAGAGGATTTCAGACGAGACTTCACTCTAACTTGCAGCGGCCGCTGCCTCCACCAACGTGTTGGAGATGAAGTGTTTAGAGGGCTAGGGAGGGAATCCATTCAATGTCCCCCGGGCTGATCAATGGCTTAGACAATCGCTAAGTGAATTTTAACGAGGGAAGCCAAATGTGTAATGTCGTAAAGCCAATTAATGTCAACGATTGTTGATCTTTCTGATCGCCTAACAGGGATTAACACTTGATTTCTGGACTAAACACTTACAGGTGTTGAGCTAACCATGGCGCTTTGATTCACTAAACGTGTTTCGCTGGTCTAACAAATGAAAGTTTTAAAACATTTAGTTCAATCATGCTACTCAAAAATGTAATTTTGTTTCATTTTTTTTTAAAAATATACTTTCTACAAATGCTATTTTAGGTGGGTTTTTTAAAAAAGAAGACATGGGGAGGCCCTAGATTTTAATAAAACTTTTTTTTAAAAAATGTAATGTATGCCATTCAGTGCGTTACAGTGACGCAAAGAAGATCAGTTCTTTAAAGTCAGCCGACGGACTGCAGCCCGAGGAAATCCTTTCTGTTATTCCAACGTGTCCATCAATGATGATATTATAATGGAGGCCAGCTATGGTTTCCCTAGGATCAGTCAGTGACTGGGGCTTACACTCTCTCTCTCTCTCTGTGCCGAGGCTAAGTAGACTGAATCAGTCCAATCACTGCGGTCGCTCACGTCCTCGTCGACTGTACTGTTCTCGGTGACATAATGGTTGGTCACGTTCAGTTCGGTCACAGGGAGACGTCTCGTGACGTCGCCAAGGTCACGGACACTCCGGGGACTTTTGCGCACTGCTTGGACTGTGATGCGAGCGAATTGCGCTGATTTCTGTATTTTTCGATCATGACCAATGAAATTTGACCAATTGCCTTGTTATGGGCGTACCATCTTAGTGGTCTCCTTGGGAAACATCTGAAGTTATTGGTCTCTACCTCACTTTGGACTTTACCATTAATAAGAGATACAATTAGGTGTAATATTGTTTTTAAACTTCAATATTTGCATTAGAAAAAAAGAATTAGCAGAAAACTCAATATTAATATATGTTAAGAGACCTTAAGTTGTTGTTTTTTTGTTGTCTGAAATGAGATTTAAAGATCGTTGACAAATTGAGACGGAACTGATCTCTATGCTCTAATATGTGATCATGTGTCATCAATATCAATAAAAATCTTGAAGAAAGAATTATTTCCTACATCACAAGGGTTAAATATGAACAAAACCAGACTGAGTCAACTCTTGAATGAAGACAGTCCAATACAACGTGTGATACAAGACACACGATGTCATTCCGTGGGCCCTGAGCACTATTTAATAATACAGATTCACCCCTCTTCCACCCCCCCCCCAACCCTTTCCCTAAATCCTTTCCACTGGCTTATTAACAAAAAGGATCTAATATCGACTGGGCTGTCCAATAAACATATTGAATACTTTTCGGGGTCAGCGGAAGTGTAGAAAGCCGGTGTAGGGACGTATAATGCGAGTCAGTGAATGGGTTTGAATGTTGCGCACGGGATTTCTAAGACAGGGCGGTGAAGGCTGAGAGTCACCTGATGTTGTTTACCTTGTGCAATCGGTAGCCAAAAATCTCAATCGGTAGCCAAAAATCTCAACGCAGCCATCTGATAAGATTTAAATATATTCTTTGAAATGACATTCTAGTGGTGTGAGGTCCATGTTTCCATCTTTGGATTTATTGATTGAGAATTATTGGAAATATATTCCGGTTATAATTCAAGTTATTTTTTTTCATTTTTACACAGAGGCTTTGAATGGGAAAAAAATATATATTTAAGACGCCGATAACGTTTTACAATTTATATATATATATATATAAATATATATATATATATATTTATATATATATATATAAATATATATATATATATATATATTTATATA
>CAXITT010000649.1:83442-100783 GCA_964033795.1 Lymnaea stagnalis | reverse complement strand
ATATATATATATATATATATAAAATAGTATATATTATTACGCACTGGCTTCACTTGTGAGAAATTAATCTCCTATTTTAAATGTATGGCTCGTTCAAATAGTGCCTAACAAAGGACGACACCATAGAAAAATAAAATAACAAAAGTGCGACCCCCAAAACAGTACCAATTACAATTAATAAGATTTAATTCAGTAATAATACTATTACAAAACAAAAGAAATATCATTACAAATCATCAACTTACAGAATGGTAGATCTTGTATCGGTACACAGTTAACACAGCTAGTACAATGTGCCAATGAATAATGATGAATGATCAATGCGAATAAATACATACAAGTACACATAGAATAATACACGTCTCGTGAAGCTAAAAAAAATATTTATCAATCGCCGTCTTCTCTCTGTGCCATTCAATCCCTTATATATGTGGGTCTACCTATGCGTCTAGAAACGCCCTTACTTTTCTCATACAATCGAAAACGTTCCATAAGATACATACATAAGTAGACATACTAACCATGTTTAATTGGAAGTCGGTAGTAAACACGATACATCAAAGAGATAAGCCACTCCCATCTATGAACGTAGCGTGTGCTAGGGGTCAAGCAAAGTTCACGCACGGGGGAATAGTGTCATACATAACAATATAAATTCATTTTTACAGGAGTCTTAATTCGCGTCTTTTGTTTATCTGTACTAATCTCATATATTAACTGTTGGTGAATCATAGTCTAATTTGGACTTATCTCAGACTAAACTAGGACTAATCTTGAAATAAACTTGGAAAAATCTTGCACTATTCTTGGACTTATCTTAGATTAATCTTGCACTAATCTTGGACTACTTAAAACAACTTGTTTAAGTTTAAAAAACACAACACAAACAAAGAAATTAATCAAAGAACTTTAACAGTAATACCTAGCACTAACTATAACCCTAACCCAGACTATTATTGATTAACTAATGTTTTGAGAGAGAGACGTTACAATGGCATTTTCAAAATACGTAATAGAAAGAATCGCTGAGTTTCACAGTTAGGTGAGTAGAGGCAGCAGCAGACAGCACACCGGAAGCAGCAATCATCGTATCAGACGCAGCAGACGCCACAACTGACGCAGCAGATACCACACCGGACAAAGCAGGCACCACACCAGACGCAGCAGACACCACAACGGACACATCAGACACCACACCAGACGCATCAGACACCACAACAGACGCATCAGACACCACACCAGACACATCAGACACCACACCAGACGCATCAGACACCACACCAGACGCATCAGACACCACACCAGACGCATCAGACACCACACCAGACGCATCAGACACCACACCAGACGCATCAGACACCACACCAGACGCATCAGACACCACACCAGACGCATCAGACACCACACCAGACGCATCAGACAGGACACCAGACGCATCAGACAGGACACCAGACGCAGAAGACACCACATCAGACGCATCAGACACTATACCGGTCGCATCAGACACCACACCAGACGCATCAGACAGGACACCAGACGCATCAGACACCACATCAGACACATCAGACACCATACCGGTCGCATCAGACACCATACCGAACGCATCAGACAGCACACCAGATGCATCAGACACAACACCAGACGCAGCAGACATCACACCAGACGCAGCAGACACCTCACCAGACGCATCAGACACTACAACAGACGCATCAGACAGCACACCATACGCAGCAGATAGTACACCAGATGCATCACACACCACATCAGACGCATCGGACACCACACCAGGCGTATTAGACACCATACCAGACGCATCAGAGACTACATCAGACGCATCAGATACCACACCAGACGCATCAGACACCACACCAGACGCAGCAGATACCACACCAGACGCATCAGACACCACATCAGACGCATCAGACAGCACACCAGACGCAGCAGATACCACATCGGACTTGACAATTTCCGGTCTACATTTGTGTTTCTTATTATATATGTGTGTGGTATTTCGCTTTCGAAGGCTGGAGAACCTTGGGGCATGTGCTGGCGCATCGAGTCCCAACAATTATAAGAACTTTCGAATAATTTTCCAATTTATTGTGTCGGCGTAGTTGCACAACTTGGATATAGAATTGCTATAAAATAAAATCAGTTAAACCAGCATTCTTTTCTACGACTTTTTCTAGGCCCCATGAGACAACCAAGAGTTCAGTACAGAAGGATACTTCAAAGTTCTAATAAAAACACACAACATTTCTGAACATTTTGTTATGCCTTATTTTGGAGACAGTTCTCAATTTTTACAAAGAAGAAATATAAACCGGTTTAAACAGTATTTTGCTTCAAGTCTCAAGGCTTGTGTCTCTGCTCTAATGGTTTCTGTTATAACTTACCTAAACATCTAATGGTAAATGCTTTAGTTGTGTCTCTGATTTACAATGTATACAATCAAATAAATTTTTAAATTACTTTCTTTTTTACAAGTAGTCTGTCTCAAAAAAAATTATTTCATCCCACCCACTCATTCTTCTTTTAACGCAAGTGTTCTAAAATTGTATCAACACGTTCCTGGGGTATCTGTAACAGTATAATCCTTGGTTGAAACTTAAGCATATTCTCGGACGTGACAACCGCTTTACCAGACTGGAGACTTGTTAATAGTCGGCCAAAGTAATAACTCCACGTGTCTGTCTCGCAGACAGACTCGATAAATCTATTCCAGCCCATCATTTCGCCCGGCCAACTTTATGGCATGGCCACAATCTCGTCGGTGCGATTGAATGCGCACAACAAGACTAAATACTTGTTTATGTTGGGTTTTTCTTATAAGCAGAGCAGAGGATTGGAAAGAGAGAAGAAAAAAAAATGTCAAACCGCATGTTGTCAGAACCCTATTTCTTGACACATCAATTCACGTCGGGGCGTGATTGGAAAAGTGGAACGCTATCCATCTCTCGGAAGGAATTGATTAAGATGTTTCAAGATACCGTCAAGTATACACAAACAATTTGTGTAAATAAAACTATATATTTTTCAGTTTTGGCAAATGCCCTTATCAGTATAAAAAAAAAGCAAACAAACAAACAACAAAAACATTTAAATACATATAAAGTCAATTTACATAATATGTATTTACATGTATCCTACCTAAAAAAAATAGACAAAATAAGAGTGGGCGCAAACCAGGACAAAAACAAAGTTAAGAAGAATGGAAAGGAAGTGGGTGGAAATAATAGTTAAAATATCCAAACTGGAAATACACATGGCAATTACGTAACATTGTGGATTTGGTTTATACAGAATGGAGTCTGCGTACCAAATCTTGTTACCGATTTATTTTTCCATATCAATCCTATCAGGTGTATTACTCGCATACAGTGTACCAGTGATGGCTATGTCTAAAATTCCATCATGGTTGCAGAGGCGTAGAGTGGTGGGGGTAGGGGGGGAGATGTTCCCGGACGCCAGCTAGTTAGGGGCGCCAAAATGTGCTTTGATATTATTTTATTGATGAAAATAATGGGTTTGAGAGTTGAAAAAAAAGAAAAAGGGGCGCTAAAAATGGATCTTGTCCCCGGGCGCGAATCTTGTCCCCGGGCGCCAAAAACCCTCGCTACGCCACTGCATGGTTGTTGCTATTAAAATGTTTAGAAACCGGACAGAGAGTTTGTTTGTTTAAGCTATAGAGGTGTTCCCTAAAACGGTCTCCAAGGCTACGACCTGTCTCCCCTACTCGTAATTTACCGCACTTTTTTTTTTACAAAGGTTTGTTCTAAATCACGTTTGCGGCTAATTTTCCACTCAACGCCATCGTTGATTGTGAATATTTCCAGAGGGAAAGTGGTCTCGCCAACTTCGATCACGTCAAGTGGAGATAAGATTGAAGAGATCTGTCGCTAGATTTGTATGATGAGCGTTTTATTTAACAGACATATTTCAGCGAGTTGATTAACTTTGTAGGGGCTTAGTAAAAAAAAACAAAAAAAAAACAACTGATTTCTTGTTGCAAATAATTGTTTCGTTTTATTGCGTCTATTTCATGATTGCTCTATTATTATTTATTGTTTTACCAATCCTCTTGGGGGTCGTTCACAAATTACGTCATTTTCGGGGGGGGGGGGTCAAGAATTTGTGAAATCACAACTTTCCAATTTACTTTTGAAATCAAAAATTTTTTAATTTTGAAAAAAATCTTTACTAATTAATTTTTAAAAACATTAATTTGANACCTTTTGCGTAAAAACTGTTGTGGCCATTTTACATTCGGCGTGTGGAAGACTTCGTTGTTTCGCGTCATAGATTACTAATAATACAACATCTTTGTCCGTTATCATTATGGGAAAATGTTAAATAATAAAATAAACTCTTAGTTTAGTTATGAAAAATTTATGTATGTTGTGATTTTTTTTGGGTGTACGTGACACTTAAGGGGGGGGGGGAGGGGAATCAGTAAAGAATTTCTGACACTTTTTGACAAAGGGGAGGGGGGGGTCTAAAAAGGTCTTTTTTCCGTGACGTAATTTGCGAACGGCCCTTTATATCACTCCATGTGTTTTTTGCTCAGGGCTCAGAAGTGATATCGCCCGTAGTACATTTTGTTTTAATGTTGTAAGATTGGCCTTCGGTCACGTGGACTGACGTGGACATTTTGTATGGATACCGTGAAGAGTGAGTGAGATCAGTGAGGGCAGAGAGGTCAGTGACGTCTGTCACGTCTGAGGTCAGTGCGGTCTGTATGGTAAAATGAAATGAATGCAAGTCTAACACTAACAATATCTAAAATCCTCACAGTGATAATCTAGTACTCAGCAATTGCAACCAGCGGCTGACCACTATCTTAGCCCTCTGTCCTCCTCATTTGGTCTACCCCTCTAGGGGGCGATGCGTCCAGTCTTATACGCGTGGTTTGACCATTAAGTAGGTCAAGGTCAGCTTAAAATCAAGGTTGGTTGAGCCTGTGATCAGCTACAGACGTCGTGCTTCCTGGCTGTGCTAATCTTCTGACACGGTGAGGTGAATGGGGTACCTAAACAAAACGGGGCCAAAACCCGTACCATCTGTGACGTCAGTAAGGCCCAGTGAGTTCTGTGACGTCAGTGAGGTCTGTGGAGTGGGGGTGATTTCATAACGCGCACACGAGGTGACGTGTCGTTCGGCTCTGCCAGGTTTCTCTTCTGAATAGAAGCCCCGACTATTGAGTTAAGTATTTTAGCAGGCGAAAGGCCGATGAATGTTTCCCGACAGCTATTCTTTTTGTTTTCTTTTAATTACTCTCATTCTCTAATTTTATTATGACTGAGTTCGCCGTAGCGAGAAATTAAAGATTTAAAAAAAATATATATATATCTTGTTATGTATTTTACGAAAATTAATTTCTGGTATTACCCAACCTTCTCGATATTCTATTTTTTTTTTTTAAATATAAAATCTTAACACCAAAAAACATAAGAGTGGTAACCATTTTTTTGTTCGGGGTGTAATTTCAATTTTTTTTAACTTATATTTGAGGCAAACTCACAATAATCGCACTGATCTATAACATTCAGAGATGAAATAAATAGTCACCACGCGTCAACGGAGAACTGACAGCCAGGGACGCCATTTGGGTTGGGCACGCTGGGGCATTTGCCCCTCCCCCCCCCCTGAATTTGGCAAGTTTTAATTAAATTGCTATATACTGTGGTGACTCCAGCAATAAACAACTTAATAATCTGAACAAGTTTTGGTTTTGCCTCCTCCTCCCCCCCTGAAAAAACCTAAAATGACGCCCCTGCTGACAGCCATAGGAGTCACGGAGACAACCGTGGATATCGTTAATTATATAAAGTTGTAAAACCTGTCGCAATCGACCTTTAAGAACACCCCACCAACAAACATCAATGCTGGGCCAAGTATCATGTAGGGAAATGGATC
Organism: Lymnaea stagnalis; assembly: GCA_964033795.1. Taxonomy (NCBI): domain Eukaryota; kingdom Metazoa; phylum Mollusca; class Gastropoda; family Lymnaeidae; genus Lymnaea; species Lymnaea stagnalis. Next base: position 94,867 of record CAXITT010000649.1, on the reverse strand, counting down.
TACAGAATGAACCGAAGCTGTGGCCTGCCATCGATGTTTCGTCAACGTCAATGAGAAGGTGTCCGAAGGTCAATGAGGAGGTGTCCGAAGGTCAATGAGAAGGTGTCCAAAGGTCAATGAGGAGGTGTCCGAAGGTCAATGAGAATGTGTCAGAAGGTCAATGAGAAGGGGTCAGAAGGTCAATGAGAAGGTGTCAGAAGGTCTATGAGAAGGTGTCAGAAGGTCAATGAGACGGTGTCCGAAGGATGAGAGCAGCGAACGCTTCAATCACCCCCCCCCCATTGAAACGCGTGGTAGTGGCGTCTCGATATCTCATTTGTATGTCTCTCCACTTATCACATACAGAATTATATTACAGAGACAGCCAAACAAGTAGCTCATTAATGAGAAGGTGGCAGAAGGTCTATGAGAAGGTGTCAGAAGGTCAATGAGACGGTGTCCGAAGGATGAGAGCAGCGAACGCTTCAATCACCCCCCCCCCCATTGAAACGCGTGGTAGTGGCGTCTCGATATCTCATTTGTATGTCTCTCCACTTATCACATACAGAATTATATTACAGAGACAGCCAAACAAGTAGCTCATACATTTTATTTAAATCAATTTATGAGCTGAAGTGTTACGTGTTGGTATAGCAATGATTGTGTACGTTTTACATTGGTGTATAGCAATGATTGTGTACGTTTTACATTGGTGTATAGGAATGATTGTATACGTTTTACATTGGTGTATAGGAATGATTGTATACGTTTTACACTGGTGTATAGGAATGATTGTGTACGTTTTACATTGTTGTATAGGAATGATTGTATACGTTTTACACTGGTGTATAGAATGATTGTGTACGTTTTAAATTGGTGTATAGGATATGTTGTGTACGTTTTGCGATGTTGTATAGGACCTGTTATGTATGATTTATATTGTTGTATAGGGTCTGTTGTGAATGTTTTACAATCTCCCCAAAACTTGGATTACGACCAGTGGTTCTCAGCCTTCCTAATGCCGCGGCACTTGAAAGCAGATCCTCATATTGTGTTTACCGTGAACCATAAAAATATTTTCGTTGCTACTTCATAAATATTTGTTTCCGATGATCCTGTGTAAGGTTCATTCGATCCTTTATGGGGTCAAGACAGAGGCGTAGCGAGGGGGGGCAGGGTGGACAGATGTCCCCGGGCACCAGCTAGTTAGGGGCGCCAAAATGCGCTTTGATATTATTTTATTGATGAAAATAATGGGTTTGAGAGTTGAAAAAAAAAAGAAAAGGGGCGCTTTAAAATGGATCTTGTCCCCGGGCGCGAATCTTGTCCCCGGGTGCCAAACACCCTCACTACGCCTCTGGGTCAAGACGCACATGTTGATAACCGCTGATTTAGACATTAAATTAAATTAACTAATGAAGCTGAAGGGAATTTAAAAAAAAATAAAAAATTATTAGCCACTTTTTGGCTTTATGCGTTCAGTTGGCAAACTTTCAAAACCCTCCTAGGCTAGAGATAAATAATTCCGCCCGATTTAATCAAAGTAATGTCATTGATATCCATTACCGTTATATATATATATATATATTTATTTTTTTTTTTGGATAACTCCACCTTGTTTGATGCTATGATTCGAAAATGTAATCAAATTTAATTTGAAAAAGAAAAAAAAAAAAAAATCAAAAAAAAAAAAAAAATTCCATGCTACTCCACGTTTGCGGATGCTGTAATCAAAAATGAATTTTTATGAATGTTCATGATGTTTTATAGGAAATTTGATGTGACGCCCTCTCAAACGTACTCCTCAACTCGTGAAAGGGCCTGATGGACATCGCGCGAGTGTCTGGTGAGCAACTGATACATACCAGCTGTGCTGGCTGTTGGACCTGAACGACATCGTTCGACCTGGTTTTGGTGCCAGCACCTAGCCACTGTGAAAGTAATGTATGTCATTGGAAAGCTTATAATGCCTTCATCGTGGCTTCATTGTGGCTTCATCATGGCCTCTCATGGTTTTCGTGCTAGGACCTAGCCGCTGTAAAATTAATTGTGTGTCATTGGAAGCTTATCATGCCTGCATCGTGGCTTCATTATGGCTTCATTATGGCTTTATCGTGGCTTCTCATGGCTTCATGACTGCTTCATCATGACTTATTTTTGCTTCATGATGGCTTGATAATGGATTCATAATGGCTTCATTATGGCTTCATCATGGCTTTATCATGGCTTTGTCATGGCTTCATAATGGCTTCATCATGACTTCATCAAGGCTTTATCATGGCTTCATGATGGCTCCATTATGGTTTTATGATGGCTTGATTGTAGTTTGGTGATAGTATCATTATGTCTTCATAATGGCTTCATCATTGCCTTATCCGGGGAAAATAGTTTCTTTATCATGGCTTCAATGTGGCTTCATCGTGTAGTTGTTTGTGACACAGTTTTCTCCATTTCTTGTTACATTATAAAAGGGTGGGTCATTTTATTTACTATAAAAACACGTGGGATGTCTGATTACAACATTTGGGAGATGTCTGATTACAACATTTGGGAGATGTCTGATTACAACATTTGGGAGATGTCTGATTACAAAATTGTGACATGTCTGAGTACAAAACTTGGGAGATGTCTGTTTACAACACTTGGGAGATGTATGAATACAACACCTCCAGATACGATAGGTACAACACAAGTGTTTGAATCGGTTATACGGTCGATTTGAGCTTTAGCCACAGTAGAAAGTACCTTGTTATCTGTTTAACTAGAAACGCAATCTGTCTCCTGGCCTTGACCTTTCGTTTGCTGTGTTAGCGATGTCCAGAGGCGGAAACAAAAATATTTCTCAAGTGCTAGAAAATACATAGAAACTGTGGGCGGAAGTGAGCTTTGCAAAAAAAGAAAGTAAGTTGAGTGTACTGTGAAAAAAAAAAAGGCCGGGGGGGGGGATTTTCAGCATTTGAAAATGGGACAAATAACCTCTTCAATAATTTAGACTCCGACTCCTGTTAAATAACAGGGTCTCCCGACTCATGTTCAATAACTAAGACACAGACTCCGGTTTAAATAACTTAGAATCTGACTCATGTTTGATATCTTAGACTCAAAATCGGGTTTTATTACTTGGTTTCCGACTCCTCTTCGAATAACTAAGACACAGACTCCTGTTCAATAACTTAGTCTCCGACTCCTGTTCGAATAACTAAGACACAGACTCCTGTTCAATAACTTAGTCTCCGACTCCTGTTCGAATAACTAAGACACAGACTACTGTTCAATAACTTAGTCTCCGACTCCTGTTCGAATAACTAAGACACAGACTCCTGTTCAATAACTTAGTCTCCGACTCCTGTTCGAATAACTAAGACACAGACTACTGTTCAATAACTTAGTCTCCGACTCCTGTTCGAATAACTAAGACACAGACTCCTGTTCAATAACTTAGTCTCCGACTCCTGTTCGAATAACTAAGACACAGACTACTGTTCAATAACTTAGTCTCCGACTCCTGTTCGAATAACTAAGACACAGACTACTGTTCAATAACTTAGTCTCCAACTCCTGTTTGAATAACTAAGACACAGACTACTGTTCAATAACTTAGTCTCCGACTCCTGTTCGAATAACTAATACACAGACTCATGTTCAATAACTTAGTCTCCGACTCCTGTTCGAATAACTAAGACACAGACTACTGTTCAATAACTTAGTCTCCGACTCCTGTTCGAATAACTAAGACACAGACTCCTGTTCAATAACTTAGTCTCCGACTCCTGTTCGAATAACTAAGACACAGACTACTGTTCAATAACTTAGTCTCCGACTCCTGTTCGAATAACTAAGACACAGACTACTGTTCAATAACTTAGTCTCCGACTCCTGTTCGAATAACTAAGACACAGACTCCTGTTCAATAACTTAGTCTCCGACTCCTGTTCGAATAACTAAGACACAGACTCCTGTTCAATAACTTAGTCTCCGACTCCTGTTCATTAACTTAGTCTCCCACTCCTGTTCAATAACTTAGTCTCCCACTCCTGTTCATTAACTTAGTCTCCCACTCCTGTTCAATAACTTAGCCTCCCACTCCTGTACAATAACTTAGTCTCCCACTTCTGTACAATAACTTAGTCTCCCACTCCTGTACAATAACTTAATCTCCGAGTCCTGCTCAATTACATAGACTTCTACTCTTGTTAAATAGCTTACACTACGACTCCTGCTCAACAACATAGACTCCAACTCCGACTTTGTTAATCGAAAATGTCAAAAATGTACACATGATTTCATTTCCTGGTATCAGAAAAAAGGAAATGGTGGGTTAGGATCACACTGCATACTAGATATATCGGATATTAAGTTTTACCCTTTGCAATAATTCTCTATATGCTAGCTGGAAATCTTAGAACTATTGCGACTCCGCTAGGCAAATATTTCATTTAACTTGACTCCGGAAATTGACTTTTCTGACTACCCGACTCTGCGGTGGGTCAGCACTAGAGTGGGTCATTGGTCTGTGTGCATCTACACCAGACCGCGGTGGTGGGTAGGCGTTGATAGGGGCTGTCTGAATGTCCAGGTTGGTGAATGGGGAAGTTGACCTTTTGTCGGCATCACGGCATTGTCTAGAGGCAGACTGGTCTAGCATTTTGTTTGCTAAATAAATGTTGATCTCGAGGATGATGTTAGACAACCTGATATGACTGTCATTTGAAACGCAGACAAACACGGTATGTCCTAACGGTTTAACATTTAGCTTGTGTCCAAATAAAAAACAAAACAAAAAAAACAACGAAATAAAAACAAAAAAACAACGAAATAAAAAAAAAAAACACACACACAAACAAAAAGCATAAAACTTTAACTCTAACAACAATTATTCTTTTTCACGGAGCTTTGCTAGATAAACAGTATATAATTTAAGTGTACACCAAAANACTTTACGACATTGCACTAAGCCATGTCTCTGTGTCGACCAGAGGTCAAAGCTATTTGCGAAGACTTCTCTTCATTATTGAAATGTCTTTTATTTTTTTTAAAGTCAGCCTCAGCGCAAAAGGAAAAAAACAACAAATCCTCTTTACGTAGTTAATGACATCACCACGTTTATGAAAGGTCTGTTATTTTTTTTGGTTGTTTTTTTTTTTTAACTGTCAAAAATATTTATCTATTTATTTATTTGTTTATTGGGGCATTTTTATATAGCGATTAACTGAAAGCTCTAAGCGCTTTACAATCATGAAAAACATGTAAACTAAGTAAAATAAAAATGAGACACTAGGATAGTAACTCCTTAAGTAAATATCTAATTAAGTTTTAGATAAGAAGGCGCTGCCCTGTAAAAAAAAAAAAATCACCTGTTTTTTCTGGACTATGGTACCTCAAGAAATATTCAGAAAATAATATCATTTTTTTTTTAAAATATTTGTTGTTGTTTTTTTTATTTTAAACCAATAGCTTGGCTAAATTACGCATCCAATGCAAAGAAGTAACCATGCATTTCAAACTGTAAACAAAAAGGAACTTTTAACCTTTTTAAAATATCAAAAGCAAATAGAAGATCAATCAAAATACATCTCTTTCGTAGAGTTATATATTGAAGATGTAATAAAAAAACAAATATAGAAAAAATTTATGACTTCAACGTCACCGGTTCCTGCTTTCTAAGAATCTACTTTTTGTTTGTTTGCGACCCGTGAAATACATCCTTGACAATCGGGGGGGGGGGACAAAGCAAGTATCACAGGTTGGGAAGCCCTGGTCTTGGGATCAAGAAGGGTCAACTTCCTGACTCATCACAGAAAGGACGAAGCACGATAAAGCGTCTCAATCACGTGACAATGACATCATACGGGAAGACATCAAGCAGTGGTCCGATTTAGCGCAGAGGTCATTGGGGAAACGTTCACGGAAAAAGGGGGGGGGGACAAGCTCTTTTCTATTTGGTCCAATCATTGTTTAGCTCCAATATTAATGGAGCGCAAATAAAATTAGACAATTGATAAAAAACAACAAAACATTTAGTTGGGGAGAACCTGTCCCCTGCCACGCTATCTCCATTTTAGGTAAATAAGGCTTTCTTTGATGGTTTTTTGGGGGGTTTTTTCGGGGGGGGGGGGATGGTTCAAATTCTGTATGTTAACTTCGCTTTCATTGGTATGTTTCCTTTTGGCTGGGTGTGTGGTAGAAATCTTCTGACGACTAATTCACCCACTTCTCTTCAATGTAGCGAGTTGAAACTTGGCACAGAGACACGATGCCGATGACAACTCATTCTATCAAACTTTAAGCGCCCCCCCCTTCCCCCCCACGTAACCCTAACACCCCCAAAAATCAGTTTTTTTCCTGGTTTTCAAGGGGGAAAATGAAGGAAATTTGATGCCACTGAGTTCATAAAATAAATATCCGATTACTGCTCAAAATGAGATTCTTAAAAACTATAATAAATGACCCGATGTTGTCGGGATAATAATGGTGGATTATTATTATTATTATTATTATTATACGTGGTTTTATATAGCGTGGTACCCCAGCCCAGGGCTCACCACGCTGTACATACAATTTAACAAACATAATAAAAATCTGAAATAATTAATTGACATACATTATTTAAATAAAACAAAACAATTGTATATAGAAAACTATTTCCATCTCAAGCCATGGACGACACTCAGTACCATCGTTTTACGGTCATAGGTGGGAATCAGTCAGGATTAGTAGAGATTAAATAGATATGTTTTGAGTGCAGTTATGAAGGTTGTGATGGTCGGTATATTGCGGATGTGTAATGGAAGAGAATTCCATTGTTTGGGTACACAGAAAGAGAACGATCGTTCACAGTATGTTTTTGTGCGAGAATTGGGGACAGAAAGAATACGCGCGTCTGAAGAGAAGCGAAGCTGTCGAAGGGTTGAATAGACAGATAGAAGTTCGTTTAGATAGGAAGGGGAGGAATTCGAGAAAAAGTTGTGGCAGAGAACAGAGAGTTTGTAGTCAATACGTGCTTGTACAGGGAGCCAATGAAGTTGTGGCAGAGAACAGAGAGTTTGTAGTCAATACGTGCTTGTACAGGGAGCCAATGAAGTTGTGGCAGAGAACAGAGAGTTTGTAGTCAATACGTGCTTGTACAGGGAGCCAATGAAGTTGTGGCAGAGAACAGAGAGTTTGTAGCCAATACGTGCTTGTACAGGGAGCCAATGAAGTTGTGGCAGAGAACAGAGAGTTTGTAGTCAATACGTGCTTGTACAGGGAGCCAATGAAGTTGTGGCAGAGAACAGAGAGTTTGTAGCCAATACGTGCTTGTACAGGGAGCCAATGAAGTTGTGGCAGAGAACAGAGAGTTTGTAGCCAATACGTGCTTGTACAGGGAGCCAATGAAGTTGTGGCAGAGAACAGAGAGTTTGTAGCCAATACGTGCTTGTACAGGGAGCCAATGAAGTTGTGGCAGAGAACAGAGAGTTTGTAGCCAATACGTGCTTGTACAGGGAGCCAATGAAGTTGTGGCAGAGAACAGAGAGTTTGTAGCCAATACGTGCTTGTACAGGGAGCCAATGAAGTTGTGGCAGAGAACAGAGAGTTTGTAGCCAATACGTGCTTGTACAGGGAGCCAATGAAGTTGTGGCAGAGAACAGAGAGTTTGTAGCCAATACGTGCTTGTACAGGGAGCCAATGAAGTTGTGGCAGAGAACAGAGAGTTTGTAGCCAATACGTGCTTGTACAGGGAGCCAATGAAGTTGTGGCAGAGAACAGAGAGTTTGTAGCCAATACGTGCTTGTACAGGGAGCCAATGAAGTTGTGGCAGAGAACAGAGAGTTTGTAGCCAATACGTGCTTGTACAGGGAGCCAATGAAGTTGTGGCAGAGAACAGAGAGTTTGTAGTCAATACGTGCTTGTACAGGGAGCCAATGAAGTTGTGGCAGAGAACAGAGAGTTTGTAGTCAATACGTGCTTGTACAGGGAGCCAATGAAGTTGTGGCAGAGAACAGAGAGTTTGTAGTCAATCCGTGCTTGTACAGGGAGCCAATGAAGTGAATAAAGTAGTGGTGTGATGTGATTTTTCTATAAAGTGTTTTGGTGAACGTGATAGAAGAGAATTACAATAGTCGAGACGAGAGAGAACAAGAGCACATACTAGGTTGTTGTTTTTTTGCGATAATTTCTAATTGCTATTGCAAAAACTCATCACAATTCATAACTTTAAAAATGTAATGATATTTACGTTTCTAAATTCATTAAGTTTTGAGAAGTATTTATCTGCTTTATATTATAGACCTACCCTACTCCTTTTCAGGCCCCTAAACTAATTTTTTTTTCCCCTCTAAACATGACCTTAAATTACACAGTCTAAATTAACACAAATTATATCACTTTTGTCACTAAAGAATTTAATTGAGGGACATATACTACGTAAGAGAAATACTTTACATTTACCCCTTTTCGTGTCCTTGAATTACAACTTTATTTCTCTAAAAATTGTTTTAAAAACTTTCCTGAAATTTACATCAAAAACTCTAGATATGATATAAAAAGGTTTTATATTATAGGAATTCGATATCTATTGATATCTTCAGCAAAAATTATACACATTTTTGCCTTTTTAAAAAAAAAAAATTGTTATTTTATCAGAAAATCGTAAAACAAAGAATTCTTTTATCTAAAGAAGAATCGCGCAACCGTTTTTCACGTCTGTAACATATTTGAGTCTTGTTTATTTAAAATTTAAATGGCTAATCTCATAAAATACACATCTCTTTACTTTTTGCAAAGTAAAAACAAAAATATATTTTGAGTTTTTTAAAGTAAACATTAACTCATCTAATTTTTCAAAATTAATTTTTCAAGTGTGTAAAATGATTGTGTTTTGATATTCATGGTTATACTAATATATATGTTCTCAACATTTGTTAACGTCGTTGATTTTCTTAATTGGTTAACATACGTATATTTGTAAAAAGAGAATGTAACATCTTATTTTTCACATATGTAATACCATAGGAGTTAACTATGTTGTCATACACGTAAAAATGTACACATCTTATTTCCTACCTCCGACATGTATTTACCCATGAAAATTAATTATTTATCAAAATCATTCCTTTATTTTGAGACGTATCTTGTGCTGACTTGAGCAAAATGAACATACACATATTTGTAAATAGAGTATGTGACATCCTTTTTTTCTCAAATGTAATACAATAGGATTTAATTATATTGTCATCCACGTGAAAATGTACACATCCTACTTCCTACCTCCGAAATGTGTGTACCCAAGAAGGTTAATTATTCATAAAACTCATTCCTTTATTTTTAGACGTATCTTTTGCTGCCTGGGGCAAAGTAAAGAACCCCTCACCCTTCCAGATTTAAATAAATTTAGAAAAATCTTCCACCGGATTGTAGCCCCTTCCATACCCAAACTTACATAATTTGCATTTCATAAGGGTTCGTCCTTTTTTGGTTTAGTTATAAGTGGATTAGTCAATGCTATTTGGCTATGGAGTTGCGCTGCACTGTTTGACTTAAACCACATTCTCTTATTATAATTTTATTTAAAGGTTAGTTTTTATTACGTTATAATTTTAATAAAGGTATAATTTTGGAAAAAAAAAAAAGACAAACTTTTTAAATGTTAAAATGTGCACAGCTAAAATGTGTGTGTGTGTTGTTTTTTTTTACAATTTAAAAAGTAATCAATTGTATTTATTAATTGTACTTTTAAGAAGGCAAAATACAGTATCAGTTTTGTCACGCATGGTTACTAAATTTAAAGAAAATTAAGAGTTTTGGAGAACTAGGCTATTCGCCATATGACGTCATTTGCGTGATCATTTAGAACAAATTAATTAAAAATTTTATTTCGCAATATTAACAACGCACTAAAAGACGCACGAAAAAGACTGATGTTTGGGTTTTCCCGATAAATATGATTACGGTGTAATCCACCCATCCACCCATGCACCCACCCACCAAGCCACCCACACAACCACCGCCCACCCACCAATATAAACTAAAACAAATTATACGTTTCTATAAAGCTAATCGATCTATGGAATGGACAATCGGACTCGCTTGTAAGTGAATGTCATTTTTTTGGAGAGTAAATCAATCATATGTTAATCTGGATCCTCGCACACCATAGCCAGAAATTGCCTCAATACATCATCTTGGCCTCGGACGTTGGGCAACGCCAAACGTTGTCCAACGCGGATCCGGTGACACAATGCGCCTATGTCCTAAAACAGTCGGCCAACGGACGCGTCATTGGTGTTCGGTTAGAAGGATGTTGCTCGCAGATATTTTAGTGGCGAGCCCAACACCTAATGGTGAACTCCGCACCTATTGGTGAACCAGAGCTTTCACGTGAACCCATTGTCTTCAGGTGAACACAGCACATTTTGGTGATCACAACACCTTTTGGTGAGCCCAGGACCTGACGGTGAACCTATAACCTTCTCGTGAACCCAGCACCTCTGGAGAACCCAGCACCCTCTGGTGAACACAGCACCCTCTGGTGAACCCAGCACTATCTGGTAAACTGAGCACCTTCTAATAAACCTCTCACTTTCTGATAAACCAAGCATCTTCTGGTGAACCCAGCACCTTATGGTGAACCATCACTTTCTGGTGAACCCATCGCCGTCTGGTGAACCCAGCATTTTCTGGTGAACATCGGCGTGACCCTTATTATCAAAAAAAATAATAATTCTGCACGTGCAAACGCCCACTTCCGGTGACACAGTACACCTCCATCACGATGACATTAACACAAACATTTTTTGTAAACGCTGCCCCGTCCCAATCCCCTTCCCACTTACGTTAAAGCAAAAAATTTTGGTGAGATGTAAATACATTTTTCCTTCCGCCCAGAGACGACCCATTTCCAACTTCAAATGCCCAAACTGTCTTCTCTTCCACGATCGGGAAAAACGAAACGGATACATCTATGAACCGTCGAAGAACTGACGACGAGTCCCAGATGTGCGAGTCCCAGCGCTGTCACTTTTGTTTGCATGTTGTTTATTCAGTAATAACTTCAGACCGAAAGCGGTAATGACAGTTACTTTCTCGTTAAACTGTAAAAAGAAAAAAAAAAAACTTTCGACACAGTTAAAGCCATAAATATTGGAATTTACATCAAAGTAACTTATTTCATTTGATAAGGGCTGTCAAAGAATGGCCTACATAATATCACTGCCTAATTTAAAATGTACGGGTTGTCAAAGCTTGATCTACATATCACGGCCTCATCTCAATATACAAGGGTTGTCAAGGATTTATGACAAGAAAGTATTATAATCATTAAAAAAATTCGTGGTTTCCAATTTAAATAATAGTCTTCAGGTTATTCTCCTCCCCACCGCTCCCCTCACATAGCCATTGTCTTGGTACTCTGAAGATGCTATTCTCCCCCCCCCCCCCCCCCTTTTTCTGTGTAAAACCCATCCTTCCC
>CAXITT010000649.1:62452-72486 GCA_964033795.1 Lymnaea stagnalis | reverse complement strand
CCCCCCGGTGCCAATTTATTTTAACAGCTGACCCGAGTGTTCTAAAGCGAACTGGGACATGTGCCACAAGCTCACAGTGCCCAGTGTTTGAGTTTAAAGATTAAAGGTGTCTTTAGTGAAGCATGAAGCGTTTCGGTTTAAATGGTTAGTGATATGCAGACGAGAGTGTTTCGTTCAATCATCAGGTAAAACATTTAAATTAGAACAATTGATAAAAAGTTGTTTTGTTTTATAGTGAACCTTTTTTTATCAGGGCTGTTATTCAGCAAACATAATTTTGGGCAGACGGCTATATTTAAATATTTTTTTTTTTGTTGGACAATCTTTGAAGGAACAACGTATAAATCTACGTCATTGATTTCCGAAGTCAAGAAAAGGTTCAACGCGATTTTGATCTTTAAAAATGAGCTTCCTGGTGTATTGACGCCGATTGGACACGAGCAACGAGAGTTAGAGAAGTGATCGTTATCATTTCGTCAAACACCACATATGGAACGTACAGCGACGTAACCGGAAGTGGAGGTTTGCAGTTTTAGATTAACTGAGCCAGTTTCAGGTGGGGGGTTTGCAGTCTTAGTTTTCATGAGACTGTATTGGCGGCGATTATCAATCTTAGTTTTACTGAGACTGTCTTGGTGGGGATTTGAAATGTTTGTTTTACTGAGACTGTCTTGGTGGAGAATCGCAATCTTAGTTTTACTGAGAATGTCTGGTGGGAATTTGCAATCTTAGTTTTACTGAGAATGTCTGGCGGGAATTTGCAATCTTAGTTTTACTAAGGCTGTCTCAGCGGAGATTTGCAATCTTCGTTTTATTCAGACTGTATCTTCGGAGATTCGCAAAACATAGTTTTCCTTTTCTAAGACGGGCCACGAGCCAAGGGGGAAGAAACCCCATCCACCTGGAGGGCCTGGAACGGTTCGTTGTCTGGTTAAATCTGTGGTTTGAATTCCAGCCCAAAGGATGTCGACACACTTGACCACATAGCCAGTCGGTCAAGGACACTGAAATATTGCCCCTTGAATATTTCAGCTGACGGGTTAAGCTGAATGTGACGGATGAAGATGAATGTGACGGATGAAGCTGAATGTGACGGATGGAGCTGAATGTGACGGGTGAAGCTGAATGTGACGGATGAAGCTGAATGTGACGGATGAAGCTGAATGTGACGGATGGAGCTGAATGTGACGGATGGAGCTGAATGTGACGGGTGAAGCTGAATGTGACGGATGGAGCTGAATTTGAAGGATTGAGTTGAATGTGACCGATGAAGCTGAATGTGACGGATGGAGCTGAATGTGACGGATGGAGCTGAATGTGACGGATGGAGCTGAATTTGAAGGATTGAGCTGAATGTGACCGGTGAAGCTGAATGTGACCGGTGAAGCTAAATGTGACGGATGAAGTTGAATGTGACGGATGAAGCTGAATGTGACGGATGAAGCTAAATGTGACGGATGAAGCTGAATGTAACGGATGAAGCTGAATGTGACGGATGGAGCTGAATGTGACGGATGGAGCTGAATGTGACGGGTGAAGCTGAATGTGACGGATGAAGCTGAATGTGACGGATGAAGCTGAATGTGACGGATGAAGCTGAATGTGACGGATGACGCTGAATGTGACGGATGACGCTGAATGTGACGGATGAAGCTGAATGTGACGGATGAAGCTGAATGTGACGGATGAAGCTGAATGAGACGGAAGAAGCTGAATGTGACGGATGAAGTTGAATGTGACGGATGAAGCTGAATGTGGCGGATGAAGCTGAATGTGGCGGATGAAGCTGAATGTGACGGATGAAGCTGAATGTGACGGATGAAGCTGAATGTGACGGATGGAGCTGAATGTGACGGATGAAGCTGAATGTGACGGATGAAGCTGATTGTGATGGATGAAGCTGAATGTGGCGGATCAAGCTGAATGTGACGGATGAAGCTGAATGTGACGGATCAAGCTCAATGTGTCGGATGAAGCTGAATGTGACGGATGAAGCTGATTGTGATGGATGAAGCTGAATGTGACGGATGTCTTTCCTTTTTTTCGGGGGGGGGGGGGTTGAGTAAACTTAAAAACAACACTCCACTCGCGACACCACTCGTCAACACAACTTACATAACACGAAATCCCCGGACACCATGACGGAGTTCTTTAACGCTTTTACCTTGTCGATTCAGAATAGCACTCACTCCCGAACCCTATCAAAAATGACCATTAAGAAAAACGGAGTACAGTTTGAGCGAGGCTCCTGCTGACAAGTTTTCGACCCGACTCGCATCCAGACACGCAGCTGTCTGACAATTGGTACCTAGACTAAAAGAAAAAATGCGACCACACACTCTGTCCGCGTGTGATCATTATCATCGGTGTCCCAACGCGAGCCTCTGTCTAACTGAGCTTCGGGGTGAATTGATGTTTAGCGCACATGAGAGGACTTCTTCTAATTAACCACAAGTGAAGTGGACACGGAAACACACATACACACACAAACACACACACACATTACTTATAGTTTGGATATAAATCAGGAAGTGGAAATGAAGGGTTTTGACATGAGTGAAATTGTTTTTTCTTAATCTTTAGAAATTTATTTTCATTTTCTTTTTATATATATTAATATATATATATATATATTTATATATTTTTTTCTTTAAAAAAAAAATAATAAAATAGAACAATGGTTCTGAAACTGCCGAAAGCCTAGATTTTTTTTTTTTTTTTAATACAGTTCCTCAGGTTGTGGCGACCCCGACCACAAAATTTTTTTTTATTGTTATTTCATATCTGTGGATTATTTGTTTTTTTCATAGCTGAATGTGACGGATGAAGCTGAATGTGACGGATGAAGCTGAATGTGACGGATGAAGCTGAATGTGACGGATGAAGCTGAATGTGACGGATGGAGCTGAATGTGACGGATGAAGCTGAATGTGACGGATGGAGCTGAATGTGACGGATGAAGCTGAATGTGACGGATGAAGCTGAATGTGACGGATAAAGCTGAATTAGACGGAAGAAGCTGAATGTGACGGATGAAGCTGAATGTGACGGATCGAGCTGAATGTGACGGATGAAGCTGAATGTGACGGATGAAGCTGATTGTGATGGATGAAGCTGAATGTGACGGATGAAGCTGATTGTGATGGATGAAGCTGATTGTGATGGATGGAGCTGAATGTGACGGATGGAGCTGAATGTGACGGATGAAGCTGGATGTGACGGATGAAGCTGAATGTGGCGGATGAAGCTCAATGTGGCGGATCAAGCTGAATGTGACGGATGAAGCTGAATGTGACGGATCAAGCTCAATGTGTCGGATGAAGCTGAATGTGACGGATGAAGCTGATTGTGATGGATGAAGCTGAATGTGACGGGCGAAGCTGAATGTGACGGATGGAGCTGAATGTGACGGATGGAGCTGAATGTGACGGATGAAGCTGACTGTGATGGGTGAAGATGAATGTGTTCTTCGCTTTCATTTTTTTCGGGGGGGGGGGGTTGAGTAAACTTAAAAACAACACTCCACTCGCGACACCACTCGTCAACACAACTTACATAACACGAAATCCCCGGACACCATGACGGAGTTCTTTAACGCTTTTACCTTGTCGATTCAGAATAGCACTCACTCCCGAACCCTATCAAAAATGACCATTAAGAAAAACGGAGTACAGTTTGAGCGAGGCTCCTGCTGACAAGTTTTCGACCCGACTCGCATCCAGACACGCAGCTGTCTGACAATTGGTACCTAGACTAAAAGAAAAAATGCGACCACACACTCTGTCCGCGTGTGATCATTATCATCGGTGTCCCAACGCGAGCCTCTGTCTAACTGAGCTTCGGGGTGAATTGATGTTTAGCGCACATGAGAGGACTTCTTCTAATTAACCACAAGTGAAGTGGACACGGAAACACACATACACACACAAACACACACACACATTACTTATAGTTTGGATATAAATCAGGAAGTGGAAATGAAGGGTTTTGACATGAGTGAAATTGTTTTTTCTTAATCTTTAGAAATTTATTTTCATTTTCTTTTTATATATATTAAAATATATATATATATATTTATATATTTTTTTCTTTAAAAAAAAAATAATAAAATAGAACAATGGTTCTGAAACTGTCGAAAGCCTATATTTTTTTTTTTTTTTAATACAGTTCCTCAGGTTGTGGCGACCCCGACCACAAAATTATTTTTCATTGTTACTTCATAACTGTGGATTATTTGTGTTTTCCAATGTTTATGTATCATCTTACGCGACTCCTGTCAAAGAGTCGTTCAATCCCCCCCCCCTCAAAAAAAAGTGGTGGCGACCCAAGGTTGAGAACCGCTGGAATAGAATTTTTTTGTAAAAAATCGTTTTGTTTTTTTGTTTTTTTATTTAATTAGACGAATTGGCGATTTTTAAATTTTGAAAAATTTGAAAAAATGCCTAAACTTGCATATGTATTTTTGCAACATGATTGAAACAAACTTGAAAAATTACTTTTTAACGTTATAAGATTAACTTTGTGTCCTGTTAAATAAGGGGGAAAAAACCTGACTCACGTGGGTAGAGAAATAAAGCAACATAGATAACCTAACAAATGTAAGTTATAACCCAAATGTCAGCTGATAACAAATTGCTTAGCCTAAGCACAGTAAACATTAAGAGGTTTGTTAACAATGGTTATCAATTACATAACACTACGACCAAAAACATTTAGATAGACTCAAATATGTTAAAAATTCCAGTAACGATTGTCTAAAAATAGTCCATCCCAAAGGACTATTGCTTAATCTCCACCATAACATTCTCAATAGCATCATCATCATCAGTGGAACTACGGCCCATGTACGGCCCTGGCCTGCTCCACCACATCCTTATATTCGCATTGATCATGTTTTTCTGCCAGGAGACAGACTTTCATTGCTGACATCTCGGGACCCCTTGCAATAATCTTTTTCACACTCAAACTATTCCACAAGGTAGTTGGGATGAACACTTTGGTGGATGCAATTTTATAAATCATGCGAAGGTGACTTATTTTTGGGCCCAAACTTTTTCTACAGTCCGTAGCAATTGGGTGTAACACGCACGTGCAGAATTTAATAGAATAAAATAGCGTCTAAACTGGCCTGTGTACATTTGTATTTGGTTTGTGTTGGTTAATTATTTGAGTCAAGTGTAATCGACCCAAAAAGATTTTAAATTTTGACAATCATTAAATATTCTGAATGGATGTGGGTACCAGAGTAACTACAATAATAACATCTATTCAACTTGACAAACCATTTCAAAGCAGACCAGTCACATGTACAAATGGAAAATAGGGGCTTTGCAGCTCAGCCTGCCAGTTTTTACATAAAAGAACAAAATGTTCTTTGCAAATATATCTAAATAAACTTGCTGAGTTGAAGTTGTTTGGCCAGCTATCTGATACACTTGCTGAGTTGAAGTTGTTTGGCCAGCTATCTGATACACTTGCTGAGTTGAAGTTGTTTGGCCAGCTATCTAATACACTTGCTGAGTTGAAGTTGTTTGGCCAGCTATCTGATACACTTGCTGAGTTGAAGTTGTTTGGCCAGCTATCTGAAGTGTTTGTAAAGATTTCAAAACACTGGCGATGTTCTGCCTCCCAAAATCTTGGTGCGTCGGGACGGATCGCCTCTACTTAACGGAGGAAGTGGGGGGGGGGGATGTGCAAAGTCAATATTGACCGTCTCATGTCTTCATCAAATAGTGAGTTAGTAGGATATTTATATTTGAATGCAACTCTTTTTTTTTGTATTTACTGAGAACGCTTTCGCCATTTGGTCCATGGCAAATATGCCACCTTTGATTTTGTTGTTGTAAGCACAATCACTGGTTTCTTGCATTCAGTTTCACTTTCTATGTCTGGACGATTGTGTATTGCGTTCAGGAGAAATACATTTTTTATGTTTCGAGCTCTGGTATTTAACAGGGATGTTTCTAGTCTGAACAAAAAACATTGATTTGTTGAGGGGCAGAGACTTCTTTTGCTCGAACCCCTTTGGGTAGGAACATTTTGTTTAGTTTCACTTTTTCAAATAGGGCGAGTCTGTTCTTGGCCATTGGTTCTGCAAGGTGTAGGGCAGTGGTTCTTAACCTCTGTTGGATCGAACCCCAGGGGTTCGGTGAGTCAGTCTCAGGGGTTCGGGGGAGGTAAAAAAAAATTCTGAATAAAAACATCATGTTTTATTTTTCCTATTATGAAGGGTTCGGTGAATGCGCATATGAAACTGGTGGGGTTCGGTATCTCCAAAAAGGTTAAAACACTTTTGTAGGGAAATGAAATAAAAGTCCGTTTTGAACTTGCGGCCACTTCCATGGAAGGCCCTTGTGAGAGAAATCACAGTCTCTGGGGATATTCCAAACATTTTTCTTTGCTGGCATTTGAATTTTCTTTCTGGAGATATGGGCAGCCTCTGAGAGGATAGTTCGAAGACGATTCGCAGGCCCAGAAGATTTTTACTCCGTTTTTGTCTGGCCTGCTTGGCATATATTGAATTAATCTGAGCCGACCTGTGAAACCAACCAGTTGCTCACCTACTGTGAAGTTCTCTTCAGAAACAAAATAACTTGCCAAATTATTCAGAAATGCTTGTCGTACACCTCTTATGGCCATGAAAGCACATATTTCACGAGCCAGAAATGATTGGTCTATTATCCTTATTGTCAAGGCCAATGGGAATCAGAAGTTTGCTGAATCTCTTTATTGAAAATGCTTCCCTAAAAAGATGATTTACATCAACAGGGCTGAATAAAAATTCCAGTGAAATACTGTCGAGATGAAGAGCGCCAGTGTGTAATTAGCAGCCAATAAAAGCCTTCATGTAGATCGCATCAGTCCCGAGCCATTTGTTTTCTGATAATTTCTCGCCTTCCCTGTTGGTGCTGTCAGCTCTTGTTTGTATCATTTTTCATTAATGTGAAGAAAAAAAATGCTTCAGTGGGAGACACAACGTAATCAGTGGAGAGAGGCTGGTTACAAGGCAACTAAATCATACCAAATAGTAAAAAACAAAATAACATCAAGAGAGCCATTTACTGTGAAATAAGACTATGGGTGTAACCCACCCATTTGCCACGAACAGCCAGAAACACCCTTGCCCCAATATAATAAGTGCCATAACCCTTTCGTGGGGGACAGGGTATACAATATGTTGGGGGTGGCACACCCATTCGTTGGGGACAGGGTATACAATATGTTGGGGGGGGTGCCACAACCAGTCGTGGGGGACAGGGTATACAATATTTTGGGGGGTGCCACACCCAGTCGTGGTGGACAGGGCATACAATATGTTGGGGGGATGCCACACCCAGTCATGGGGGACAGGGTATACAATATGTTGGGGGGTGCCACACCCAGTCGTCGTGGACAGGGTATACAATATGTTGGGGGGGGGGGGCCACACCCAGTCGTCTGGCACATGGACAGGGCATACAATATGTTGGGGGGATGCCACACCCAGTCATGGGGGACAGGGTATACAATATGTTGGGGGGTGCCACACCCAGTCGTCGTGGACAGGGTATACAATATGTTGGGGGGGGGGGTGCCACACCCAGTCGTCTGGCACAGGGTATGCAATATGTTGCGACGGAAATGGTTAACGTTTTAAATTCAAATGGAATTGAAAAGACAAATCAAAATCTTACCTGGCATATAATAAAATCCACAATTGGATTAAGGGTGCCCCGTTTATTTTATGTACCAGATTTTTATACAGTTTCATGAAACCAAAGCGATTCAGAATTTTAAAAAAAAAACAACAGTTGTTCTGTGCCTTGTTTTCTCGGTGGGTTCCGTAAAATGTAATACTCTTGTCACTTAGTATGTTATTGATTGCTTCTTTTTTTTTTCTTTTCTATTTTTTTTTTCTTTTTTATTTCTTTGTAATCCTCATTTCCTGTGCGATAAATTTTAAAGATAACTAATTTTCAAACAAATAACTGTCTCCATTGCAAGATTGATGTCTTATTTCTGAACAATGCGGACGTTAAGCTCTTAGGAGATTATGTTTCTCTTGACATTTACCGCGTTTCTCTGACACGGTTATAATTAGGAATTTTCTCACACAGGGGTGGTCTTTAGGGGGCTGGGTGGGGGCACTAAAACAACTCCCGATAAATTAAATGAAATATTTAGGCTCGAGGGATTGATGTAGGAATTAAGGGGGGGGGTGGGGGGGGGGGGGGGGGGGGTGGGGGAGGCGGGGGTGTGTCCCCCCCCAGGGTTGTATTTTTCTGTGTTTTGGAGGTGTGGTATTTTCGGCGGTTCCCGGAAATTTGATCGAAAGAAATTTCGTCGACGGTAAATTGATCGACGGTAATTTGATCGACCGGAAATTTGGTCGAATCTTTTTTTCAGTTCACATGACAACGTTTTCGTGAAATTTCTTTTTGAGCGCACTATACGATATAGTGAAACAAAATAATGCGTTCAAAAAGAAATTTCAAGCAAGATTTTAACGAAAAAACTGAAAAATCTATTCAACCAAATTTCCGTTCGATCAAATTACCGTCGACGAAATTTCTTTCGATCAAATTTCCGGATACGATTTTCGGCCAACAGCGGAGCATTTTCGTTATTAATTAAGGGGACTCGCAAAACAAGTTTGACCCCCCCACGGGTGTGGTACTAACCACAGCAAAGCCAATAGCTCCAGTGGTTGGCATTTGTTTGTATCACTTATAGCTGATATTGTAATCTCGTAGAGATATGTTTGGCCTCTGGTTAGCACGTCCTGCATCTTTTTTTAGCCCCGGCCCCCCCCCCCCCATCTCCAAACGTTTTATATCAATAGTGCTGAGTTTGAAAACAGGTCTGTCACCCAGCGAGTTGCAATCCAGTAAATACGTTTCTTTTAGTGTTCTTTGGGTGGAGGCGACTGTTTCAAGGTGTCGTCGTTCGTATTCCTCTGTCACGCGGTGAGCTGCATGGGCAACGTTTGTGCTGCGTTAAAGAGTTCGCTTATTTTCGTCATACCGCGACTGTTGTTTCCTCTTTGTTACAAAACGAACGTCAGTCTCTTCTCTGTCGACGGGTTGATGCACAACGTCATCTCTATTCCGGGATCCGGCAACCGCGTGTTCCTCTCGGTGGGTTATTTCTTGACACATGCGACTGGCGTAGGGCAATGCAGCGTCACTACGACATATTATAGAAAAGGAGAAATTAACTTTTTTTTTTTTTTAATTTGGACCGACGGGTATTTTCGTAAAATTCTCTGATCCTGTGTAAACAAATCTTCACCTGGTAAAGCCCTAGTGTTATACAATATCGCTTATTAATTTTAAAAAAAAAAATTAATTAACGTCATGGTTCATTTTTTTATACAACGAAGTCTGTGACAAATGACACCCCGATGATGCATGACACGACCAATGTGAGAAATGATACCCAGATGACACCTCACACTACATGGGCCCAATGATGCCCATATGACACATGACACGACAAATGTGACAAATGACACCCATATGTCAACTGACACGACAAAGGTGACAAATGACACACGAGGAACACCTGCCACGACAAGCCGTTGCTTCTATCCTTTCAATTAACTTTTCCATTATCAAACTGTCCACCTGGCATGCTGAAAAGGTGAATATGTGGGTTTTTTTTTAAACGACCCCTATTTCTTAAGACACACTCACACACACACACACATTGATTGATGAGCCCTCCAACTTTCTGTCCATATCACAAGTGAATAAAATTCATTATTCATACCTTTCAGGTACATTCCAGACGGTTCCTTTAGAAACCATTCACATTAATTTCACTCAACACATTCTGAATAAAAATTCCGCCCTACCAGCCCTTTGTATCAGGGGCGTGGGCAATTATTGAGCTCGTTAGCCGGGCTTCAAACCCTGATAGAAATTTCTATTAGAACTCGACCCAAAACCCCCCCCCCTCCCCCTTTTTTACACACACGCCAACTTTTCCCCAAACTGGACCCACTTTTTAAAGTTTTTTTTTTTATACCATTTTCTCCCCCCCCCCCCCCCCCC
>CAXITT010000649.1:32807-49201 GCA_964033795.1 Lymnaea stagnalis | reverse complement strand
GATACAGACAGTGAGACGAACAGTGAGACGAACAGTGAGACAAACAGTGAGACGGACAGTGAGACAGACAGTGAGACAGTCAGTGAGACAGACAGTAAGACGGACAGTGAGACGGACAGTGAAACGGACAGTGAGACAAACAGTGAGACTGACAGTGAGACGGACAGTGAAACGGACAGTGAAACGGACAGTGAGACGGACAGTGACAAGGACATTGACACGGACAGTGACACGGACAGTGAGACGGACAGTAAGACGGACAGTGACACGGACAGTGACACGGACAGTGACACGGACAGTGACACGGACAGTGACACGGACAGTGAGACGGACAGTGACACGGACAGTGACACGGACAGTGACACGGACAGTGACACGGACAGTGACACGGACAGTGACACGGACAGTGACACGGACAATGACACGGACAGTGACACGGACAAAAAGTAAAATGTAAATATCGGATGTATTCATTGTGATAAGGGGAAAATGTACTTTGGAAAAGCAATTTGAGTTAACGATTTTCATATATTAAACTGTATAAGTTGATATTTCGGCAAAGCATGGCCCCTTTTAAGATGGACAGTAACATTCCACTCCAGGGAGCAACACAACCCATTTTTTTGCTGTAATATTTCTCTGCTTACTCAAGCAAACCTTTGCCTCTGACTTCATTAGATCAACTTTAAATTATTGCGCTCTGTTAAACCTCGCCAAGATTTATTACAAGAAGACTTGGAGAGTCCAGATTTTGAAATGAAAAGTAATCGATTAACTCAATTTTTTTTTTTGAATGAGTACACATTCCGGAAAAAGAAATTCCGCACAATTCAGATTAGAGAATATGCTGATTATTTTGTTTTCGAAATCCGTGCTCCTTTTTAAACATATCACCGGTGGACGTTGCATGCTGAGCTTGGTATCGATTATCGGAGCTCTTCGACTACTATTTATCATTAGACTCGACCGCACTGCTAGTGCGTCTGCTGGGATTTTCCCCACAGACACCGGGTAGCTTCACCCGTGCAAGTGCTGGGGTCTCTTTCATAAAGTCCGTCTTAGTCGATTAGCGTCTTGGAACAGAGGAATTCTCCCAAGGTGCTGTGTCCAAGTCACAGAATAACTAAACGGAAGAAGGGGAAAGAATTTTTTTGTTAAGTAATGGGTGGGGGGGGGGGGGAGAGTGCTGTTTGTATGTGAAGTTCAGGGGCTCCCCCGGATTTATGTTTCCAAGTCCCGAGATTTAAACATTTCTACGGCACCAGATTAAAAATTTTGGATGCCGTCTGAAAAAAATAATTAATTACGTCCTCAGTTCGTTTTAATGTATTCAATTGAAAAATAATTTTTAAAAATCAAAGCTTTGAACGAGCTGACATCATTTGATATGGTAAGGTTGTACGCAAGGTTTTCAGAGATCCGGCAAAATCTACTTAGAAAATAAAGGTGGTCATCAAAAGGGTGGTCTAGTGGTCTGATCTGAGTCAATCTCAAGTTCCCGGTCTGGATTTTAATCGCCACCAAAGCCCAGTGACGCAATAGCATCACCAGCAGACCAGGTGGATGGCACTCGTTAACCTTGAATGGCAACTCATCTAAGAGACGGAAAACTCTGATTTTCAATCCTGGAGATTGGAGTCCCGTAAGCGGTATGACGCTGACTCAATGAACAATTTCCGCCAACTTCTGTGACGCTAGTGCTGCCAAGTTGTATCATCCGCATGTGATGCTGCCTTGGGGGCATTTGGGTGCACCAGGTGCGTGGAGAGAGACGATTGGCTGTTCAGTGAACAAGCGTCTGCTCCTAAAGAATAATCCCATTCCTTGTGATGTGTCCTGCGAATTTAACATCATCGTCACCAGGTGCGTGGAGAGAGACGGTTGGCTGTTCAGTGAACAAGCTTTTGCCCCTAAAGGATAATTACAGTCCTTGTGATTTTGTCCTGCGAAGTCAACTTCAATATCCCATTGTGACGGACGGATATCGGGAAAAAAAAAACGTATCTAAAACAGCGCCCTCATGCATTAAACATCAACCTTTGCCCTTTAAGATAACGATAGAGTGGACGACCGATCATGTGACATGAGTTTGTCATTTTTAAGACCGGAAACGTCACATGTCCTATTACGTAATGTTACTATTTTTAGAAAAAAATTCGAAATCACATGATTTCTATCAGCGTTATTTCCGCAAATAAAAGCAGTAACAATTTCTTTGCAAAAAATCTGTCGCACAATAGAGATGTCAACACGTTTTCGTCTAGGCTCAGGCTCACATTCACGTAGAAATACCGCGCAGCTGCTGAGAGATTGGCCAAACGGAATACCAGGATGTTTTATTATTATCTTGCGCTATTGGCCAATCTGTAGGCGTGGATTTTCTATTAATAGATTTCTGCCGTTAAATGAAAAACCTTATAGGAAAACAAAAATGAGAGCACTTTAAGGGATATGACTGTGCCAGGTTTTGTGTCTCAGGAATCGTCTGCTTCTAGCACACGATTAGTTCATAAACATTTTTTTTTTGAAAAACCATGATATCTGATGATTTGAGAATATTTGAACGAAAGGGACTGGAGTTTGAGTGCGAATAAAAAGTGCCGTTTAAACTAAATTACACAAAAGCGTTCTCAGTAGAACGAAACTATTAAGGAACATGTCGGGATAAAGAACCTACCCATTTGAGACCCATTGTCTTTGGGGAAAGGGTCCTGGGAGACCATGGAAGACCATGGTGCCAGACTTATGAAACATGACTATTTTCATCTCCCGAAACATTACAAGTCTCTGTAAGAGTGCCTTCGTCGATCTGTGGGAAATAAGTAAATTATCCGGAGACGCGTTACAAACAGGCAAGCGATGACACACGGCCGTGTCACGGATAAATGAATGTGACGGGTTGAAAACTCACATTACCGGTGTAAATAACGTTTGAGATCTGAGAAGAGAAGATTTCTGTGTTACGGAGATCTTACGGTTGGTGGCCAATTGTTTTATCTAAAGAGGAATCTCGCAACCGTTTTTCACGCCTGAAACAGACTTGAGTATCTTTTTCAAAAATTTAAATTCTTCATCTCATAAAAATACACACCTCTTTACTTTTTGCAAAGTAAAATCAAAATTATATTTTCATTTTTCGAAAGTAAATATTAACCCATCTCTATTTTTCAAAATTACTTTTTCAAGTGTGTAAAATGATGGGTTTTGATATTTTTAAGGGTATGCTTATATAGATGTAACACCATTGATTTTCTTAATTGGTAAAAATATGTTTATTTGTAAAAAGAGACTTAAAAATCTCTTTTTTCACAAATGTAATACCATAGGATTTAAATATATTGTCATTCACGTAAAAATGTACACATCCTTTTTCCTACCACCGATATGAATGTACACAAGGAGATTAATTATTGATCAAATTCATTCCCTTATTTTGAGGCGTATCTTGTAATGCCATGGGCAAAATGAAATTACCCAAATTTGTAAACAGAGAATGTAACAACTCCTATGGTATTCCCTTTAAAAAATGAAAATAACGATGTTGTCATCCACCTAAAACTATACACATCTAATCTCCTACCTCCGACATGTATTTACCCAAGAAAATGAATTATGTATCAATCTCATTCCTTTGTTTTGACACGTATCTTGTTTATAGCGAAAAAAAAGTTTTAATTCAAGGGCACGAAAAGGGGTAAATCTAAAGTATTTCTCTAGCGTAGTAATTGTCCATCAATGTACTTCTTTAGTGACAAATGTTATATAATTACTGATTACTTAGACTGGGTAATTTAAGGTCATCATTAGAAGAGAAAAAAATATTTTAGGAGTGTGAAAGGGAGTAGGGGAGGCGTATAATATATAGCAGAGAAACACCTCTCAAAATTTAATGATGATAGAAACGTAAAAATCATTATATTTTTAAAGTTATGAATTGTGACGATTTTTGAAATAGCAATTAGAAATTATCGCAAAGACCTACCATTATTATGCCGAAAACATCGGGTTATTTATTCTAGTATTGCCTTGGGCAAAATGAACTTATACATATTTGTAAAAAGAGAATGCAACATCTCTTTTTCACAAATGTAATACCATAGGATTTAAATATATTGTCATTCACATGAAAATGTACACATCCTATTACCTACCTCCGATATGTATATACCAAAGAGGGTTAATTATTTATCAAAGTCATTCCTTTATTTTGAGACGTATCTTGTGCTGCCTGTGGCAAAGTGAACAACCCCTCCCCCACCCAGATTTAAAAAAATTTAGAAAATCTTTCACCGGATTGTAGTCTTTTCCATACCCATACTAACATATTTTGCACTTCATATGGTTCGTTCTTATTTGTATGAGTTATAAGTCGATTAGTGAATGCTATTTGGCTATTTTTAGAATTATATTTAAAGGTTAGTTTTTATTGCGTTATAATTTTAATAAATGTATATTTTTGGAATAAAAAAAGGCAACACTTTTTAATGTTAATATACACAGCTGAAATGTGTGTGTGTGTGTTTTATTAACAATTTAAAAAGCAATCAACTGTATTTATTAATTTTACTTTTAAGAAGGGCAAATACATATCAGTTTTGTCCCGTGCGGTTATTAAATTTAAAGAAACCTAAGATGTTATGCATGACACCTTTTACCCGTGCGTGAACTGTGCTTGAACCCTAGCAAATGCTACGTCCATAGATGAGCGTGGCCTATTCGTTTGATGTATCTTATTTACTACAGCCTTTCAATTAAACATAGTTAAACTGTCTCCTAGTATTTTGTAGAATGTTTGCGATTGTTCTAGAAATGTAAACAAATGCTGAGTAGCTTCTGGAAGGTAGGGCTTATGCGTCGGTAGACCCACATATATAAGGGATTGACAGGCACGGGGAGATTCAGGGAGATTCATATAGATTTTTTTTTTTTTTACCTTCACTCAAAGCATCATTGTAAGTTAATACCCGTAATCGCCACTTTGATCGAAGAAGAGGGGATGGCGGTGGGTTGGCGTTGGGGATGGCAGTGGGTTGGCGGTGGGTTGGCTGAGTGTTGGCTGAGGATTGGCGCTGGGTTTGGTGGTGGTTTGGCGCTGGGTTGGCGTTGGGAAGGCGGAGGATTGTCGGGGGGAAAATTCAATAACACTTTTCAAAATAGTCCCGGTCAAGACTGGAGGAGGTCTTGCCTACACTCCGTAGTGATCAATATAAAAATTGCTATAACGTAAGGATATTCGTCCAAGGATATTTCCTGAAAGATCCAATCAAATTTTCATTTTAAAACTTTAAAAAATTCCACAAGGTGCCATCGTTGTCATTTGATGCCACGTTCAACAGGGTGCCATCGTTGTCATTTGATGCCACGTGATGTATTCAAACGTTTTACGTGCTACTGATCAGGTGAAAATTTAATGATCTTTCCATTGCTTGCTGATTTTATATATAAAAAGAAAATTAGATGAGAATTTGCATGGTTGGTAGCGTTGTGGGATTTCAAATTAGTTCTTTTTTTTTTTTTTTTAAAGCTGTCCCTGCAGTTAAAACTAATGTCTTTCAAAAAACGTAAGGTGGTATTTATGTTATTGAAATCATAAGTATTTGCACTTTGTGTGAGCGCATCGTCCTCTTTGAACTTCTAAATATTTCAATGTGAAAATTGTTCCAACCAAAATTAATATTCATAAATTAGTTACATTGTACCATATTTTTCTCTATGACGATTTAGATAATTAGATAATAAACTCAACTATCCTGACTGATTCCACCGCACCCCTTTTCCCCCAATCTGATCGCTAAACGATGCTGCTGGGTAGCCGTCCACGGCTGGACATGGAAATAGTTCTGGAATGGGTGGAGTCAATATACATTTGTTTTGTTTTACTTAATTAATGTATGTTAATTTTTAAGTTCCTGATTATGTTTTTTAAATTGTATGTACAGCGTGGTGAGCCCAGACCTAGGCCGGGGTACAGCGCTATATAAAACCACCACTAATAACAATGATAATAATAATTCCCGCCGTAAGCCTTTACTATTTCCCTTACCTTTACTTATCCAACGACCTTGACTCGTCCACCGACCTTGACTCGTCAACCAACCTTGACGAATCCCCCAAACAAGAATCATCCCCACTTGAATCATTCCCGAGCCTGAATCATCCCCAACCTTGAATCATCCCGACATTAAATAATTCCGCGACTTTTAATCATCCCCGAACTTGAATCCTCCCCTACTCATCTGTCACCCTTGAATCCTCCCCTGACCTTGTTCATCCCCCTGATTTGTCTCACCCCCCACCTTTACTCATCCGCTGACCTTGACAGATCCACCGACCTTGAATCATCTCCTGACCTTTACTCACCCCCCGACCTTGAATCATCCCCTGACCTTGAATCGTCCCCTGACCTTGAATCATACCCTGACATTGACCCATCCCCCGACCTTTGATTCATCCCATGACCTTTGACCCATTCACTGACCTTGAATCATCCCCTGACCTTGACTCATCCCCCGACCTTTGATTCATCCCCTGACCTTTGACTCATCCCCTGACCTTGAATCATACCCTGACCTTGACTCATCCCCTGTCTCCTGGGACACATGCAGAGAGGTCGGCCAGTGGATATCAGGTCGTACGAGATGAAAACTGCAAAGAGCCTCTTGAAAAAATGCTATCACCAAAGACATTTAAGACGACAATCTAATTCAATACACGATGCGTGTAACGAAGTTCGATAATTTGTGTGGGGAACTTCCCCCCCCCCCACACCCCCCTTGATTAAGTAAAAAATGCTTTCTTCATTCGGGTCTAAAACTGCCCCCCCTTGGGTTGTATGGCACGCACACAAACATATCTTATATCATGACTTGAATTTATGACTTCGTTTCATTGATTTCACGTCTTCTGAAAATTAGTTGGGGGGGGGGAATGTCACCATGTAACGTGCAATGTATTGGATCTGCAAATTTTTTTTTTTACACTAGAAAACCTTTTTCGAATCACACAGTTCGCGCCAGTGCCTTAAAAAAGGCAGGGTTTGAAATAATTTGATAAAATGTCGATTATTGATTTTATTTTATTTTATTATTTTTTTTTTTAATCTCTTTATGTTAACTTCGCTTTTGTGTGTTTCGGGGGAAAAAAAATCATTGGACGGCTAATTGACCTACTTTCCTTCAACCTATTGAGCTGAAACATGGCACATTGACTCGTTGCTGATGACTACATATTCTATTTTTTTTAAAATCTCAAACATCTCTTGAAATAGTTCTGTCGTGTATTAGCGGGTGGCACATTAGCATATTAATATATAATAAAATAATAAAAACTATAAATAAAAAATGTATACGAAAAACTTAGTTATAAAGTGCTGTTTGCTGCTTCCGTAACCTTTTAACTCGAGTCCTTCATTGCTTTACATGATGGTATGTTTATTTTATGTCATGAAAAATACTTTGAAATTACAATGGATTGTGCTACTTCTACACGCTTGCCTCTTAGTAGTTTAAAAGTAAATCTGTTAGCTTTTTGCTGATTAAAACCTTTTATTTCATTGATATTTATTGGAGATTTGAATTGAAAATGTTTCAGTAAAAACTTTAAAAAAGAAAAAAACAAAAAGCACTCTCAATATCTACCGACCGCAGAAAGGTGTAAACCATCTACCGACCGCAGAAAGGTGTAAACCATCTACCGACCACAGAAAGGTGTAAACCATCTACCGACCGCAGAAAGGTGTAAACCATCTACCGACCGCAGAAAGGTGTAAACCATCTACCGACCGCAGAAAGGTGTAAACCATCTACCGACCGCAGAAAGGTGTAAACCATCTACCGACCGCAGAAAGGTGTAAACCATCTACCGACCGCAGAAAGGTGTAAACCATCTACCGACCGCAGAAAGGTGTAAACCTTCAACGTCAAAAAAATAAACCACCGGTTTTAACTTAGTTCGAGGGAAATATTACGGCAGAAACAGACTCAAAATCTTTTGGGTCGCCGCTCCCCCGATAGGTTGGATAGAGACCTCTCGACTCACTGCTGCTGACAGCTTTGAATCGCCAGCTTGACCCCTGCCGGCTGGTCATTGGGACGCAGTGATTCGGCCTTTATTGACTTTCGATCAGTTTCCGAAAAGAAAACCCCCGAAAGCCATCCCTCCTGGCCGAGCCGTCCAACCGAGAGCAGAAAATTGGATGAGTCCCTCCCCCCCCCCCTTGCGGGCGTTATTTGGGGGGGGGGGTTGAGGGGGATGGGTGAGGGGGGAGTGGGTGGGGGAGCAGTGTTACCGACAAATTTTCATTTTTACTACTACTTAAGGACAGTCTCAGGTTGGATGTACTTAGGGCACCGCTCTGCATTAGGGCACTACTCTGCATTAGGGCAGTGCTCTGCATTAGGGCACTGCTCTGCACCGGGCTGTCTCTCTTCATCACCTTTCTTTCAATCTCTTACTCTGCCTGGCTTGTCTTTTCGGTAAGTGGAGTCCCCCCGCCCCCCCCCCCTGCATATAAGAACACGTGTGAAATTACCTCCCATTCGCAGATTGTCACATCGATCCATCGATTAAGTAACGGTATCAATGCTTGCCAGATGAGGTATTTGAAAAATAACTCGGGAGGTCTCCATATGACAGTGATTATAATGCAAATCCCGATACCAAATTAGACTCTTCTCTTCATTGTGTTTGTATCGATATTAAGAAATGATTCGTTCGAGTTTTTCAAACATTGATAATATTTTTCACTCTTACTACAGTTCTACCAATTCGCACACTCCACTCACACATTTAGTATAAATATTTATTTATTTATCCATTTATCTATAAGATGACATAAGATGATACGATAAGATAAGATTCATTAATGATCCAAATAAATGGAATTTTTTTTTTGTTATTACATTTTACGTACCAATTTTCAGCACACAAATAAGTCTGTGTTTGAACCAAGACAACATTTTACAATTTAAACCACTTAAAACTCCCTTAGTGACAAAAAAACTTGGTTAGTGATCATTTAGCTTTGGAAATAGTGATATTATAATGTCTTTTCAATGATTCTTGAATGAGCTTGATACATTGCCAACCCCCCCCCCAACCCCCCCAACCCCCCGGGCCAGCTTTTCGTCTTCTCAACTCGATGAAAGATTAAAACAGAAATCACTCAATCATCCAAGTATAGACTTCTTTTTTTTATGTAAGTTAAAGACATTTTTTTTTGAAACTGCTCATTTCGTACAACGTATTTGAAATTGATGTTCTTGTAAATAAACGGAGTCTTACGCCTAGCTCACCCGTTGGCCAAGTGAGAATCCTGGTGCCCTGTCCTACCCCCATTCCCCGGTCGTGAAGGTGTAGCACGCTGTGTGTGATCCGGTTGCACCTTTGCTTGCAGAAGACTCTTGACCACGCCATCTGAAATGTCGATCCTAGTATTCTAAACCTAATCGATATTGTGATTTTGATTTCAATAACCATGTAACTTGATCTGATGCGTCCATAAACGTATTTAAACTTGGTTAAGCGTTTTTATTTGTTTTAAAGAATCTCATTTATTGCAATTATCGGGAATTTTATGTCGTGAAATTAGTGTCATCATATTTTTTTTCATCTTTACCTTGAAAAACAATAAAAGCGTCTTTTTTGCGTTTTGAGATCGGAAGGTGGGGCTGACAATTCGAAATAATGTGTTGTCACTGGTATCGAATAAATTTACCAAGTTTCAGCTCCATAGGTTGACGGGAAGTGGGTCAATTAAACGTCCGATAATCAGCCAGAAAGAAACACACGGACAAAAGCGAAGTTAATTTAAAGAGTTTAAAAATGTGAATTATTTTTTTTTTAAATATGGGGGGGGGGGGTTTGCTAAGGGGGGGGGGGGGATAAAAAAGGGGGGGGGGGAGAAAGTTTAATTCAGTGCTGATTTTTGTTTCACGAGTAACGAGTCAAGGCCATCGACATTAACCATGCTGAAGAGGTTAATTTAATTCTAAAAGGGTCGCCATCTTTTCCAGACGAGATCTCATCAACAGAAACAACCCAGTGAGATGATCGTCGAGTTAAGCCAGGTAGTAAGCTCCTCATCCCAATGGTAAAAATAAATGGACCCAATTTTTTTTTTTATTTTAGAAGAAACTCGCAAATTATTCCAGTGGTTCTCAAATATGAAATAAAAATTCTTGCATCACAAATTTCCCTCCATAAAAGGTTACAGGTAAACAATTTGTATAGTAATATATATATATATATATATATTTATTTATATATATTTATGTATATATATTTATGTATATATATTTATCTATTATATATATATATTTTTATATATATATATATATATATATATATATATATATATATATATATATATATATATATATTATAAATATAAATATATAATGTGACAGATTATTGTTCACTTAAGTCAAGTAAGAAATATCAATATGGAAGATCATAAAAGTAATTTATAGATAAAACGACGAACCACAGAACAGCCGAGAGCCATAGGGTCAGTAGATTTCCTTCTTCATCTGACATCCTCATCTTACATATTTATTTTACATCTTCATCTTCCAGCTTAATCTTCCATCTTCATTTTTCATCTTTATCTAACATCTTCATCTCACATATCCATTTAACATCTTCGTCTTGCGTTTTCATCTTACAACTTCATCAACGTGTATTTTGCCTAGACTTTAAAACTCCTTTTTTTTTTTTTTTTTTTTTTTTTTTTTTTTTTTATTTTTTTTTTTTTTTTTTTTTTTTTTTTTTTTTTGGTTTAAACAAATTCACCTACTTTAAAGGTCTGTTCATCACATGTTTCGGTTGGCGATTTGATTTCCCACACTCAGGGAAAGACTCCAGCCATCAGAACAACAGGATTGATAAGTGGGCCAAGCTTCAATAGTAATTTATCTTCCATAGCAACAAATGGAAAAAGTCTTTAGCCATCAGAACAATGGGATTGATAGGTGGGCCACTTAATTTGATCTCTTACTTTTGCTTGATTGTGCCACCAATCTCCTCATCTGAAGGCTGGCGGGTGGGGCTGTCTCAGCGGTCGAGGATTCACAGGGTCTCAAGGTCAAACCTATGCGGCACAATTTTGTTTGCGAGCGCTACTCGGCTTTGGGGTTGAAGAAGTTGTTTGTTTGGGAAGAACTAATGAGCTCTGGTTCGACGGTCTGCTGTATTTTTTCTGAAGGTATTAGATGAGATGGAAATAGTTTATAATTTCTACTCCTTGCTTCCCTGTCCCCGGCTTACTGCAGAAAGCAGATCATGGCTTCACGCACTGATTAAATGATTACATGATCCAATGTCTAAGTGCGATGAGCCATCCTCCATTTAAATCTACCATTAATACACACTGCGCCACAAGTTTGAGTTGGGGCTTAGTAAAGACACCCGCAGATCGTAGCAAGCATTAGGTGATATTACGTTAAGGAGCAGGACAGGTCTGCCACCGAACCAACTGAAACAGCCCCAGCCCCAGCATGCGTCCATCTGCCGTAGAGAAGTCAAAGTACTGTGACGACAGGAAAGAACAACTGAATGACAAGACAGACCGCACCTGGACAGGCACCTGAACTACACCTGGTGGCAAGATTCTGATAGGACAAGCTGGACTTGAGAAGCCAAGACCCCCATCTTACGCCCGAGGCCTAAGCCATAACCAGTCCAATGTATTTCTCTAGCGTAGAAGTCAGCCATAAATTAACTCCATTTAGTGACAATAACTCAATTAGTGATCATTTAGATTTGATCATCGCTGCGAGAGCGCGAGGGTCAATTTGTATATTTATTTATTTGATTATTTATTTTTCTGCTATATAAGTATTGTTTTCATTTTATAATGTCTTTTCAATGATTCATGAGCTTGATACTTGTCTTCCTTCCATCTGTTCCTCTGCTCCACATGATGAAAGATGAAACAAAAAAACAAACAAAAAAACGTTAAAAATGTCCTGCGGCTCCAAACAGAAATTATTCCATCATCCAAGTGTTGACTTCTTCTAAAAAGTTAAAGACTTTTTTTTTCCTTATTGCTCATTTCGTACAACTCATTTGAAATTGGAGTTTTTATGAATAAAAGGAGTCTTATGCTCAGTTCACACGATCAAATTTAGGTCGAATTTCTTTTTGAACGCACTATTTTTGCAACGTAAAATTTTAATAATTCGTTCAAAAAGAAATTTGCCGAAAACGTAATCGTGTAAACTGAGCAAAAGTCATGAAGTAGGATCTCCAGGTGTTGGGGCCGAGTGTGAAGAAATGCGCCAGGTCACTTCTGCGTTGAAACAAACAACGAACGTTGCCGTCAGTTTTAACATGAAGAAACGGACAATTAAAAAAAAAGCCGACCACTGGCTTCATTCCATTGGACAAAGTTTAACATACCAAACAACGAAACAAAATATAATTTCAACAGCGTGGCCTGAGACTAACTATAAAATGACTGGACTGCGATAAAGCTTTTAAGGATATTAATGAAAAATAAACAATGAGTTAAACATACAACAAGATATGTTGAGCCTTAACCCCTCCCCCCTCTCCCCCCCCCCCCCCCCCCGAAGAAGAATGGCTTTGTGATTCCATTCAGACATACAAGATGTCACATAGAGTATTTCATGTAATTATGATTACACCATAGAGATTGTTCAAAAATGTTCATCAATGTATTCTTCAGTACAACAACAACAACATTAACATCATATCTGTATTTGAAAAGCATGGCGTGAAGTAATGAAAAAAAAGAATAAAAATGAGCTCAAGTCCTTAAA
Source organism: Lymnaea stagnalis (assembly GCA_964033795.1). Taxonomy (NCBI): domain Eukaryota; kingdom Metazoa; phylum Mollusca; class Gastropoda; family Lymnaeidae; genus Lymnaea; species Lymnaea stagnalis. The sequence goes on along the minus strand of CAXITT010000649.1, from coordinate 36,419 downwards.
GACAACAAAGACATGTGTTATGTTATGCTTATCTTGTTATCGCGGCTATCATAAGTTGTGTTGGTGAATACAACTATATCTAGCCGTGACCAAAGTGGAACAAAAATCACTAAGACCTGTCAAATCAACGAACATCTCATGTTTTAAAAAAGAAATCTAATATTAACTTCAAAATTGATCTCTGTGACAAACTTTAATGCGAGCAACACCGAAACTTCCAATCAAATCCACAAATAACTCCTCTTTTTTCCCTTTCTTCAGTTACCGTTCTGGCTTCAAGATGACTTGATTTCTTAATTAAAATTTCGCAGTCAAGCACGAAAGATGATTTCATGAAAAATTAATTGGTTCTGGGGGAATTTTCGTCCTAAAAAAAATCCTTTCAAAAAAAAAAAAAATCAGATGACGAGATAACGAGGTCCATAATTCCCACGTAGCGACCAGGCGAACATTGGACCACGATCTCTGCGCGTCAGTCGGGCATTCATTTGATTACAGATATGTGTTCTGGTTGTTTTTTTGTTTATTTATTCGATGTTTTAATCGAGTCATCGAAACCTTGTGTCGGGAGAGTGCAGCCAGCTCATGTCTATCTCCAACCAAGCTCGCTGTCTACCGCCTTCGGGGACTTGAGTTTTGTGTGTGTTTTTTTGGCTTTGTTTTTTTATTCATCCTATCACCTGGACATTTGACCTTAAACTTTGGGGGATCCAAACACTTTCTGGACACATAAACTACTGGCTCGTTGTGAGAAAAACGAACGTTTGAGATGCAGATGGGTCACCTATGGCGTTTCAAATGTGCAACATGTATGTCAACGCAACTGTCTTACTAAATATAATTAATTTGTTGTTTTTTTTGTTTTTTTTTTGTTTTTTTTGAGATCATAATAACAGCATAGCATTTGCTCTGATATTTTAGGCGCTTTAACAGCTGATCCGGTTTTACAAATCTAGAATAAACAATGACGGATAAGAAAAGTGTAAGCCTAAGAATCAACAAGTGCATATCTCTACTTTCATTAGGAAGGTGTACCTCTGAGCATCAACATGTACACTATTCTATTTCCATTACGACGGTGTATCTCTGAGCATTAACAATGACACTAGTGTACTTTCATTAGGAAAATTTACCTCAAAGCATCAAAATGTACACTAATCTACTTTTATTAGGAAAGTGTATTCCTAAGCATCATAAGTACACTACACTACTTTCAATACTTTCGGGCCAACCATCGAGTTTTGGACGCGAGGTGCTGTGTAACTAAAAGCTAGGCCCGTCCCCTCGGGGCCGACAGCAGTCCTTGCTCCGTTTCTGTTCACAAAAGATTTCTGCCAAACGATTTGATAAATATTGTTATATTTTTCTCATTGAAATTAAACTTAAACCAATGGAATTAGATATATCCAAACATCATCATAGTGCTGGTCTCAAGCCATATCTCGACGGCTTCAAAGCGACTTCTAGGGAAATATATTGTGAGATCGATCGTGGGCCCTTAACACATAGAACAAGAAAGACCATCTTAATAAGGATTTTATTCTGGCGAGTCGTTATCCCTTGGCCAACTGAATTATCCTCATGATGCCCTTTAGGTACTTTAAAATTTTCTATCACCCTTTCCACCATCCCTGTTCTTTTACCAATCCCGCCATGTCTTGTACCATCCTTTGGACGACCAGCTTCCAAGACACTTCCACTGCCCCCAGTCAACACCTCTTCCCTCACCCCTCCACCACCACCACCTTCCACCACCACCTTCCACAACAGCCTTTCACGACCACCTTCCACCACCACCTTCCACCACCACCTTCCACAACCACCTTCCACCACCACCTTCCACCACCACCTTCCACCACCACCTTCCACCACCACCTTCCACCACCACCTTCCACCACCACCTCCCACCACCATCTTCCACCACAGCCTATCACAACCACCTTCCACTACCACCTTTCCCCCCTCCCCCCACCATCTTCCCCAACAGTCTTTCACAACCACCTTCCCCCACCACCTTCCACCTTTCACCACCCCTTTCCACCACCCCTTCCAACTATAACGTCTATACCTCCCCCCCCCCATTCCACTCTTACAGTTGTTCTAGCGAGCACATCGTTAACCATGTATTAGTAGGTCTCAGAAAGGAGCTAAGCTTTCAGTTAAGCTCACAACCGTTACCATCGTTAACCATAATTTGTTCGTTTTTAAAAAGCTCTAAAAAAAATAGTCTATATGTTAATTTGAATAAGGGATTTTAAAATAAAATTTACTACTTTTTTATTATTATGCGTCAGTTCCTGCTTGAGAATCCCTGATTTTAATGAATCCGTGTTTTTGAGTTTCTGTTAAGCCGTTTATCCGCCGCAAGTGTTATAAAAGTGAAAGAGAAGTTCGATGTCTCCAGTGATGCGAGAATTAGGTTGCAGTTCGTCAAGGCAAGACGTAGGTGTCAGTTACCCAGCGAGAGGAGAAGTAGGTTGCCGTCACCCAATGAGACGAGAAGTAGGTTGCCGTCACACAGCGAGATGAGAAGTAGGTTGCCGTTACCCAGCGAGACGAGAAGTAGGTTGCCGTCACCCAATGATGCGAGAAGTGGTTGACCGCCCCCCCCCCACCGCCCAGCTCTATGGTTGGCACAGAGATCTACTCGTCTGAACCCCTTCTTCACTGCCCTGTGCGCACTCACAGGAGCGCCTTTACCGAAGCGCACTCACAGAAGCGCAGTCACCGAAGCGCACTCACAGAAGCCAGTGCTTTGACCCAAGTTGTCTCAATACAGATGTGCGAATTTTGTAACGAAGCCCTGGCAATAAAACTAAAATAATCCTCGTGTCAAACGCATCGCTACTTTGTTTTTCATTGCATTTTAAAAGAAATCAAACATATTTTTTTGTAGTGTTTTTTTTATAATAAATTGTATATTTAGAATTTTCTAATCTAATTAATAAATAAGGATCCAGCTTACTCCGAGAAATATGATGTGTTAAATATATATATATAAATATATATATTTTTTTTTTTATGACAATGAATGGACGGGCCCTATATTCCAATATTCTAAGTTTATACAAATTAACTAATAATTAAGAGACTGCCAATCACTCATTTTAATGTATCTTCTCACAGGACAATGTCCAGTGTCACACCCGCTTTTACACCGCAGATTTATTGCCCCTACTATTTCAGAAAAAACAAAAGAAAATATACGCACCGAATTCACTTGCGAATTTTTTTAAAAAAGAATCTCATTTAACGCAGTTATTAGGAATTTTATTTCATGAAATCAACAGCATTATATTTCCTTCATCTTCAGGAGAGGGGGAAAAAACTGATATTTTGAGTTCAGGTTGAAAGAGTGGGACTGAAAAGTTAACACAATGATTTGGTCATCGGAAACGTGCCATGTGGCAAGTTTCAGCTCGATAGGATGACGGGAAGCGGCTCAATTCTCAGTCCAAAGATTTTGTCCCAGACAGAAAAGAAATAAAAAAAAAAAAAAAAGAACAAAAGCGAAAATTAATAAATCAGATTTAAACATTTCAATGAGAAATGTTGAAAAAAATGATAAAAAAAACAACAGAACAAAACAAAAACAAAACAAAAAAATTTTCA
>CAXITT010000649.1:12487-32069 GCA_964033795.1 Lymnaea stagnalis | reverse complement strand
AAACCAAACTCAGCGTTGGGCCACCCGTGTGGGTGGGCCATAGGGTTTGACCATCTCCAGAGAGAGAGAGACCCCAGCCATCAGAACAATGGAATTGATAAAAAGGGGGGGGGGGGTGGTGGTGTGGGGTGGGATGGAGGAGCAAGTTTCCATAGTATTTTCTCATCCATAGAAACGAAATGACAACCTCAATTCTGATCGTTGACTTGGTTTCGTAAGTTTGCTCTGATGGTGCTACAAAGCTCCTAATCTGATTGAACTGTTTTATAAGTAATCCACCTTGAGGCCTGGTCTTCTGCTTACTGCAGACATCTCTCCGTTCACTGATTCAATGATTGCATCACCAACATCAATGAATAATGATTACATCCCTGTCATCCGTGATTAGTTATTACATCTCTTTCATCCATGATTAGTGATGCCATCCATATGATTAATGATTACATCCCTGTCATCCATGATTAATTTCAATGAACAAACCTGAAACTAAGCAGACAGATTGTACGCACACTGCACCACAACAATGAGTTGGAGCTGACTGAGGCACCGGCAAATCAGCACAAGCATGGATGACATTACATTTAAGGGCAAGACGAATCTGTCACAGGACCAACCAACCAACCAACCAACCAGCCTGAGCCTCACATACACACATCTGCCGTAAAGAAATCAACGTGCTGTTACGACAGAAAAAGACATCAGAATAGAAGGGCAGACACATAGACAGACAACTCGTGGCAAGGCTTTGATAACACGAGCTGAACTTTTTAAAAAAGCGAAGACGCCCCCCCCCCCCCATCTTACGCCTCAGGCCCATTCACCATTTTATGCCTAAGGCTTATACACCATCATACGTCCAAGGCCTATCCATCATCTTTCACCTTAGATTACCCACCATCTTACGACTAAGGCAATCCACCATCTTTACGTCTAAGACCTATCCACCATCAATCGCCCAAGGCCTGTCTCCTTTGGATTGAAGAAATAACTAAAATATACTTAGTATCGTTGGCACGTCCCGGTGAGGACACCACTAACAAAATGAGAACCTTTTTTTTTTTTGGGGTGCCCGCAGGACAAAAAAAATAAAACTGCAATCAAACTCTCCAATGAAAAAAAAAAAGCGAATGAAAAAAAAAAAAAAGAATGATTTATTGGGATGTCCCGTGGGGATTACTATTTATAGCTCACTCTGTAGCTCTGAATAACGTCCAAAATCCTTTTCGCCACCATAAAGATATTTCAAATTCAAGCGTTGATTATTCAGAAAAAATTTTGTTGGCAAGTTCAGACGGGTGTAATTTAATCCCCGTAAAATTTTTTGCGTCATAAATGGATGCATGGATTATAATGTTCAGTTCACACGATCACATTTTCGTCACATTTCATCTTGAACGCTCTAAGTTGTCGTAGAAAAAAGCAACTTGACGAAAATTTGATCATGTGAGCTGAGCATTATACTTAAACTCGGTGTTTATTCTTCTTATTTGGGTTACACATTAGAGACGGACCGAAAGTGATATTTTTCTGATTTCGGCCTAAGCGGTAACTAGGCAGAAAGTTAAAAATGACTTTCGGCCGAAACCAAAAGCTTAAACTGACTTTCAGCCAAAACCGAAGCCGAAGCCAAAAGTTTAAAGTGACTTTCGGCCGAAATTTTGAATTTTGAATTTTGAAATTGCGTTCCTGCATACATTTTATAAATAATGAGATCATCGTGAAGATTAATAAATAAACAGCTAATGAACACTTTGGCTTTTACCATTTTAATTTAAAAGTAATTTAAATTTCTTTAAAATGTTTTTTTTTAAAGTAGGTATGGTTATAGAAAATTTTGACCCTAGAAGGGGGCGCACGGGGCAAAATTCATGAACAAGAGACAGTGGAGTGCCCTTTGCTTTTTATACTATAATTAATACCTACCTGATACTACCTACACCAATTATTTTGGCTCTTTTACAGTCAACAGTCCCCTAAATTTCATTTACTACGGCTATAAAAAAAATCACAATGTTTCGCGTTATTGTCATACAAATGCTTTGTGTTTTCATAAATAGCTGGGAAGATATCACTGTATTAATATTTAGCCTAGTACTAACACACTAGTCTTTCCGTGCTGGTGACGTAATTATTTCGTTCTGCAACCAACCTTTTTTTTAACCTGGTCTCTTAAAATTGTTGTGCTAACGGGTCTCGACGGAGAATCGCAAAAAAAACATGCAAATTGTCGCCAAAATCATAAAAGTAGACAGGTCAGCAGTAGGCCTACTACACAATTAATGATAAATACGAAACCGTGATGCATGCACACGAATGTTATTTCGTCAATGACAAAGTTTATGAGCAGGATAACGACGAATGTCAAGAAATGAATAAGTTGGAAAAAGCGTAAGTTTCATTAATGTAAAAAAAAACAAAAAACATTAAGCAAAAATAATGATAATGGCAATATGACCATTTCCTAGGATAATGCAATATTATTCACCTTTGCCTATGACGACATTGATGAGGTTGATAATGATAAATCAAAATGAATATCACAAATGAAGGAATTAAATTAACCTAGGGTTCCAAATTTTTCTTGTTGAAAAAGATGACACAAAAATAATGATATAAATGTTATAATTCCATTAGTTTTGCTTCCGCAAAACTGTTTACAAATGTCTAGGCCTAATTGAAATGTAATTTTTTTTTTGGAAATGTAGCACAAGTAAGTCATCAAACAGCTATCGGCAGTTTTTTCGCAGAGTATTAATCATATAACATACGATGACAGCAAGACGTCGAGCAATAATGACTATCGGATTGCCGGCAGACAGTCCGTCTGACTTCTGGTAGATGACCGAAAGTCTCAATCAGTTTTGGCCGAAACCGAAATGAAAACGAAGGTTAACTTCTCAGTTTCGGCCGCAAGCGAAATGAACCGAAAGTTAACTTTTCAGTTTCGGCCGAAATCGAAACCAGGCCGAAAGTGATCCAATGGCAACTTTCGGCACCGAAACCGAAGCGGAAGCCGAAATTCGGTCGTCTCTATTACAAATTACGTGATTGTAAAATTTTTTTTTCAATGTCGTACCCCAAGAATAAGGTTCTGATTGGAAATTAATAGATAGTCGTAATTAAAAATCAAGACAAATTGGTAACAAATGAAATGTGGAAGATTTAAATAGCTTTTCATGTTACAATATTGCAATCCAATCATTTGTGGACCTCTTATTTTGCTAAACTGTACAAAACACAACGAAACGAATTATTCGCCCCTAAATCAAGTTTTTTTTTTCTTTTCTCGTTTCCTTTTTAATTTTTTTTTTTTAACATCAAATTGCTATGCTCTCGTATCCAGTGCATTTCTTTCAAAACGTCCTCTAGAGAAAAAAAATGGATATAATGAATCCTTTTAATTTCTATTTAACGTGCATGCCATGAAAGATTTTCAATTTTTTTTTTTTTTTAATTCATTAAAATAATCAGAAAACACTTTACTGTAGATGTGAAATGAATTTTTTTTTTTAAATTTGTAATTGCGCGTGCGTGGCATAAAATTTTACCCCCCCCCCCCCCCCTCCCGGGAAAAAAAAAAAAAAAGGCTTGAACCTTTTTCCCTTCCTTCCAAGGACGACGATTGATTTCAGCGGGAAAAAAACCTCCAGTTGCTCTCGGCCAGGTCGTTTCAAGGGTTTTTTTTTTTTCTGTGTGTGTTCGTTTAACGTTCTAAAAAAAATCGTGTCCAAGTTTTTGGCCCGGAGGGTGTCACTCTAAGGAGTCGTAATTTAAAAAAAAAGAAAAAAGGAAACAGAAAAGATTAAATAATCACACAAAAAAATTGCTTTAAGACAACAGTACTTCCAAGATAAAGTTAAAACTGGAGATTTAGACAAAAACATTATTGCACCGTCGGAACATTCGTAGATCGGAGAAAAAAAAAGGGGAGGGGGGGGTTAGGAGTAGGAAAACCCCCCACCCATGTCGCAATTCCCTCCCCTCCCCCAGCCCCTTTGTTTTACGTTAAATATATATGTATTTTTTTTGACTGTACACTGAAAAGTGCCGCAACGCTTCTTGTTAAGAATGTTAACTCACTCAGCCCCACTACACATGGCAACAACGAGTTTTTTAGGTTTTGGGGGAGGGGGGGGAACAAAAGAAGACGATGCCCTTGAAATAAAAAAAACCCACCCTTTTGTCCCTTTTGTCACAGTCACTGTTAACTCCAGCTAGTTTTATTTTTTTTTTCCCTTTACTCTTAAACTTCATCTTCATTCGTTTTCTTTCTAAGACTTAAGTCTTCTAAGACAAGGTTTTGGTCATCTCTCCAGAATCGGGTTCCTGTTGAAAAACCAGGGACGCCTTGTGCCCAGCGAGACACATTCATCTCTTGAGCAAACTGGGCACAGGTCGCAAAAGTGCAACACATTCTTTTCAAGGGTCTGATTTTTTTTCTTTTTTTTTTTTTAATTGAACAAAACACCGTTTATCGAGTGCTTCTAAAACAGATTGTACACCACAATGAAAACTTCACACTTTTCTATTCTGTCTCACCTTTTTGAACTCAATGAAATTGTTTTAGATTTTATTATATTTTTTGTAATGTAATTTCACTATGTAATTCATTTTTTTTTTCAAAAAATTTGTTCCAATATTCTTTCCATTTAATTTTTGATTTAAGAGCGTTTTTCTCACAATGTCTTTCTTTTTTTTTTTTTTTTTTCTTTTTTCCTTTTTTTCTTTTTTTTTTTTTTTTTTTTTTCTTTCTTTACTTTTTTTTTTTTTTTTTTTTCAAAAAATTTGTTCCAATATTCTTTTCATTTAATTTTTGATTTAAGAGCGTTTTTCTCACAATGTCTTTTTTTTTTTTTTTTTTGCCTAGTTCCATTATGTCTAGTCTAATTTTAATTTGTCTACGTACTTTACATTTTCCTCAATTCATTGTTTACGCTTCCGTTAGCCAAACAATTCGGGCCTCTATCCATATTAGTTTGCTCAGGAAAGTCGAGGTGTCGGCCCTGGGGAGGGGGAAAGGGGTTGGAGACGTTTTTCGACATATTTAAGGGCGGTATTTTGGGCCAACCACAAATCCTTTTCGTGGTCGAATAGTGAACGCAAAAAAACAACTAATAGCCCGCGCTGTGGGGAACTTATTCTCGCTGTGCCACTCCAACACATATATAATGGCGGAAATTTGTTCATAAACCATCTGGGGCGTACTGTCTGACCAATCTGATTGAGAAGTAAAAAAAAAACTATCCCGTTACTAGATTTCGCCCAACTGACAACAGCTGTCCGGTGTACCTCTGCGTCACTGTGAGCCAGCGTAGCGGGTCTTAACCTGGACGTAAACGTGTTCACGACATTATTTTTACGAAGGATTTAAAAAAAAACACCAAAAAACATAGTGTTACTGCAATACAAATGCGGAAATACATTGTTACAAGCCATGTTTTACGAAGACATGGTCTAAATATAGCAGCATTACGTAATGCGACATACCTTTCCACTTGATTTCTTTTAAAACTAATTGTGTTTCTCTTTCCTCCCAAACCTAGTGACCCTCTTCATTAATCCAGTGTTATCTCCTCATCCTCGACTGCCCTCAGATTCTGCTTTTTGACACCTTTTATAAACTATCTTTTTTCTTCTTTTGCTTTCAATCATCTTTATATAACTTTTTGAAACTATTTGTTCTTTATAAGACGACATCGCAGATTAAAAATCATTCATCAAAACTTCGATTAGTGCAACGGTCATCAAAAAAATATTGTAGGAGATGTTCTAAGATATGACCACGCCAGGGTGAGAGGACACGGCAGGGAAGGGTGGTCGCGACAAAGAACAGCCTTGACATTGGTAGGATTGTGTTTTGCAAAATATAATGCACACATAAGAGGGATTCATTTTTTACAAAAACAATGTGCACATAAGAGAGTTTATGTTTACAAAAAAAAAAATGTACACATAAGAGGGATTCTGTTTAAAAAAAAAAATTGCACTCAAGAGGGATAATTCTTACAAACACAGTGTACACATAAGATTAACAGTGTTGTGTACAAGGGATTATTTCTTTTCTTTTAAAGTGTACATGTGTCAAGCTTTTCAAAAACTGTGTGCACGTGACGAACGTTAAATGAAGACGATCAAGTATCAAATGACGTATGCTCACAGGGAGATACTAGCAAAGATGCTCCTTCTCTCCCTATGTCTAGCAATAGAGACGATGAAAACATATGGCAGCTAATTGTGTCCATCTGCCACAAAGCTGCACTAAATGAAGCCCATTCTCTGAAATGTGTGTTTCTTCGTTACCAAGATGCACTGTAAGAATCCACTTCTTTGAAATGTATGTCTATTCGATATCAAGATGCACTGTAAGAATCCATTTATTTGAAATGTATGTCTATTCGATATCAAGATGCACTGTAAGAATCCATTTCTTTGAAATGTATGTCTATTCGATATCAAGATGCACTGTAAGAATCCATTTATTTGAAATGTATGTCTATTCGATATCAAGATGCACTGTAAGAATCCATTTCTTTGAAATGTATGTCTATTCGATATATCAAGATGCACTGTAAGAATCCATTTCTTTGAAATGTATGTCTAATCGATATCAAGATGCACTATATGATTCTAATTCTCTGAAATGTGCGTCTATTGAATACTAAGATATACTATTCGAATCCAATTCTCTGAAACGTGAGTCTATTCGATACCAAGATACACTATATGAATCCAGTTCTCTGAAATGCGAATCTATTCGATACCGGGCTACGCTATATGAATCCAGTTCTCTGAAATGCGAATCTATTCGATACCGGGCTACGCTATATGAATCCAGTTCTCTGAAATGCGAATCTATTCGATACCAGGCTACGCTATATGAATCCAGTTCTCTGAAATGCGAATCTATTCGATACCGGGCTACGCTATATGAATCCAGTTCTCTGAAATGCGAATTTATTCGATACCGGGCTCAGCTATATGAATCCAGTTCTCTGAAATGCGAATATATTCGATACCAGGCTACGCTATATGAATCCAGTTCTCTGAAATGTGAATCTATTCGATACCGGGCTACGCTATATGAATGAAGTTCTCTGAAATGCGAATCTATTCGATACCGGGCTACGCTATATGAATGAAGTTCTCTGAAATGCGAATCTATTCGATACCGGGCTACGCAATATGAATGAAGTTCTCTGAAATGCGAATCTATTCGATACCGGGCTACGCTATATGAATCCAGTTCTCTGAAATGCGAATCTATTCGATACCGGGCTACGCTATATGAATCCAGTTTTCTGAAATGCGAATCTATTCGATACCGGTCTACGCTATATGAATCCAGTTCTCTGAAATGCGAATCTATTCGATACCGGTCTACGCTATATGAAGCCAGTTCTATGAAATGCGAATCTATTCGATACCGGGCTACGCTATATGAATCCAGTTCTCTGAAATGCAAATCTATTCGATACCGGGCTACGCTATATGAATCCAGTTCTCTGAAATGCGAATCTATTCGATACCGGGCTACGCTATATGAATCCAGTTCTCTGAAATGTGAATCTATTCGATACCGGGCTACGCTATATGAATCCAGTTCTCTGAAATGCGAATCTATTCGATACCGGGCTACGCTATATGAATCCAGTTCTCTGAAATGCGAATCTATTCGATACCGGGCTACGCTATATGAATCCAATTCTCAGAAATGAACCCGATTAGATTTTTTGGGGGGGTCCTTTTTCCGAGTAGTCAGCCATTAAGAGGGTCAACCCCATTACGGACTTGTTACAGGAACAACCCTAACGTTATGAAACAAATCATTGACATTTTAAGATCCTTAACGTCTGCCGTAACGGGATATTTTAAGCTGAAACTCTACGCCCGGTAGAAAAATTCCAGTACTTTTTTTTTTTTGTTTGTTTTGTTGTTTTGTTTTTAAGCAAACTGATACTAGTGTTATTTTCAAACTGGTCGGAATGTTAGAAAATTCTACGCTTTCAAATAAAATAAAAGTCTGGCGTGATTTTTTTATGTTTCAGTTTTTAATCCAACAGTTATTTGGCGTCGAGATTGTGAGTTACGTAATGAAACTCATACGATCAAATGCTCGAACTTAAAACAATTGTCAAGGAAAACATTATGTGGGTTGAAGCGACCCAGGAGATTGGCCGTAAGTAGAAATAAAATAACTGATAATAGACAGGGGGGGGTGGGGACGCCATGGGGTGAATACTGTATGACGGCACACGCGAAGAGATCATATCCACGAAATGGATAGGAGGTGATCATATCCACGCAATGGATAGGAGGTGCTATCGGGTGGAGAGCCGCGGGGGAAATACGTAAATGTGGGCAGGTTTCGCGCAAAACATTGGCATAAATGGCATTGGCATAAATGGTACTGGCATAAATGGCATTGGCATAAATGGCATTGGCAAGCGAAATGACGAGAAAGTTTGAGCGATGATAGGGATAGAGCTTGATAATAAGTAAGGATGGCAAAAAGTGGGGGAGGGGAGAAAGCATCTGCCCCCGGGTATACGTCAACCCGAGTAGCCGGGTATTCGGTGACGCACGTGGCCACGTAGACCGGTCAACCCACCAGAGCCGTGTACCCGTCGACCCAAGTAGCCGTCGACCCAAGTAGCCGTCGACCCAAGTAGCCGTCGACCCAAGTGGCCGGGTACCGGTCGACCCAGGCAGCGGGTACCGTTCGACCCTAGTAGCCGGCTACCGTTCGACCCAAGAAGCCGGATACCGGTCGACCCAAGTAGCCGGGTACCGGTCGACCCCAGCAGCCGTCGACCCAAGTAACCGTGAATTGGTCGACCCAGGCAGCCGTCGACCAAAGTAGCCGGGAACATCAATGGCTGGTAGTATTAGTGACTGATAGTATTGTTGACTGGTAGCATTAATGGCTGGTAGCATTGAGGTCATAAGGGAGTAAAAATGAAATAAAATTCATTTTAGAAGTTTTTTCGTTTTTTAAATTGTTTTTAAAGACATGTTTTTAGTAATGGGGCAAATAAGAATTTCCCGGGCATTTAGCATCGTGTGGGCACCCACACATCCGGGGTGGGCACCCCAAAATCCGGGGCCTATTTAACAGCCATCACAGTAAGTAAGTAACATGATGGATGATGGTATTGGACGTCAACGTAAAGTGAAGCGTCTCTCGTTAAAGTTATGCCCCGTGGTGAGCGTGATATGTAACGGTGCGTAATCGTTTGTAATGGCTTGCACTATATTGATATGTAATGGTGTGTAATCGTTTGTGATGGCTTGTAATATATTGGCATGTAATTATGTAATGGTCTGTAATAATAATATGCAATGTGCATCTGACGGTTTGTACTGGTATGTAAAGGTTTCTAATGGTATGCAATGGCTTGTAATGGTATGTCATGGTTTGTAAAAGTATTTGATGGTATGTAATGATAATTAGTAGTTTTTAAAGATCTGTAAAGGGATGTAATTAACTTCATTGTGTTTTAATGAAGTAAGTGCAAAATTTCATTGGCCGACATACATCCAACCAGCTCACTGAGATGCAAGATATTTAACTGCAATCACCATAACTTGGCTACTGGCGAATCTTTAGTTATAAATTTTTTCAAATCTGGTGAGACCGAGAGAGAGACAGTCAGACAGAGAGGGAGAGAGAAAGTCAAAAAGAGAGAGAGGGAGAGAAAGTAACAGTTAGACTGAGAGAGACAGAGAGATAGAAACAGTCAGAGAGACAGAGACATTCAGACAGAGAGAGAGGGAGAGGCATTCAGATAGAGAGAGAGGGGGACACTCTGACAGAGAGAGGGGCAGAGAGAGATGGAAAGAGAGACAGTCAGAGAGACGGAGAGAGAGACAAAGAGAGAGAGCGACAAAGAGAGAGATGGAGAGATGGAGAGAGAGACGGAGATAGAGATAGAGAGAGACGGGGAGAGACGGAGAGAGAGAGACAGAAAGAGAGAGACAAAAAGAGAGAGACAAGACAGAGAGAGAGCGAGAGAAGCTGTGCCGATGCCTGGACAGAGCGGGTTCCATAACCATACATTTAACAGTTATTGAATGTGCATCAAAAAGAATACAGTCATTATAGCAAAGATGAGTGGGTGGGTGGGGGGAGGGGGGCACTGATGATCAGAGCACTGGTAACATTGTACTAGACATTGAGAGGGTGGGGGGAGGGGGGCACTGATGATCACAGCACTGGTAACATTGTACTAGAAATTGCGTGGGTGGGGGTAGGGGGCACTGATGGTAACAGCACTGGTAACATTGTACTAGACATTGAGTGGGTGGGGGTAGGGGGGACTGATGATCACAGCACTGGTAACATTGTACTAGAAATTGCGTGGGTGGGGGTAGGGGGCACTGATGATCACAGCACGGGCTACATTGTACTAGACATTGAGTAGGTGGGGGCATGGGGGGTAGGGGGCACTGATGATCACAGCACGGACTACATTGTACTAGACATTGCGTGGGTGGGGGTAGGGGGCACTGATGATCACAGCACGGGCCACATTGTACCAAACATTGAGTAGGTGGGGGCAGGGGGGTAGGGGCACTGATGATCACAGCACGGGCCACATTGTACTAGACATTGAGTGGGTGGGGGCAGGGGGGTAGGGGCACTGATGATCACAGCACGGGCCACATTGTACTAGACATTGAGTGGGTGGGGGCATGGGGGGTAGGGGGCACTGATGATCACTGCACGGGCCACATTGTACTAGAAATTGTGTAAGTGGGGGCAGGGGGGTAAGGGCACTGATGATCACAGCACGAGCCATATTGTACTAGACATTTAGTACGTGGGGGCGGGGGGTAGGGGGCACTGATGATCACAGCACTGGTAACATTGTACTAGACATTGAGTGGGTGGGGGCAGGGGGGTAGGGGCACTCATGATCACAGCACGGGCCACATTGTACTAGACATTGAGTGGGTGGGGGCAGGGGGGTAGGGGCACTCATGATCACAGCACGGGCCACATTGTACTAGACATTGAGTGGGTGGGGGCAGGGGGGTAGGGGCACTGATGATCACAGCACGGGCCACATTGTACTAGACATTGAGTGGGTGGGGGCATGGGGGGTAGGGGGCACTGATGATCACTGCACGGGCCACATTGTACTAGAAATTGTGTAAGTGGGGGCAGGGGGGTAAGGGCACTGATGATCACAGCACGAGCCATATTGTACTAGACATTTAGTACGTGGGGGCAGGGGGTAGGGGGCACTGATGATCACAGCACTGGTAACATTGGACTAGACATTGAGTGGGGATGTGGGGGGAGCAGGCACTGATGATCACAGCACGGGTAACATTGTACTATAAGACATTGAGTGGGTGGGGGTGGAGGCACTGATGGTAACAGCACTGGTAACATTGTACTAGACATTGAGTGGGGTTAGGGGGGGGAGGGGGCACTGATGATCACAGCACTGGTAACATTGGACTAGACATTGAGCTGATACAAAAACTATGTGTCATCAGGAAATCTCCCAGTGGATAATGTAGAGACCGAACGAAAGTGATTTTCTGTTTTCGGCCGAAACCGAAAATAAACCGAAAGTTAACTTTTCAATTTGGACCGAACCCAAAATTAAACCGAAAGTGATCAAATGGCCACTTTTCGCGCCGAAACCGAAGCCGAAATTCGTTCGGTCTCTACGATGATGTTAAAATACTCTTATTACTTACGTCAAGCACCTTCGAGTATGTTCTGGCATCGTTTGTAGAGGGAACTCTGCATCACTGTCTATCAGCGAATGCCCAGGAACTCTGAAACACTGTCGATCCACGAATGCCCAGGGACACTGCAACACTGTCTATCCATGAATGCTCAGGGACCCTGCAACACTGTCTTTCCACGAATAACCAGGGACTCTGCAACACTGTCTATCCATGAATGCTCAGGGACTCTGCAACAATGTTTTTCCACGTATAACCATGGACTCTGCAACACTGTCTATCCATGAATGCTCAGGGACTCTGCAACACTGTCTTTCCACGAATAACCAGGGACTCTGCAACACTGTCTATCAGCGAATGTTCAGTGACTTTGCAAAACTGTCTATCCATGAATGACCATGGACTCTGCAACATTGTGCATCCGCGAATACCCAGGAACTCAGCAAAACTATCTTTCCACCAATGCTCAGGCAGACCACAGACACTTTATGAATGACTAGGGTTCTTCTTCACTACGTGTACCTGTCACTCAGATTCACCTGGTTACTGCATCTCCTCACAACTACACACTCTATACAAAACACATGAGCTATCGCTCACTAACTTCTCATGAATGTATCCTTAACTCCCTCTCTCTCTCCCCTCCTTTCCTCTCTCTATCTCACGCCTTGTAGCCACACACTTGGTTATTGTTCTACTCCGGCCACCCCACTGATCATTCGGACACACCAACACCAACACTCATGACACAACTCACGGACCCTAACAGTGTTCAGACCAACAACAGTGGTTCTCACACCCTTGACAGATGAGTTATCCCCAGCTTTTTTTCAACAGTCCTTAACAACAATGAGTTCTCTACGTGACAACTGAGACTGTAGTCTCACAAAGACCTGTCTTCAACACCCTTAGACAGGCGTCTTTTTTTGTCACCAAACGTGTGATCTTTTATGCGTTCAATCCAAGGGTGATCACCCAAAACGCACACAACTTATCCGTTAAAGGTGATTATCGGAGTTCCCCAAGTACAGCTAAGAAAAGTTATTTAGGGAAACTATTTTGCAAGGATTTGAAGCATTTTAGTGCATATGTACATATATATCATTGCAAAGTCGTTCTGAAAAAAAAAATTTACTAATATTACTCTTTGCTATCTTTTTATTCACTAAATAGAATTGCACCATGGAAGCCAAATTAAACGCTAATGCTGATAAAATTATATAATAAACCAATGAATATATTTGCATGCTTCTGGTCAATGCAATTGCACTGAATGTGAGAACTACGATTTTGGAAGGGAAAAATTATTGGTATTAAAAAAATACTGTTTTTTTATTTTTTGTTTTTCCTCAATGAAAGAGGTAACGTTTTTCATACCGTCAGTTATCTTAAAGTAAGTGAAAATTAAGAAAAAGATACGTTCACGCAATTCTGCTGCTCCTAATAATCTTGAAATTAAAATCAAAACCCAGGGGCGAAATGGCGAATGTTCTTATTTAAAACAAACTAATCAATTGGATCGTTGCGCGTGCCGCTGCGCGCGCCTGCCCAGATCAAAGACGTCACAATTCTGGAGCAAAGACTGTGAACCCGAGAACATGGCTGTTAATAGCCACACATTCGGTGGGATGCTAAAAAGTCACATATTCCGTGGGATGCTAAAAGCCACACATTCGGTTGGATGCTAAAAGCCACACATTCGGTTGGAGGCTAAAAGCCACACATTCGGTTGGATGCTAAAAGCCACACATTCGGTTGGATGCTAAAAAGCCACACATTCGGTTGGATGCTTAAAGCCACACATTCGGTGGGATGTTAAAAGCCAATTATTTGGTGGGAGGATAAAAGCAACACATTTGGTTTTATGTTAAAAACCCACACATCTGGTGGGGTGTTAAAAGTCACATCTGGTGGGATGTTAAAAGCCACACATTCGGTTGGATGCTAAAAAGTCACACATTCGGTGGAATGTTAAAAGCCACACATTTGGTGGGATATTAAAAGCCACACATCTGGTGGGATGTTAAAAAGTCACACATTTGGTGGGATGTTAAAAAGCCACACATTTGGTGATGTTAAAAAGCCACACATTTGGTGGGATGTTAAAAGCCACACATATGGTGGGATGTTAAAAAGTCACACATTTGGTTGGATTTTAAAAAGCCACACATTTGGTGGGATGTTAAAAGCCACACATCTGGTTGGATGTTAAAAAGGCACACATTTGGTTGGATGTTAAAAGCCACACATCTGGTGGGATGTTAAAAAGGCACACATTTGGTTGGATGTTAAAAAGCCACACATTCGGTTGTATGTTCAAAGCCACACATTCGGTGGGATGTCATGGTAACACCGCCCTTCATGACACAATGTCTGACGATGGTTGTAATTTCAGGGCAGAGAGGGCACAATGTCTGAGTCACAAGGCTTCCGAGGAGCTTGCTGGGCCTTCCATTGCTCGTGTTCATTCTCCGGGTTCTAGTACCTTGAGCTTTTTAAAACAAGGATTCTCACATGATGAATGAGGATTTTACCAGTAAATGTCAAATACGGCTCAGAGATAAATGCCACGCAGTGATAAATGTCACGCAGTGGTAAATGCCGCCTGACGTGATGTAGATCTTAAATGTCTTGTGTTCATCTAACCTTTGATGCCAGAGGCTTACTTGTTGAATATTCTAGTGCATCACTTTCATCACACGGACGAGTGCAACTAATACCAATACACCAAACACTGAATATCTTGTTGCAACGCTATAAGTTTATCATACATCATCACAACATGATGGAGCAACGTAGATCATACTAACAATCCAATTGGTTCATCAAATCAAGGTACTTTCCTTAGCGGTACATCCAGCCGAAATCCTCACCACACAAAACAAGCCACACCGTGAATATCCTGCAACGGTCATGGATCCACCAGAACAATAACAAAACTAAGGCGTCATTTCCGTTTTACCCAAAATACGTCACAACTAATCTGACACAATAGATATAGCTGTGTATGTAATCTCTGGACTAAACATCTTTTCCATACCAAACATAAACAACAGTGATTCTCATACCCTTGACACCAACCCAGTGATAAATACCGCCCAATGATAAAGCCCATGTAGTGAAAAAATAACACTTAAAAAATAAGGCCCTAGTTGAAAGATGATATCTTGTTTTTGTTTTCACAATAAATAACAAACAAACAAAAGGTGTCATTTAAGGTTTACAGGGTTTACTACAAAACCTGTTTAAGACAGGCAGAGAGAGAGAGAGAGATTGACATAGTCTGAGATGATGTGATGCAGGAAAATTCTTCATGCGTATTATGATTCCTGGTATCTTTTGTTCTTAGAGAATCTTAGAACAAGGCACTGAAAAGACTTGTAATACTTTTTTTCCCCCTTCTAATACCTTGGACTAGCTAAGTGAATGTTGTTGCTTTTTAAGTTATAAGGGTATGTGTTGCTTTCTTTTTTTTTCCAAAAACATTTTGTAACTCTTTAAAAAAAAAATACTTATAATTAGTCGAAACAGTTTTTTTTATTCTTTGGCATTTAATCAGAAATTCGTATTGAAATTTCAAACTTATTGTCACAAATTTACTACCACATATCATTTCTTCATCGATCCGTAATACAAGTTTGGATTACTTTTTAAAAAAATTAAATGGGGGTGGTGGTGATAATATAGGTTATTTGAGGACACTGGCCTTTCTGTGTATTGATGGATTTATTTTAAATATTAGATTATTAGAAACCTTTTTTTTTCTTTTGCAGCGCCAAGACTCGGATATGTTTCACAGATCACCGTTTTGCAGCGCCAAGACTCGGATATGTTTCACAGATCACTGTTTTGCAGTGTCAAGACTCTGATATGTTTCACAGATCACTGTTTTGCAGTGTCAAGACTCTGATATGCTTCACAGATCACTGTTTTGCAGTGTCAAGACTCTGATAGGTTTCACAGATCACTGTTTTGCAGTGCCAAGACTCTGATATGTTTCACAGATCACCGTTTTGCAGCGCCAAGACTCTGATATGTTTCACAGATCACCGTGTTGCAGCGCCAAGACTCGGATATGTTTCACAGATCACCGTTTTGCAGCGCCAAGACTCTGATATGTTTCACAGATCACTGTTTTGCAGCGCCAAGACTCGGATATGTTTCACAGATCACTGTTTTGCAGCGCCAAGACTCTGATATGTTTCACAGATCACCGTTTTGCAGCGCCAAGACTCTGATATGTTTCACAGATCACCGTTTTGCAGCGCCAAGACTCTGATATGTTTCACAGATCACCGTTTTGCAGCGCCAAGACTCTGATATGTTTCACAGATCACCGTTTGTAAATTACTACGTCTTTAAGAGTCTGTATCTTTTTCATACCCCAGACCTGGATCCTGACCATGTCAAATGTTCTTCAAATACAAAACAACCCCCCCCCCCAAAAAAAAATTTAAAAAAAAATCCCAAAGACGGCTCCTGCTGGGCTTCCAACGAGCAGGTCGAGACGACATTTCTTAATTATGTCCAGCGGCTATGCAAACATTTCTGGCGCGCGTGTGTGTGTGTGCGTGTGTGTGTGGGTGGGTGTGTGTGTGTGGGTGTGTGTGTGTCTGAGAGTCTACAAAGCTATACTTAGCCTTCCATTTAGTTGAAATGTTCTCAACGTGTGCTTGATTGACATGGCTCGCTAGGGGGAGGGGGGCACTAACGTCCATTTAGAGCAGCGATTCTCAACCTGTGGGGTCGATACACTTTTAGGGGTTGAAAGACCCTCAATCAGGGGTCGCCTAAGACCATCGGAAAACACACATTTATGAAGCATCAACGAGAATAATTTTTTATGTTTGTGTGGGGGTCGCCACAACATGAGGCACTGAATTAAAATGGTTGCGGCATTAGGAAGGTTGAGAATCACTGATTTATAGAGAGAGAGAGAGACACACACACCCACACGACCAATGGTGCCACACCCACACCTTAGGCCAGGGGGCAGGGAACTCTGGAAGTAAGTTCATCCCCATTTTACCGTTAACGTGTACAGTCATATGGGCGGGTGTCCGTCTCGAAGTAACAATTGTAACGTATGTCACTTTTTTATGTAGGGGTTGAAACATTTTTTTTTAATATGATCTAATGGCCGTGTAAGATCCAAATGAAACTTAAGGGCAGGATTGGGAGGAAGGAGGTGGGGGAATATAACGTTCTTCGGTATGATGATTATCATAGCTGTACTGTCACAGATGTACTAGGATAGATGTACTGTCATAGATGCAATGTCAGTGGTGCACTAGGATAGATATACTGCCATAGATGTTCTAGGATAGATATACTGTCCTAGATGAACTGTCACAGATGTACTAGGATAGATGTACTAGCAAAGATGCACTGTCAGTGGTGTACTAGGATAGATGTACTGCCATAGATCTACCAGGATATATGTACTGTCACAGATGTACTAGGATAGATGTACTGCCATAGATGTACTAGGATAGAAGTACTGTCATAGATGCAAAGTCATAGATGCACTGTCACAGATGTACTAGGATAGATGTACTGTCATAGATGCACTTTCACAGATGTACTAGGATAGATGTACTGTCATAGATGCACTGTCAGTGGTGTACTAGGGTAGATGTACTGCCATAGATGTACTAGGATAGATGTACTGTCACAGATGTACTAGGATAGATGTACTGTCATAGATGCACTGTCACAGATGTACTAGGATAGATGTACTGTCATAGATGCACTGTCATTGGAGTACTAGGAAAGATGTACTGCCATAGATGTACTAGTATAGATGTACTGTCATGGATGCATTGTCACAGATGTACTAGGATAGATGTACTGTCATAGATGCACTGTCAGTGGTGTACTAGGATAGATGTACTGCCATAGATGTACTAGGAAAGATGTACTGTCATATATTTATTTATTTATTTATTTAGGCATTTTTATATAGCGCTTATCATAAAGCTCTAAGCGCTTTACAATTATTAAAACATGTAAACTAAGTAAATACAAATGAGACACTAGGATAGTAACTACTATTCTATAGAAACAATGAAAATGGCTATAAAACGAGGACACTTTGACACTTCAGGATTAACCCGAAACAGAAAATGAGGTAGGGCAAGGAGGGTGCATCACAGGTCATAGGCGGACCTAAACAGATGAGCTTTAAGGGGAGGGTGCATCACAGGTCATAGGCGGACCTAAGCAGATGGGTTTTAAGGGGAGGGTGCATCACAGGTCATAGGCGGACCTAAGCAGATGAGTTTTAAGGGGAGGTTGCATCACAGGTCATAGGCGGACCTAAACAGATGGGTTTTAAGGGGAGGGTGCATCACAGATCATAGGAGGACCTAAACAGATGGGTTTTAATCATATATCTTAGGTCAGGGTTTTTTTTAACCTCTGTAGCAGCACGGTTTCCTCCTCTTGACATCAAAAAGAAAAATAACAATAACAATAAAACTAGTATCCCATCCCGATTGAAAAACATATTTTTCCCGCCCCATCTGGGATGGAAGATGGTTATAATTATACAACCCCCCCCCCCCACAAACAAAACAAAGCTGTAGGTATAATTCCATTATAAAATGTAATAGCCAGCAATTAAAATTGAGATTGAACGTTTGACAAAATCCGTTTTGCAGCGCCAAGACTCTGATATGTTTCACAGATCACCGTTTTGCAGCGCCAAGACTCTGATATGTTTCACAGATCACCGTGTTGCAGCGCCAAGACTCTGATATGTTTCACAGATCACCGTGTTGCAGCGCCAAGACTCTGATATGTTTCACAGATCACTGTTTTGCAGTGCCAAGACTCGGATATGTTTCACAGATCACTGTTTTGCAGTGCCAAGACTCTGATATGTTTCACAGATCACTGTTTTGCAGTGCCAAGACTCTGATATGTTTCACAGATCACTGTTTTGCAGTGCCAAGACTCGGATATGTTTCACAGATCATCGTGTTGCAGCGCCAAGACTCGGATATGTTTCACAGATCACTATTTTGCAGCGCCAAGACTCGGATATGTTTCACAGATCACCGTTTTGCAGCGCCATGACTCGGATATGTTTCACAGATCACTATTTTGCAGCGCCAAGACTCGGATATGTTTCACAAATCACCGTTTTGCAGCGCCAAGACTCTGATATGTTTCACAGATCACCGTTTTGCAGCGCCAAGACTCTGATATGTTTCACAGATCACTGTTTTGCAGCGCCAAGACTCTGATATGTTTCACAGATCACTGTTTTGCAGTGTCAAGACTCTGATATGTTTCACAGATCACCGTTTTGCAGCGCCAAGACTCGGATATGTTTCACAGATCACTATTTTGCAGCGCCAAGACTCGGATATGTTTCACAGATCACCGTTTTGCAGCGCCAAGACTCTGATATGTTTCACAGATCACCGTTTTGCAGCGCCAAGACTCTGATATGTTTCACAGATCACCGTTTTGCAGCGCCAAGACTCTGATATGTTTCACAGATCACCGTTTTGCAGCGCCAAGACTCGGATATGTTTCACAGATCACTGTTTTGCAGCGCCAAGACTCTGATATGTTTCACAGATCACCGTTTTGCAGCGCCAAGACCCTGATATGTTTCACAGATCACCGTTTTGCAGCGCCATGACTCGGATATGTTTCACAGATCACTGTTTTGCAGCGCCAAGACTCTGATATGTTTCACTGATCACTGTTTTGCAGCGCTAAGGCTCTGATATGTTTCACAGATCACTGTTTTGCAGCGCCAAGACTCGGATATGTTTCACAGATCACTGTTTTGCAGCGCCAAGACTCTGATATGTTTCACAGATCACCGTTTTGCAGCGCCAAGACTCTGATATGTTTCACAGAT
>CAXITT010000648.1:412186-426692 GCA_964033795.1 Lymnaea stagnalis | reverse complement strand
GGGGGTGGGGGGGGGGGGCTGACAATAGGCAGCAGTGCGTAACAATACCAACAAATATACCATTGATCTTAATTAACAAGTATACCATTAAAACCAACAGATATACCATTAATAACAAGCTTTCCAATGTATACTGTCTGATGGTTGAATTACACTTAGACTGTCTAAGTGAAGCATGATTTGCTGGTAAGACCCCCCCCCCACCCACGGGTTCTGTGGGTTTTGGGTGCGAGTTGGTTGGGTGGGGGGGGGATTGCATTGTTTACGTTGTACATTTGGTGAGGAATCGTCAACAAATAAGTGGGACGAGGGGCGACAATTGACGGATAGATTTATCACATGATCCGTTCAAGGGGCAGGCCCGGACACCTGAGCGCCTCCCGGCTTATTTTATTGCTAGCGTCTGCCCAGGTGTTCAGCCGACTGTCAGGCGCCATGGTCGGCTAGCGTTTCGTATCCTGCCCCGCCCCCCACTCCCCTCCCCTCCACCCCCCACCCCCATCGCCTCTCCTCGAAACACCCTCGCCACATTTTGACATACAAGTCGTTGGGTTCTCCGCCCGCTACTCTGAACGTTTCGAAGAGAGCAATACCTCGTGCTGTGCAGACATACGGATGGTGCAGCCTCACTCAAGTGCTCAGTCATTAACACAACACTTGAATTAGGACCACAAACACAAGATATTTAACATATTATTGGAGCAGGGGGAGACGACCAGAGAAGAATTGGAGAGAGAGGATAAAATAGAGGGAGGGACTCGAAGGGGTGGTTTAAAAAAGACAGAAGGATGTGAAATATGAATGGATGGTCGGAGAGATATGAAGATGGAGGGAGGAAGTGAAGATGTAAAG
This sequence comes from Lymnaea stagnalis, assembly GCA_964033795.1. Classification (NCBI taxonomy): domain Eukaryota; kingdom Metazoa; phylum Mollusca; class Gastropoda; family Lymnaeidae; genus Lymnaea; species Lymnaea stagnalis. The sequence continues at coordinate 425,840 of CAXITT010000648.1, read as the reverse complement.
CTTAGAAGAGACTTGACTTCTTGTGAATGAACATTATGTTGACTTAACCTCCCAAAGCGTTGACCTTGTTTTTGTACCACTGCCACTTCTGCCACATCCGGGTTCCTCCCCATTCTTAAAAAAAAACAACAACAAACAGGAGTCGTTTAGGACGCCTTTAAAATAATTGTGCTGAACGACTCCAGGACATCGATTCGGACCTTGTGAAAAATTGGTCTTTTGTGACGCTAAAAAGCTGAACGGATGACGTAATTTGAACTGAAAGTTCTTGCAACACAATAATAGATTTGTATGTATTGAAATTTTTCAATGTTTAAATCAGATTTTCTAATTGATTGTTAATTGCTGCGCTATATAGAATAAAGAATATAGAGTCTAATAGAGAAATAATGGTGATTAAATTATTTGTGGGTATCGGACTTACCGCTAAAAAAATGTGAAGTTCACTAATAAACAAAACTCAATAAGTGTACAATGAGATGTTTCAAAGATGGTTGCAGCTATTCGCACCCAGGTCCAAGAAGTAAAAGTTTGGGTTGATTAAAAAGTATATACAAATTATTGTAGGGTTTGTAAGACAAAATTTGGTATTAGATGAAAGAAAATTGAATGGACTATATGTCTGTAAAGTTTGGGTTGATTAAAAAGTATATACAAATTATTGTAGGGTTTGTAAGACAAAATTTGGTATTAGATGAAAGAAAATTGAATGGACTATATGTCTGTAAACTTAATTCTTCAGTTTAACTAAAATAAACTACCACTTTCATTTGATAACAAATTTTATCTTACAACCTGACAATAATTTTTTTTTAAAATTTTAATCCCAACATCTAACTTCTCGGACCCGGGTCCGAATAGCCACTTCGTAAAAAGATCATTGTACAGTGAGAGTTATAAAAGATCATTGTACAGTGAGAGTTATAAAAGATCATTGTAAAGTGAGAGTTATAAAAGATCATTGTACAGTGAGATGTTTAAAAGATCATTGTACAATGAGAGGTATAAAAGATCATTGTACAGTGAGAGGTATAAACGATCATTGTACAATGAGAGGTATAAAAGATCATTGTACAATGAGAGGTATAAAAGATCATTGTACAGTGAGCTGTATAAAAGATCATTGTACAGTGAGAGGTATAAAAGATCATTGTACAATGAGAGGTATAAAAGATCATTGTACAATGAGAGGTATAAAAGATCATTGTACAATGAGAGGTATAAAAGATCATTGTACAGTGAGAGGTATAAAAGATCATTGTACAATGAGAGGTATAAAAGATCATTGTACAATTGAGAGGTGTAAAAGATCATTGTACAATTGAGAGGTATAAAAGATCATTGTACAATGAGAGGTATAAAAGATCATTGTACAGTGAGAGGTATAAAAGATCATTGTACAATGAGAGGTATAAAAGATCATTGTACAATGAGAGGTATAAAATATGGTTGTATGAAAAAAAGTCATGGGAAGAAATCCCAGGAAAAAAAGGACCAAAATATGTTTTATGCAAACTCTTATGTGTCAGTGTTTATGGGATTATATTTTCTAAGTCCATATATATGTTTCCTCCTCCATTCGTCACTGTCTTCTGCACTTCGCACCGCAAAATAACATGGAATTTGAGGAGGATAGTTTACATGTCATCTGCGGTGCCCCAACGGTCCAAGGACTAAGGGACTTGATGATATAATATGTTTATTTACTGAAAAACAGTAAATTAAAATAGTAGTTAGTAGCAGCTTATTTGGATCGTGCTTAATTCGCGCTTGGGATTAAATATACTTTTGTAATTTATATTATATTTACACATTATATAATATGATTTATTATAGGTGTGTGTGTGTTATTGGTATTATGTACACATATCATAATCACACATTTAATTGTATAATTTATTCAAAATAATTTACCTTGTTCTGCATGAAGCCAATAAAGATGAATATTACAGATTGAATAGCAATAACTGGTAGTAAGTAAGCGATTTGGGCAGAGATTAAGCTCTCGTCCATGAGGATTGCCATTTGATTATCGCCTCTGATGTCCCCGACACATTTCACATAGTAAGGAATCAAAGGAAGGCAAGGGACAATGCAATATGTCATTTGTGTAGTGGTAGCTCCAGACAGAGCAACAATGGCCTCAATATGGTCAGTGCGGCTTGGAAACGAAAGATATAAAAATTCGTTCATTCCCACATCTTGTCCGACTAGACCAAGGTGCTCGCTTGGCTGTTGTAGAATCACATACCTGTAATCACACTAAAACTCACCAATGTCCCCTAGGGCTCCAGGGAGTGTGGTCGGACACATTTATTTGTTGTCCAATCTTGTCAGAATGTATCCTCAAGTTCATAATATTATCGCTTGTTTGAAATAACAATTTACATGAATGAGAGTTTATTACGTGTTGTTCCGCAGAATAATAACGATTTTTTTAAAAGCTGTTACTTTCAGACTGACCTATTATCGAACTTTATTTTGTAAACCTATTTTTGATGAGTTTTTTTCCTGTGACCTTTTTTGTGACATTTTTCGGTGACGTTTTTGTCTTAACAAAATTTTTGAACTTGTTTCCGTTATATTTTTTTTTTTTTTTTTGCTCACCCTGAAATATCATTTGTTTAAACATTATGAATTGTCGTAGGTTAACGTTCTGAAATGACATGGGTTTAGACATTCTGAAATGACATAGGTTTAACATTCTGAAATGACATAGGTTTAACATTCTGAAATGACATAGGTTTAACATTCTGAAATGACATAGGTTAACATTCTGAACTGACATAGGTTTAAACATTCTGAAATGACATGGGTTTAAACATTCTGAAATGACATGGGTTTAAACATTCTGAAAATGACATGGGTTTAAACAATCTGAAATGACATGGGTTTAAACATTCTGAAAATGACATGGGTTTAAACAATCTGAAATGACATGGGTTTAAACAATCGGAAATGACATGGGTTTAAACATTCTGAAGATGACATGGGTTTAAACATTCTGAAATGACATGGGTTTAAACATTCTGAAATGACATGGGTTTAAACATTCTGAAATGACATGGGTTTAAACATTCTGAAATGACATGGGTTTAAACATTCTGAAAATGACATGGGTTTAAACAATCTGAAATGACATGGGTTTAAACATTCTGAAAATGACATGGGTTTAAACAATCTGAAATGACATGGGTTTAAACAATCTGAAATGACATGGGTTTAAACATTCTGAAAATGACATGGGTTTAAACATTCTGAAATGACATGGGTTTAAACATTCTGAAATGACATGGGTTTAAACATTCTGAAATGACATGGGTTTAAACAATCTGAAATGACATGGGTTTAAACATTCTGAAATGACATGGGTTTAAACATTCTGAAAATGACATGGGTTTAAACAATCTGAAATGACATGGGTTTAAACATTCTGAAAATGACATGGGTTTAAACATTCTGAAATGACATGGGTTTAAACATTCTGAAATGACATGGGTTTAAACAATCTGAAATGACATGGGTTTAAACATTCTGAAAATGACATGGGTTTAAACATTCTGAAATGACATGGGTTTAAACATTCTGAAATGACATGGGTTTAAACATTCTGAAATGACATGGGTTTAAACAATCTGAAATGACATGGGTTTAAACATTCTGAAATGACATGGGTTTAAACATTCTGAAATGACATGGGTTTAAACATTCTGAAATGACATGGGTTTAAACATTCTGAAATGACATGGGTTTAAACATGGTTATTTGAAGTAAAAAAAAAATTAAAATATTGAAGATTTTAGAATCAAGACACGTTGGGAAGTATTCATCTGGCAATCTCTTACACTTTTTGGTTCATGCGATGACATAATTACATGTATATATTATATATCATTGATACAGAAATAGAAGAGACAAGACAATTGAATGGCGATAGACTCAACACGTCTCCTAGAACTGTAATATTTTATGCTAAAACACATCGAACTGACGTTTAAAGCACTCATCAACGAAGTGATAGATTCATGTTTTACACCAATTTCCCCGAAATTATGGGAAAACTTTGCGTTTAACAATTGTTTCATTAGAATAATACAAGTGACTCTTCCTACACGCAAACACGAGAATGATAAGGCAATTTGAATTCATGATGAAGTTAACCTAAAGCATTTCGCCTCTTGTCCTTTTAGCTTGTGGTTCTCTTTTTCAGAACCCAGAAATGGACAAAAGTTTTTATTGTGGAAATAAATTATGCTGGACTCCGCCGGTGACTTGTTTTTCCTGCCTTATAAAAAAAAAAAAAAAAAAAAANGCCAGTTTGCACGGACCATAGCAAGTTTCTCAACCAAATCAAGGTCAATGCCCATGGATTTGAGTGACTCTTTTAGACAGTCGGTGCGATAATAGATTAGTGTATGTGATAATGAGTGTATGGGGATACGTGTATGTGTGGGTAATAAGTGTGTGGTAATGAGTTCATGCAAGGTAATCAGTGTATGAGAGAGTGTGGGACCAAATGAGAAGAGAACGTGTGTGTGGGCTAACGTATTAGTCTATATAGTTATGAGTGTGTGTCTGTATCTGGATGTATGTGTGTGTCTCTGTGTATATATGTGTGGGTGCCCGTGTGTGAGTGTGTGGGTACGTGTGTGTGTGTGTGTGTGTGAGAGAGAGAGAGAGAGCGTGAGTGTGTGCAAGTGTGTACGAGTATGATGTCAAAACACTACGGTTTCAGCATATCCGGAAATTTGATCGAACGGAAATTTCGTCGACGGTAAAATGATCCACGGTAATTTGATCGAACGGAAATTTGGTCGAAACTTTTTTCAGTTTTTACGTTAAAATTTTGCTCCAAATTTCTTTTTAAACGCATTATTTTGTTTTACTGTATGGTATAGTGCGTTCAAAAAGAAATTTGGAGCAAAATTTTAACGCGTGAACTGAAAAAAGTTTCGACCAAATTTCCGTTCGATCAAATTTCCGTCGATCAATTTACCGTCGACGAAATTTCTTTCGATCAAATTTCCGGTAACCCGGTTTCAGTTTTGATTAAATCTGGAGCAGACATTATCATCGATATGATTATTATTTTATAATTATTTTAGTGGTCTAATTATATTTTACAATCATTTAAATATTTGCCTTGCTCAAAGATGTTCGTTATTTCAACAGCAGATGTGCTGTAATGTATATTAGAACAGATTTTGTAACTGCCAGGCTAACGTGTTGACAATGTGTAACGGTATTATACACTAGATCTTTAAGAGTCACGAAAGGCTGCAATTCAGATACAGTAGAACCCGGTTTTGTCGATGGCCTCGGGGTTTGCCAAAAAGCGTCGAGATAACCGATGATCGTGATAAACGAAAACCAATATGGCGGCAATATATATTAACATTTGCTTGAAATTTCTGTATGTACATGATGTGCGTTCATAAATGCAGGTACTTAAGTAAAAAAAAAAATATATAAATATATATATATATATATATATATATATATATATATATATATATATTTAAATATCGCAGTTATTTAGAGTGAATTTCAAACTGGAAAAAGAAGGAAACCAGAATCAACTTTTTAACTTTAGTAAGTTTTGAGCTACGAATTTTGAAAGTGCGAGTTCGTTTGGTATTTTCTACTATGGACGAACCCTCCACAATTTGTGACCTCCTCCTGTTGATCGCGCCATGCGCAGTGACTCTATAGTTTATATAAGGCAACGCATCCCCTTATTACTAAAATAACATTTAGGGACTACTTATTTTGAACTTTCAACTTTGGCACATGACTATTTAAATAATAGCTTTTGCACACGTCAAACTCTGCGCATGACAACGTTTTCCACGCGGCAAATTATAATTATTTATAATATGGACTCTACCGGTTTTTTAAACCTCCAATTAAAACATATTTATTTAAATTACTTCTAGGTTCATTCTAAAACACAAGTCCTGTATTTTGAGAAATAAATAGTTATTTTTAGCTAGGAAAAACGCGCCGAGTTCAAAAGTTGGCGATCGGTGATGGGGATCGAGATAACCGATGTTAAGTGGCGAATTTGACGGCCTTTTGTACTCGAGATATCACGGTTTGGCATCATAAAAGAATTGACATAGCCGAGGAGAAAATGCTAAGACAAAGAGAGGATTTGGCAGTTCCACTTCAAAAACGTCGACATAACGGGGCTGGCGAGTTAACCGAGGTCGAGATAAGCGGGTTCGACTGTATCAACAGAGCAATCCGGATACCAACGGTAGGCCTATAATCGAAAAGTCCAGAGAACAATCCATATTCAACATAAACGAAAAGAAATGACAAATGCCACAAGGCTTTCTCAATGATGGCTTACTTAAAACACGTATTTGGTTTAATTCTATATTCATACACTATAGTAGTTGATATACACTACATACACCCATATATATATATATATATATATATATATATATATATATATATATATATATATACACTTTTTTTANCACAGTTATACATGATACTAGTTGCAAATTACACAGTTATACATGATACTAGTTGCAAATTACACAGTTATACATGATACTAGTTGCAAATTACACAGTTATACATGATACTAGTTGCAAATTACACAGTTATACATGATACTAGTTGCAAATTACACAGTTATACATGATACTAGTTGCAAATTACACAGTTATACATGATACTAGTTGCAAATTACACAGTTATACATGATACTAGTTGCAAATTACACAGTTATACATGATACTAGTTGCAAATTACACAGTTATACATGATACTAGTTGCAAATTACACAGTTATACATGATACTAGTTGCAAATTACACAGTTATACATGATACTAGTTGCAAATTACACAGTTATACATGATATTAGTTGCAAATTACACAGTTATACATGATATTAGTTGCAAATTACACAATTATACATGATACTAGTTGCAAATTACACAATTATACATGATACTAGTTGCAAATTACACAGTTATACATGATACTAGTTGCAAATTACACAGTTATACATGATACTAGTTGCAAATTACACAGTTAGACATGATACTAGTGGCCATGTACACAACTCAGAACTAGCCTTAATCACGAAGACATCTCTGTATTGACTGACATCCGCATATAAGTATCATGTTTGAAATGCACGGAATGAAATAATAGATACTTTTATAGCAATATTAAATTCCATTGTAGTAATGATACAATGAGAAAAAAAAAACAACAAACAAACAAAAAAACTTTGCATAAACAGCAGTAATTTTGTATTGATTAGCCTGATTATCATTTCATTTGAATCTCCTTTCCCGTTCAATGTTTAAAATCCAAGTATGATGACCTGGTGTGTTCAAATAATCATTCAAATTATTTTATACAGAAATAATTCATTTCAGTTTCAGTTCTGATTCTTTCCTGGCAATTTGCCATTTATTTATTTTGACCACATGTGTTTGCACCTGTGTGACGCATGAGTATGACGCGTCATGTCACGAAATGACAATTCATTTATTTTTACTTTAAAAAAAAAAAAATCATAAGCAAGAAAAAATGATAGATCCTAACGTTATATCCTGGTATTTGTTCCTTTTAGTCTCCTCTGGTCTGTGGTCAGCGTGTGGCATCCCTCGGGACGGTGACGTCATCCACTCCTACACCAACAAGGCCTAAAATATTCGTGGTCAGATGCGTGACCTTTTCTCTAGTCAGCTGTTCACCATATTGTCGGGGATGGGTGGGGGGAGGGGGGTTCCTGTCACATTACGTTCGCAGACGGCCAGTCGTGGGGAGGTGTAGGGGGGAGGAAAGTGGGGGGGGGGGAACGGGACGTTTCCTCGTTTACATAGTGCAGCGTGGAAAAGTGGGCGGGGGGAGGAGGGGTGGGGGTTTAAAGCTTTCGTTGGTGTAAGCGCCGGCGACAGACAGTCTAGCTCGCACCTGGTCGTACTGTTGGTCGGTACAACCGCATTCCACAACACTCGAGTCTCTCAGCGACTGGCGCCAGCGGTCACACTGCGAGCTTTAAACGGAAAATACGAGGGCGGCTGTAAGGGGGGAGAAAACCAACACAGCTGAGATAAGTGGAGTCAGGGTACAGTTATAGTGGAGTGGAGTTAGAGTGGAGTTAGAGTGGAGTGGAGTTAGAGTGGTGTGGAGTTAGAGTGGAGTGGAGTTAGAGTGGAGTGGAGCTAGAGTTGAGTTAGAGTGGAGTGGAGTTAGAGTGGAGTGGAGTTAGAGTGGAGTGGAGTTAGAGTGGAGTGGAGTTAGAGTGGAGTGGAGTTAGAGTGGAGTGGAGTTAGAGTGGAGTGGAGTTAGAGTGGAGTTAGAGTGGAGTGGAGTTAGAGTGGAGTTAGAGTGGAGTTAGAGTGGAGTTAGAGTGGAGTTAGAGTGGAGTGGAGTTAGAGTGGAGTGGAGTTAGAGTGGAGTGAGAGTTGAGTGGAGTTAGAGTGGAGTGGAGTTAGAGTAGAGTGGAGTGGAGTAGGAGTGGAGTTAGAGTGAAGTGGAGTTATAGTGGAGTGGANAACGCATGCCGGGTACTCGCAAGTTCTTTATAAACATTGACTCAAAACTTCAGAAGCCTTTGGAGATGTTGGAAATGCTGGAGACGCTATAGAATGTTGGAGCCGCTGTAGAATGTTGGAGATGTTGGAGACGCTGTAGAATGTTGGAGATGCTCATGACGTAGAATGGAGTGGAGTTAGAGTGGAGTGGAGTTAGAGTTGAGTGGAGTTAGAGTGGAGTGGAGTTAGAGTGGAGTGGAGTTAGAGTGGAGTTAGAGTGGAGTGGAGTTAGAGTGGAGTGGAGTTAGAGTGGAGTGGAGTTAGAGTGGAGTGGAGTTAGAGTGGAGAGGAGTTAGAGTGGACCGGAGTTTGGGTGAAATGGAGTTAAGGGGAAATGGAGTTTGGGTGAAATGGAGTTGGGGTGAAATGGAGATTTGGTGAAATGGAGTTTGGGTGAAATGGAGTTTGGGTGAAATGGAGTTTGGGTGAAATGGAGTTTGGGTGAAATGGAGATTTGGTGAAATGGAGTTTGGGTGACATGGAGATTTGGTGAAATTGAGTTTTGGTGAAAAGGAGATTTGGTGAAATGGAGTTTGGGTGAAATGAAGTTTGGGTGAAATGGAGATTTGGTGAAATGGAATTTGGGTGAAATGGAGATTTGGTGAAATTGTGTTTTGGTGAAAAGGAGATTTGGTGAAATGGAGTTTGGGTGAAATGAAGTTTGGGTGAAATGGAGATTTGGTGAAATGGAGTTTGGGTGAAATGGAGATTTGGTGAAATTGAGTTTTGGTGAAAAGGAGATTTGGTGAAATGGAGTTTGGTTGAAATGGAGTTTGGTTGAAATGGAGTTTGGTTGAAATGGAGTTTGGTTGAAATGGAGTTTTGGTTAAATGAAGTTCTGGTGAAATGCGGTTGAGCGGATAGCGGTTATGGTCAGGTAAAATAAATTGAAGATTAAAGTACACTTAATTACAAATTAATTTCCGACTTGAAGGATCATGTGGATTGTGGATACACGTTGAAATAATGTGAGCACCATTTCAGTGTGGCGCAGACCTCCCATCCCACCATTTCAGTGTGGCACAGACCTCCTATCCCACTATTTCAGTGTGGCACACACCAACCATCCCACCATATCAGTGTGGCACAGACCGACCATCCCACCATTTGAGTGTGGCACAGACCCACCATCCCACCATTTGAGTGTGGCACAGACCCACCATCCCACCATTTTAGTGTGGCACAGACCTCCCATCCCAGCATTTCAGTGTGGCACAGACATCCACCATTTCAGTGTTGCACAAACCTCCCATCCCACCATTTCAGTGTGGCACAGACCTCCTTTCCCACCATTTCAGTGTGGCGCAGACCTCCCATCCCAGCATTTCAGTGTCGCACAGACGTCCTATCTCACCATTCCAGTGTGGCGCAGACCCACCATTCCACCATTTCAGTGTGGCACAGATCTCCTATCTCACCATTTCAATTTGGCGACAGTGTGGCGCAGACCTCCCGTTCCATTTGCCATTATTGACACATCCATGTGTAAACAACTTAATAGATACATTCATCCTTGGATTCACCGACAGCCTGCCATATAATATAGTCAATGAATAGTCTAGAACGTTAATATTCGTCACTGGATAAGGTTCCCAAAAGTTTTTTTTTTTTTTTAAAGGTCAGTTTTATGGTCAATTTAAAAACACTAAATTAAATAAAAAATTGAACAATTAATCTGCCAGTAAAATGTGTTTTTTTTAACCTTTGAACTCAGGAAAATTAGGTTATATTATTGTTTTTCGTTAATGAAATTTGTAATAAAGTTTATCCCTTAAAAAAATAATATAAATTGAATTAATTCATGAAATAGTGGGATTAAATTATTGCTTAATTTTTCTAATATTTTATTGAATGAATAACGATGTTTAGGTTAGTTAAAGGGTTAGTCACTTGCTACTGGTTGCTTCATTTCACCCTGCTTAGCCTTTGAGTGTTAGATAACTAGCGAGTAATAACTATGCATGTGTTAGCCCACCTCTCTATGTTTTACAAGGCACCTAAGTGATTGTCGTTTCGCATCCCAATCACGTTTAATTGCGTCGTTCGAATAGTTTTAAACAAAATGAGAATCTATAATTGTTTATGTCTTACAGGGTTGATGTCGGAACTCGTCTGCATATAATGAAAGGTAGTCTAGCAATGGAGACAGCCTGGTATGTGGTAAAAATCAAGTTACCAGAGAACAGATTCGAAGAACATGGGGTGGGACCTCAAATGGGATCGCGAAGAGATTTCTGTAGGGTCGCCGGGTAAAATTTAAAATTAAAAAAAAAGTAAGAGAAATAGTGATTTTTGAACGGCATTCTCCTGATTTAAACAAAAGAAAAATTAATAATTAGTGTCTTTAAGTTGGAGTTTCTATTTCATTAATGATATTAAATATTTCGTAGATAAATTATATTGATAGCACCCTGAAAAAAAAATCTACTTTGAGATTTTTTTTAAATTGAACAGAATTATCCGATACAAATACCCTTTTGAAAAACTACCCTCCCCCCCCCCCACCCCCAATTTATCACGGTCACGGTCGTACTCAGTTTGCGTCTTCTAGACTTTATAAATTATATGGTCGCCACTTAAAAACGCTTGAGAACCTTTGTATTAGATTAGAGCTAATGAGCTGAATAATAATAATAATAATAATAATATAAATACCACTAGATTTTACATTTCCTGTGTCAAAGCGACCANTTTAAAAATAACAAGAAAATTTGTCTCTTTAACCTTGTTTTGAATTTTTTTCATAGTGAAACAATCTCTTACCTCGTGAAGGCTCTGAACTCTTGAGTGCGGGTTCCCCCCCCCCCCAACCCCCCACCCTCCCCCAACACGTACCTTAAGTTGATAAATTTGCACATTAATTTTTTAAAAATCATCAGATGGCTTACAACTTATGTTACATGTCAAATTATGTGACATGTTAAAAAAGTATTGATGAAATTTTGACTTAATCGCCCAAGCCCAAGTTATTACTAGAGCTTGTTTGTCGCAATCACATGTTTAATCGGCAGACGCGAATCTTGACAACTTCCGGTACTGCCAGTATTTTATGAAACTGACAAACATCCGAAGTTGAACCCTGCCAGCTGGCAACAAATATGAGCAAATTATTTCATCAGTTTTATGCAAATTACTTTCGTGATTTTATTTGCAGTTGTTCATTAATTCACTCGGGCGAACAATTCCCTCCTTCTCACAACCCACCCCGGGCGCCCCCCCCCCAACCCCCTCCCGCCCCACGTCGTTATAAAGGACTCCTCAAACCTTTAAATGTACCTTGTGTACAATCAAAATGTATGTGTGGCGTTACAAACATGTCAGGGCGAAGGGGGGATCTGCAGGTGGGGAAGACCCTTTGTTGATTGCGCACCTCGTCACCGCCTCGTGTAAACGCCAGCAGACAGACTGGCGCCTGGGCGGACGAGGGGGGGGGGAGGGGGGAGTGGGGGGGGGGGAAGATCCCTTCAATTCCTCACACCTGACATGAGGCAGGGCTTTCTCCAGTCGTAAGTTTCATAAGTGGTGGGGCGGAGGGAGCCGCTCCAACTGATACACCAACCAAAGTAGATTTTAATTTTAATTCAACAGCAGATTATCCCAATGTTTGCTTGAAATCTTGACCTGAATAAAATTAAAGTCGTTGGTTAAAGAAAAGAGCAGTTAATTTGTGACACACGTGGACAACTCAACAATACTTTATTTCTTTTAAAAAAATTAATGAATTAAATGTTCTCTTTTGCTGTTGTTGTTGTTGCTTTAAGGCAATCTGCTTGGCGTTCCTGTGCAATGTGCCCGACTGTACAATAGCATAGTAAATAAATCTTTGGATATGTCTTTTGAAAACACAACTTTTTCTTTTACAGTTCATTTTATATATATATATATATCTTTGAACTACTAACTAATGAAGTTTGAGCTAGCAATCTCATATATAATTAAACTTATTTCCCCTTTTCCCAAGAACAACAACTCTAATAACTTTATTTTCTCGTTTTGCCCCTAGCTCTGTCCTCACTTGTTGAAAAGTCTATGAATTGAAGATACTTACAAAAGAATAATTGAAAGAATAAGCCTATATTTTGTAAAAGAAACTAGAAAAAATCTCAGATCACCGTGTAGGACATTAAGTAGGACATTGAGTAGGACATTGAGTAGGAGATTGAGACGCCGTGAGATGACACTCGAACCATTTTTTGAAATGAGGGGTATATACTATATATATTATATATATGCCATTGTTTTTTAATCTGTGATATCCATATGCCTATGCCATATTTTGAGTTCTGTGACAGATATATGCCATATTTTGAAACCAGTGGTATATATATGCAATTTTTAAAAATCTGTGGCATATATATGTAACGTTTTGAAATCTGCGGTATATATATGCCATGTTTTGAAACCAATAATATATATATGCCATGTTTTGAAACCAATGGTATATATATGCCATGTTTTGAAACCAGTGGTTTATATATGCCATGTTTTGTAATCTGTGGTATATATATGCCATCTTTTGTAACCTATTTTGTAATATGTGCCATGTTTTGAAACAAGTGGGATTTATATGCCAGAAATAATGTCTAAATGTCGACTAAATCAACAAGCCAATTGTCTAAATGTTGCTTGAAGTCACCCAGCTGTGTCTACAATGGTACGCCACCGCTCCGACACTTGACCTGGGAAATTTGAGACATCCAGTGTTTGGGGAGCAAGGTGGGGGGGGGGGGGGGGGGGGGGGGGGGAGGGGGTCAGTTCATGATGAGGGCCGTCGGGTACGGTTGGTATTTGCTCACCAATGTTCTGTTATGTCAGCAATTCTCTCGTCGTGTTTATGGATCCAGACAATAAATCCATTCACAGTCATCTGATTCGCCGCGTTCAACTAGTTGATGACCCATACAGAAATCCACAAGACCACGAGCCGGGAAAGAGGGGGGGGGGGAGGGGGGGGCCACGGCATCACACTTTGAGGGGCATTGGTGTAGATATGAAATTGAAAACATTGAACAAGTCAAGCGGCTGGCGGTGGTGGGGTCCAGGGCTGACAGCATGATGACTGTGATTACTCTAATCCTCTCGCCAG
>CAXITT010000648.1:340830-394884 GCA_964033795.1 Lymnaea stagnalis | reverse complement strand
GGGGGGGGGGGGGGAGGGGAAGGGTGTGTGTGTGTGACATTTAGAACAAAAAAAAGACAGACACAACTTAAAAGTATAAGAGCTCCAACTTAGATTGTAATATTGTGAGGCAAGAAGGAGGAGATTTTTCACAGAAATTGTTATGGCCATAGTATTGAAGTACCAATACCATAAAAGAAGTTGAACTACTGTGAAAATTAACTTTATTAAGGCTTAAGTAAAAGTAAATAAATATGGTGAAAATTTTAGAAATGCCCTGATACTCTATGAAACAATAAAACTATGATGAAAATTAACTTTATTAAGGTCAAAAGTGTAAATAAATATGGTATTTTTTTTTTAAACAAATGCACTGATACTCATATGATTTTTTGTTTCAGAAACAGAATAAAAATATTCCTAAAGCTTTTTCCCCATCAATGGAGATCTTTTACTTTTAATTGAAAACAATCATGTTTTAATTTTAAGTATTAATAATACAAAAAAATATTGCAATCATTTGGTTGAAACAGGTAAGTCTCTATGGATTAACATTTCTCACTCATCAAAAACAAAAACAATATTAAATATGTGGTTACTTAACAGATGTGCTACATGTCAATGGATTCACTTTATTATCCAAACTACAACTACACAAAGGGTAACGGTAGATGATCAATAATTTTTTTTTCACTTTATGGCTACCATTGTTGTACCTCCAACATTCAAACCTCTGTACAAGCTAAACACTACCATTTTAAACAGATACTGTCACTGTTATGATTCATATAGTTCTGGATTATTCTTCTTATTTATTTGTTCCATTATTTGACAAGCATTTTGAACCTGGTGATGTTTGACTTCAATAACACCCCATCCCCCCCCCACCACCAACATCCCCACTGACCGACTGACAGGGGGCATTCTCCATAGCCACAGCAGCATTCATTCTTAAAAAGACTTTTTAATGTAAAAGTAAAATGTACAGTCTCTTGCTTGGGATTCAGAGACTAACCATTGCTGACATCAGTACAAGAAGAAAATATTAAAATCACAAAAATTTTTAAGCACCAAAAGTTTACTATCAGATGTAAGCTGGGAAAGATTTTCTATGAGCACATGGCTGTACCGGTACTGATGTTAGAATATGCCTTGAGGTTCAACAAAGGTTAAGGTCACATTATAATTATAATGAAAAATCTAGACAAAAATGGCAAAAAAACAAATTCTAAAATCAAATAATAAAAACAAAGCTTTATTATTGAATTTATATCTTCATTCAGACACTTGTTTTCATGAAATATAAAATATTTTTGTCACATGAAATGTTGTGAATGATGCACTATAATTCTGATAGAACAGCCTACTAGACTTTGCTTTGGCACTACTAGCACCAGTATCACAATTAATTTAGCACATTGTGGTTCATAAAAACAATTTTTGTTGAGTTTCTTTTCTCAACATAAAATGACAATGTGAAGTACCGAACACATCTAAAATTGGGAAAATAGTATTTTGGAGTTCCCATTTTTACTTTAGTACCAGTAGCAGAGTCCCGATTCAGAGACAGAAATTGGCTATAAAATTTGCCCTTGCTGATTGAGGGACATACATGGATATAAAAGAGGTTCAAGATACTAGCAACGATGGCCTGATGTCGTAAATCTGATTGGTCATTTTACAATTTACATTCAGAATATTAACATTAGTTAAAATAAATAATCCAATGCTGTCTCATTTTTCTCTTTATGCGCCACATTACATTCATCTTTAGCATCCACATCAATGTACACATTCGCAACAGATCAGTTGTGCACATACAGAACAATTCAATATTACTAATAATACACATACAATACATAGCAATTGTACACACACACATAAATCACAACTACACAAGCTTTAAAATATAACAAAATTTTAGAGAATCAATATAAACAGGATGAAACTTTAAAAAAAAATTATGTTGTCTTTAAAAAAATACTGGTATCTACATCTAATTATAAAGCCTTCAGTTTTATAAAATGGTTAGAACAGTAATAATTCCTTTTTAAAAAACAGATCCACATACTGTAATTTTAAGATCAAAACAGGCTAATAAAATACATAAAATATTGCAGCAATTTAGAAGAAAAGGTGACATTTTTTAAGACAAAGAATTAATTAATTTCAATACACTTTAAAAGGTAGGGGTGCAAAATGCATACTAATAACTAGTCTCATTTCTAAGTCAAAAGCAACACATCTCTGCCAGAAAAGAGATTTCATGAAATTTTTACTTAAAGAGATTCAAGTAAATCTAAAAACACATCAGTCTAATGTTACCACAATTAAATAATTCAAATCATTATAAGTGTTAAATTTTTTTTTTTTTAATTCTAGAAAATTAATTTAAATTTAGTCAAATGTAATCTTTTACACTCAAGTTAACTATAACTTAACTATCTGTAAAATAGTTACATAAACTATCCAATTTTTTATCTTTATAACACAGGACAGATATGCTGCACTAACCCTTGCAACCTATAATAATGCGTCATAACCATTATTATCAAATATCTTAAATGCGTCGATGCCCATAAAAGATTTCTCCATTCACAGGGATGCAATGAACTCCCATTTTGATTTAACTCCAAGACAAGCTGACCTGGACCCCAAGCTTGCAAACTAATGAATCCATATCATCTCACAAATACATTCATCACAAGCTATGCACCATCTGATGAGCAACAAATCCAAAAAAAATGTTTGTGGTTCGACTGATCCAAACCACAAATGCCTTCGCTACTGATTAGCACTCTCACAAGCATCAATCCAATCACCATAAACATCAACAGCTTCTGAAAGGTCTGACATTTTATTAAGGACAAATAGAAGCAACAAGAAATATCTATCGTTTAATGTCATTTTGATATACCAACATTTTGTCTATCGATACCAATTTTTTATACTTAAATGGAAAGCAATTACTATTGTTTGAACGTAGATAACTGTCTAAATAGATGTTGCTTGAAATTTAAATTGGCAGTACCTTATTAAACCTATATTTGATGCTAAAAAAAGGATTGTAAGAAAATGATCAATGAAAACCTATTGTTTCCACTGATTAAACATATTTTTCTTTTATAACAAAAGGATACAATTTATGTTGGTTTGGAAGTCCTCCAAACACACATTGCAAGTTATTATTCCTGTATTTCTTTCTCTGTCCCTAAAGAATAGAAAGAAACAAATTATGTATATACAATACATAGATAAAATTGAAAACTTGAAAAAAAAAAAAAAAAAAAAAAATATTATAAAAAAAAAAAAAAAAAAAAAAAAAAAAAAAAAAAAAAGAAAAAAAAAAAAAAAAAAAAAAAAAAAGAAAAAATAGAAAAATTGAAAAAAAAAAAAAAAAAAAAAAGTTATTTCAGCGAAAATTAGAAGTGGAAGTTATGTTCCAGTAGCAATCAATGTTACAAAATATTATAGAATTTATAGGTGCTCTGGAAATAGCAAAAATGTTTGCATTTCTTGCTGATGTAAAATTACATCACTTCAAATTTGAAAGCTTTTTGTAGTTATATCATAAAAGCAACACCAGACAAATTAAAACGCCAAAATAAAAAATGATCCTGGATAGATTTTGTTTGCCCCTGCCATACATTTCAGAACCATTGCTCCATCAAAATTATAATTAGCTGCAAATAAATTTCCTCGCAGTTTTGTCAAATCAGTGGTTCCCAAACTTTTTTATTTTCTCTGGTCTAGTTTTAAATGGGTTTTAATTGTTTTACCATTATCATATATTATGGAAAATCATAATTAGCAACAAGTTTCACCTTTTCCCAAGTTGCAGCAGAAACATTTCATGCCTTGACCAAAAGATATGAGTATGAATTGTCCTAAAGGTATTGGTAACATAGCTGGGAAATTGGTGCATTAAAAAAGTACCGTAATTGTTTTTGGAGATTAGGAAACCAATTGTAAAATCTCCACTGGATGCCGACTTTAGTAAACATTTCTTGCTTAAGTTAGAAAATGGCTAAATTGCAGCTACTCGATTCTTGAATAAATTCAGCCAGAAAATAAAGAAGATGAAGATTTAAATTTAATAAAAATTTTTTAGCATATAATGACATTGATACTTACAATTTAACCTCACATGACTTTTCATGATTACAAAATGGGCAGTTAAACAGAGTATCAAGAGGAACAATGGCTTTGCGTTTTGGTGGAGGTTTATTTGCCTTCTTACGTCGACCCATTATCAAATTCTGAAACATAATAAAAACAAATTAAAATTAATATTTGCTAAAAGTAAAAGAAAAGTAGAAGCCTATAATTAATATTTTATTATAGGCCTAAGTAATATAACAAAACAAGTAATTATTTTAATTAATGACTACAACTACAAGTCTATTGATAACGGCAAAAATTTTAAAAATTTTAAAGCAATTTTTGCCGCTCCCCCCTCTCCGTCAACTGTCAAACTTTCAATGCCCCCCCATCCCCGGAAATTAAATTATGTCAACATTTTAATAACCCCCTCCTCCCTAAAAAAAAAATGAATTGTACCCGGGAATATAAGCCCGGTAATATAAATTAAAATACATTTTCCTTTGTGCTGATCTATTTTAATTTTAATAACACAAAATTGTAGGAAAAACATTTTATTGCATCTGTATGGAGTGTATGTTAATGAACAAGTTAAAATTTATGTATCTAAAGTTTTTAATGTTAAAATAATGTAATAGTAACAGTAATAACCAGTCAACTTTTAAAGACAAAATTTTAATAGAGAAAACATGATTGTTGACTTCAACCAATCTAACCTCCCTCCCCCTTGTCAACTATTTTCACCCCAACCCCCATTTTGTTGACAATTAATGGAGAACCTCTAACATTAACAAGTACAAGTCATGGCATATTCAATTCATATATATATTATATTTATAATTATATTATATATCACTCAGTGTACTGTCATCTAATAAGTATGATCATACTCATTAGAAAGGCATAAGTTATATTATTTTTTAAAATTAGGTCTTGGCTACCTTTGGTGGAATTTTATATTTATTTAATTGAACAGACTTAAATAATATTTATAATAAAAATATTAATGAATAATTAATAATATTAGTATTAGCCTATACGACGGTGGACAGTGAGTTAGTTATTTGTTTCTGAGTATTACATTTAATAAATGACCGGAGATTTGTCATGTTAATATACTAATTCTGACAATGTTGGGGTATACCTCTACTGTAAATCAATAAATAGCTTACCTAATCGCTGCCTTATGTTTAATTTGGTTTCGCTACGCGTTGTCTTTCAGGCTAACTACGAGCGTGTTTCTGACCCATTAAATTAAATGCCAGGAACTCATGCTAAAATGAAATGTATATTTTTTTAAACCGGAATATTAGAACTTAAATTTTTTGGAAAAAGATATTTATATTTTTAATTAAACTTTTATAATTTAATTTTCATTTTTTTACAAATAAATAAAAAAAAGTTTAATAATAATACGTAATTTTTATATTAAAACGAACATTAGTAATACCAATTGGCAACGTGTTTGAGCTAAAACGGTACACATTCAAAATAGGTATCTAGAAATGAAACGAAATACGAAATAAATAAATTTATAAAAACTCCAATTACTTATTCGGGGACTACTTTTAAGTTACTCATCTTTAGACCGGAGATGCAGTAACTGTTTTATTTTCACTGACTCACTGCCTACCGCAGAGATGGAACTCGGGTTCGTGTGAACCAATCCGGTATAAAATAAATTATTGGCTAAACAGATATAGTCATGATTATTGCCACGTAAAAACTGGCTGAAAAAGCCGCCCAAGAAAAATAAGTGGCGCCCGGGCCGGGGTGGACCACCCATCCATCCCTCATTCGAACGCCACTGGATACATTGACGCAAGACAGAGTTGCATAGTACAAAATCGAGCAAACAATAACATTTACTTACAAATATTGTGATTTTTTTTTTTTTTTATAGAGACATTTTAAAATAAACTTGTTGAGAATATGAAGCTCAAATTTAAAAAAAAAAATTGTATATAAAAAAACCCAGTGGTTTAGGAATGAGGGGAGGGGGGGGGTTCGCCCCCGTGGGGCATGTTGGGAAACCTGCAGCTTTTGGTTTGTGGAATTATTTTTTTAGCCCCCCCCCCGGACGGCACCAATTCAATCCTAGCTATGCCAATGAATGTAAGATAACTTTGGTGTTTTTTTTTCTATTGACTCTATTATCTATGTCATTTGAACATAATAATAGCAGATTCAAATTTTATAGCGTTAATTTATTGAATGGAGTTCTCATCAGAGTTTAATATCTTCTGCTTATTATCATGCAACTTTAAAACCAATAAGAAGAAATCACAAACGCTGTCATTTCCTATTTTACGGATATCCAAAAGTTCCTATGGACTTTATTGGACTAGTTATTTTAGGTCGAATTTTTACGAACCCTCCGTGAATGTATGCACGTTTGGCAACCCTTTATTGAAACACGTGTTGATAGATACAAAAAAAAAAAAAAAAAAAAAAAAAATTTTTTTTTTTTTTTTTTTTTAAATAATTACATTTTCAATTTTCTAAAGCCATGTCTCTTTTCCGTGAATGTTGGAATAATGAATTTTGGATACATTGAGCTTAAGGATACATTGAGATTAAGGATTTAGGATACATCTCGATTTTCTGTAGCTTTCTTATGTATAGCAGAAACCTTGTTGGGCTTTGGATAGACTGCATGCTCGCTCTGCATTCAAACTGTCTCTCCCCCAAACCACTCTGAGACTCAGTTGTGCAACCTTTCGAAACAGGTCATGTGCTTCGAGATTGCCAGTTGATTGTTCGAGATGAGTGAACAGTAGCTAACAGCATGGGGAATAGAAGAATAGGATAGAACTCTTCGGGACATCTGGAGAAGTAAATGCCTAATGGGTGGGATTTATTTGCTGCTCGCCATTGACTTTAGACAGACACCGGCCACCATTCCTCGGGATGAGGTCAAAACGTCTTAAGTCAGCCCACAGATGTCCTAACTGTCTTAAGTCAGCCCACAGATGTCCTAAATGTCTTAAGTCAGCCCACATATGTCCTAAATGTCTTAAGTCAGCCCACATATGTCCTAAATGTCTTAAGTCAGCCCACATATGTTCTAAATGTCTTAAGTCAGCCCACATATGTCCTAAATGTCTTAAGTCAGCCCACATATGTCCAAAAGTCCAAGTACGAATTCTAGTGAGTCAACATGATGGTTCATCTCAAAGTGATCTAAAGCCAGAGGTATTAATTAAACGTACTTCTCCAAACAGGATATGAGAATTTACAGGAAGATATTTGGTAAGGTATATACGTGAATTCTAAGCAAGTCAATTGCATGGTTACGTATAGCTAAATTCTAGGTTTTGTGGTGGATACAAAGGGCTTCAACCAAATAATCTGATCGTTGTTGGACCTACAACTCATTAATGTTGATATATTTTACCGAAAATTTCTTTTAAAACTCTTCAGCCCATCCAGGTGACTAATTCGCTGCGCTCTACCAAGAAATGAAAGTTTTAAAATGCTATAACATTTGCATATAGTTATATTACACCTTTCCCTATCTGAAACACCATAGCGAAGAAAGCGAAGAAAGAGTATTCAGCTAGTTTATATATATATATCAATGAACCATGATGTAATGTAAGCCATTATGAAATGTGAGCCATTATGTAATGTGAACCATTATAAGCCATTATGTAATGAAAGCCATTCTGTAACATGAACCATGTATCATGTAAGCCATTTTGTATTGTTAACCATTATGAAATGTAAGCCATTATGTAATGTGAGCCATTATGTAATGTAAGCCATTAGGTAATATAAACCATATGTAATGTGAGCCATTATGTAATATGAACCATTATGTAATGTAAGGCATTAGGTAATGTAAGCCATTAGGTAATATGAACCCTATGTAATGTGAGCCATTATGTAATATGAACCATTATGTAATGTAAGCCATTATGTAATGTGAACCATCATGTAATATAACCATTATGTAATGTAAGCCGTTATGTAACATGAACAATGTGTGATGTAAGCCATTATGTATTTTGAACCATTATGTAATGTAAGCCATAGGTAATATGAACCATTATGTAATGTGAGTCACTATGTAATGTAAGTCATTATGTAATGTGAGCAATTACGCACTGTGAGCCATTATGCACTGTGAGCCATTATGTAATGTAAGCCATTATATAATGTGGAGCCATTATGTAATATAAGACATTATGTAATATGAACCATTATATAACGTGAACCATTATGTAATGTGAGCCATTGTGTAATTTGATTTGTCGTTGCTGAGGAGGTGAGTGTAATCCATTAGCGGGGGTGGGTGCAGGAGAGGACATTTTTGTTGATGAATTTTGTGATGACAGTGCAAGCCAGGGGTGCTCACATTTGTATTTTCTTAAAGAGAGCTGGGATGCAAATGAATCAAAAGGCAATGTAAGCCGGGGGGGGGGGTGAGGTTTAAAGTCCATGAGTTGGGAGGTGAGGGGGTGAGGCTTTCGTTTTTATTGTTAAAAATGATTGTGTTAAAAATGAGCTCTGAATTTCTTTTATTTTTTATGATTCTTTTTATTTAACTGATTTTGCTTTATGAATGTGCAAAATTAAGGGTTGACCTAGTTGGACTGGGTTTAAAATTATTTATGGTAAAACTCAAGTTCCATTTGTGTGGTGACTGCGGGTCAAAAGACCAGCAGGAAAGATGTCACATGATCATTGAAATGGTTAAGTTGTTGTAATGGTTGTTATATCTACAGGCAAAAGAAATGCCCCGCCATCCGTACATCTCACATGCAAGAGCAAATAAAGGCTGCTTTGAGTGTGGTGAGACATCTTCAAATGATCGTTATGTTAACAACAATGCGTTGTGCTGGTGATAAGTCAATTCCTTTAAGCACACATGAATGATGTGAATGAAATAATCTTAGTTATTTTTTACAAAGTCATCCAGTATAATCAAGGACTGTGATGTAAATGCCATGAGGTGGGGAGAGAAGGAATTTTTTTTTTTTTTTTTTTTTTTTTAACACAAAATTTTGTAATGTGAAACGGGGTTGAATTACATTGCCTTAATTTGTAGTAGTTTTACGGGAACCGTGATGTCAAGCATTGTAATAGCACTATGTACGAAGGGTTGGTTCATTGATCGTGTTGAGTCTTAGGGTTACACCACTGGTGTTTCAATACCCTGGCTTACAACACTGGTGTATCAATACACTGGCTTACAAAACTGGTGTATCAATAACCTGGCTTACAACACTGGTGTTTCAATACCCTGGCTTACAACACTGGCGTATCAATACACTGGCTTACAACACTGGTATTTCAATACCCCTGGCTTACAACACTGGTGTATCAATACACTGGCTTACAATACTGGTGTATCAATGCACTGGCTTACACCACTGATAAGTCAATACTCTCGCTTACAACACATATAAGTCAATACACTGGCTTACAAAATGGTGTATCAATACCCCTGGCTTACAACACTGGTAAGTCAATACCTTGGCTTACAACACTGGTGTATCAATACCCTGGCTTACAACACTGGTGTATCAATACACTGGCCTACAACACTGGTAAGTCAATACACTGGCTTACAACACTGGTAAGCCTAATAGCTTTATACGATTGTACACCTAAAGCCTATAAGTTATGAGTACGGAAGTAGGCCAACTATAGCTTTATACGAATGTAGGCCTACACCAATAACAGCACAGCTAAAGTCTATAAGCTATAAATGCGCAAATAGGCCTACTAGCTTTATACAAATGTACACCTATCACAGCACAATTAAGGCCTATAAGTTGCAAGTATGCGTACTAGCTTTATACGAATGTACACCTATCACAGCACAATTAAAGCCTGTAAGTTATAAGGACGCAAGTAGGCCTACTATAAAAGAAAGGTTGTGTCAGCGTTGTGGTTGTAGTAAAGAAAGGGGAGGGCTGGGATGGCAGAAAGAAATGCTTGAAAGAGCTGACAACAGCCCTGCTCTCATTTCCCAACTACCTGCATTTCCCTTTCTTGTTGCACAACTACCATTCTAATGGGGCGAGGTGCCAACAGATTACGCCATCTACCTGCATTTCACTTTCTTGTTGCACAACTGCCATTCTAATGGGGCGAGGTGCCAACAGATTACGCCATCTACCTGCGGATTTTCAGTAGAAGTCGAAGTCCCTAGGAGCTCCGGCAAAAAGAAGCGGAGGTCAGAGCGTGGGATAATAGAAGTAAACAGCTCTGACCGATGACAATGTGCACGCTATTCTTTAGTTGGTGTCTGTTCATTGGTGCTTTTGGGGCATCCGAGTCCAGGATGATTGGTGAGTACATGGTTGAAACAAACGAAACCTTTTGGGTGTGAGCGATAATACAGGCCTTTATGTGTGACCTACTTAGTCTCAGGGGGAGAAAAGTCCCTTAAAAAACTACATTTTTAAGCGTGAATAAGATTTTTGAAATAAATTTAAGGGAAAAATATAAATGCATTCACAAAAGAGACATTTAATTGAATATGGAAGCCACATGCAAATGTCGCGGAGGAAACATTTGGCTCAGGCCTCCTACTTACAGGCCTCTTATCTGCAAGCCTCTTATCTGCAGGTATCTTATCTAGGCCTATTGTCTACAAGTCTCTTATCTACAGCTATCTTATCTAGGCCTTTTATCAGGAAGTCTCTTACCTACAGGCCTCTTTTACAAGTCTCTTATCTACAGGTCTATTATCTACAGGTCTCTTATATTGGCCTCTTATCTACAAGTCTCTTATATACAGGTCTCATATCTACAAGTCTCTTATCTACATACCTCTCATCTACATACCTCTTATCTACATGCTTCTTATCTAGGCCTCTTATCTACAGGCCTCTAATATAGATACATTTCCTACAGGCCTCGTATCTACAGGCCTCTTATATAGACATCTTTTCTACAGGCCTCTTATCTACAGGCCTCTAACACAGACGTCTTATCTACAGGCCTCTTATCTACAGGCCTCTTATATAGACATCTTTTCTACAGGCCTCTTATCTACAGGTCTCTCACACAGACGTCTTATCTACAGGCCTCTTATCTACAGGCCTCTTATCTACAGGCCTCTTATCTACAGGCCTCTTATCTACAGGCCTCTTATCTACAGGCCTCTTATCTACAGGCCTCCTATCTACAGGCCTCCTATCTACAGGCCTCTTATCTACAGGCCTCTTATTAATCTTGTCTAAAGAGGCCTCAATTTTACCCGTGGATTTCATCATCAATAAACGCACGTTGCCTAGCACAACTTGTGGAGTCTTTTACACATATCATTTAGACTTGGTTGCAATAAAAATTGGGAATTTGATACCAATCTGACTCTGATATCAAGAATGTTCACGGGGCTTTCTAACATAGACGGCACACATTTATTTCGACCAATCTGAAACTTAAAATGGAAAGCTAAACCGGGACGTATGTTAAGTCTATTAAAAAAAAAAAAACTTTAAAATTTGAACTATAAACGTATAGTAAATCGTTTGAACTATTCTGGTCACTTGCGTCAATATCCCTATCACGCAGTTCGTAACATTTACCCCAATGTTTCTATCACACATTGTTACATTTACCCCAATGTTTCTATCACACATTGTTACATTTACACCTACGTTCATATAACACGACTTCATTTACAAATTGTACACCAATGTTCCGACCACAACAAATATGTACACCAATGTTGAAACCGCAAACTACTTTTACACCAATGTTCTAATCACACACTGCTAAATTTACACAAATGTTCATATCACACAACTACATTTACATAAATGTTAATATCACACAACTACATTTACATAAATGTTCATATCACACAACTACATTTACATAAATGTTCATATCACACAACTACATTTACATAAATGTTCTATAGTGTGTTGATGTAAATGTATTTACAAGTATTCACACAACTACATTTACATAAATGTTCATATCACACAACTACATTTACATAAATGTTCATATCACACAACTACATTTACATAAATGTTCATATCACGCAACTACATTTACATAAATGTTCATATCACACAACTACATTTACATAAATGTTCATATCACACAACTACATTTACATAAATGTTCATATCACACAACAACATTTACATAAATGTTCATATCACACAACTACATTTACATAAATGTTCATATCACACAACTACATTTACATAAATGTTCATATCACACAACTACATTTACATAGATGTTCATATCACACAACTACATTTACATAAATGTTCATATCACACAACAACATTTACATAAATGTTCATATCACACAACAACATTTACATAAATGTTCATATCACACAACTACATTTACATAAATGTTCATATCACACAACTACATTTACATAAATGTTCATATCACACAACTACATTTACATAAATGTTCATATCACACAACTACATTTACATAAATGTTCATATCACACAACTACATTTACATAAATGTTCATATCACACAACTACATTTACATAAATGTTCATATCACACAACTACTTTTACATAAATGTTCATATCACACAACTACATTTACATAAATGTTCATATCACACAACTACATTTACATAAATGTTCATATCACACAACTACATTTACATAAATGTTCATATCACACAACTACATTTACATAAATGTTCATATCACACAACTACATTTACATAAATGTTCATATCACACAACTACATTTACATAAATGTTCATATCACACAACTACATTTACATAAATGTTCATATCACACAACTACATTTACATAAATGTTCATATCACACAACATGTAAATGTATTTACAAGTATAGTGTGTTGATGTTTTACATAAATGTTCATATCACACAACTACATTTACATAAATGTTCATATCACACAACTACATTTACATAAATGTTCATATCACACAACTACTTTTACATAAATGTTCATATCACACAACTACATTTACATAAATGTTCATATCACACAACTACATTTACATAAATGTTCATATCACTCAAATAAATTTAAATAAATGTTCATATCACGCAACTACATTTACATAAATGTTCATATCACACATTTAAACCAATGTTCCTACAGCAGGTACCAGGTCAAGCAGACTGGTCAGATGCCGAGGTGTCAAATACCCAGGCCTGGGCTGCTTCACTCTGGATCCACCATTTAACAACAGCCAATGGCTACCACAACATCCTTCTGACGTCGATACAACTTTCCTGTTGTATACAAGATCCAATCCAACAGTGCCCGACATAATTGATGCTAAAAATAGGTTGGATGAAGTGTCCGACTATTCTCTGTCTCAATCATTTTCCTATTGAACACGGCATAGGGGTCTTCCAAATGAACAAGGCATAGGTTCTTCCAAATGAACAGGGCATAGGGGTCTTCCGAATGAACACGGCATAGGGGTCTTCCAAATGAACATGACATAGGGATCTTCCGAATGAACAGGGCATGGTGGTCGTGACATAGGGTTTGTGACATAGGGGTCGTGATATAAAGGTCGTGATTGATATAGGGATCGTGATATAGGGATCGTGATATAGGGATCGTGATATAGGGGTCGTGGCATAAGGGTCATGACATAAGGATCGTGACATAGGGGTTGAAAAATATGGGTCGTGGATAAAGGATTTCCGCAAAGATGCGAGATGGGGTTAGTTTAAAAGTGGACCACTGCAGACGGGGGGGGGGGGGGGGGGGGGGGTTGTAGGGGTGTAAAGGATGTTTTGGACATCCACAAGTTAGCAATTTTATATGTTGCTTTAGACCCGCTGCGTTTATTCCAAATATGTTTAAAATGTTTGAATTGCTGACCTTCTCCATGGTAGCATTTCACCAACCTTAAAGCTCAGCGGACCAGGGGACAAGTTTCCCATTGTGCCAGTTACCGGTGGACAAGTTTCCCATTGTGCCATGGACCGGTGGACAAGTTTCCTACTCTACCAGTTACCGGTGGAAAGTCTTCCACTGTACCAGTTACCGCTGGAAAGTTTTCCACTGTACCAGTTACCGGTGGATAAGTTCCCACTGTACCAGTTACCGGTGGACAAGTTTCCCACTGTACCAGTTACCGGTGGATAAGTTCCCACTGTACCAGTTACCGGTGGACAAGTTTCCCACTGTACCAGTTACCGGTGGATAAGTTCCCACTGTACCAGTTACCGGTGGACAAGTTTCTTATTGTACCAGGGACCGGTGCCAGATTAATTAATTATTGCTCTTTTTAATTTACCTTAAATAGTTCCCTCACTATAATTTGTAATCCACAATCCTCCGAATCGGTAGAACCGTACGATCACCATTTAATGGCCGTCGTTTTTTTGGAGATTTTTGTTGTTGTTTTCCTTAAATTTGTTTGTTTTTTTCGTTAAGGCAGCTTTGAAAAATATTTTTTTTTAAAGTTTCAAACCTTAAGCTGTAATGTGGAACAACAACCAAATATTGGAGAAAATTTTTATTTCAGCTAATGGTAACTATTTACTGAGAAATCTAAGCATAATTTTTTATTGGCAAGCAATTCAAATCACGACTGGGTTGGAAACAGTGGTAAGTTCAAAGAAAAAAAAAAACAACAACAGATATCCTGTCTGTTCCTGTCCTTTATCTTAATGATGCCCATGGACGAAAAGCCAGTTTCGCATCGCTAAGTTGAAGGAAATGAGAGAAGAACTTCAGCAAGTTCAGCATTTCTGCTTTGACATGACTCCATAAACGTGCTGGTGATGTCATGGTGGTGGATCGTCATATCCGCTACATTATTTCCATAAAATACCCCGTCATTCATGGTTAGACTCTATTTTAGAGCACATTTTTTTTGGACACCAAAGGAGCCGAAAAGGACCACACATTAGTGCTTCCCCCTTCGGTCACGTGGATTCAGTCCCCTTGTCCAACTAGTTTTGTGTGTGTTATGTGGCATCCCCTCTTTTTTCGATGGAAACTTTTTGAGGTTTCCAATTTAGGCAGGATTTTGTAAAGCCAAAAAATGTTTCGTTAAATTGATTCAGTCTTGACTTGTGGGTTTTTTTCATTGATAAGTTTCACATTTCTACCAGTTTCTTGACTAATGTTGTGCAGACCGGCTGCCTTTCGCTGTTATATTTGCGAAATAATAATAATTACAATCTTGTACCAGAAAGAAGTTAATAAAAAAGTTTCGAGGGAGGGAGACCACTCTAAATAATTGGTTGCTATTTATCAACAAATGCACGTATGGGCTTTTAAAAATGTTTCTCAGATTCTCAGGTCTGGTTGACTATTATTATACTTAATTAGAAGTTTAAATCGAGTGACTTTGCTCTTTATAATAATCTTTAAGTTTCCTGACATTTTTTACTGTATAATTCCCTATGCGGTCATCCGCAACCGGAGGGGGAAAATTAATAATGTTGTCACATGGACATCTCACATCATGCCATGGGGAAAAGAAAAGATTGTTATTATCTGCAGACATCATTTAATGAACAACCAGGGCCGGCTCAAGACGGGTACGATGCGTGATCATCACACAGGCGCAAAATTTGAAATTCTGAACTTCCACAATTTTCAAGAGGGTGACCATTGTCTATGTTCACCAAAACTAAAAATGTCTAGTAAAGTCATTTCCCACAGAAACCTATTCAAGGGTGATGTACTAATTAAATGCTGCAAGGTGTGGAAAATGGATATTTTCTCTAACCGTTTATTGTTTTATTAATCTATATTTTCTCTTTCAATGTCTATTAATAGATATTGTCTTTTTAGTTGAATATTATTTTATGAAATTAGTAATTAATTAGGGTTGCACCGAAAAGCAACATCAGTCTTTACTTAACAATTATAAAAACTGACTGAAAAGGCAGAATATCGATTATTTGCTAATAATTCATAGACATGAAGCATGAAATCACTCAACCCTAGCATCAAATTATGCCAATTTATGCATGTGTCATGAAATGGATAATACTAGTCAAATCAACACAACCCCTTTATTGGCTTTATTCCAAAAAAGTTCAGCAATCTGATCTTTGATAAGTTCACCTCCTAGATGAGCTACATCCATTTTAGCTGTAGATCTAAGTAAGCCTATTATTATTGTCAATCACATTCTAAGAACATCTCATCTTTGCAGGTCAAGTATCAAGCGATCACACTATGATGCTAATTTACCTGTAAAGATATTGATCCATGGATTCTTACAATATGGCGCAATGGATTATCTCCTCAATATGACCAGAGCTCTGCTAAATTATGTAATATTTTAATATATTTTAAATATTTTAAACTCCACTACCTCATGTAATATCACATTACTCAAATATTTAGATCTCCACTACCTCATGTAATATCACATTACTCTAATATTTTAATCCCCACTACCTCATGTAATATCACATTACTCAAATATTTTAATCTCCTCTACCTCATGTAATAGCATCATATTACTCAAATATTTAAATCTCCACTACATCATGTAATATCACATTACTCAAATATTTTAATATCCACTACCTCATGTAACATCACATTACTCAAATATTTTAATCTCCACTACCTCATGTAATAGCATCATATTACTCAACTATTTTATTCTCCACTAGCTCATGTAAAATCATCACATTACTCATCTTGGTATTCTGTGCCAGCTCTTGCAATGTCATCAAAAACCTTGTGATATTTATTTTAAACAAAGTAAAAAGTTGGCTAGGCCATGTCGGAACATGCCAAAAATTTTGTTTGAATGGTGTAAAGGTGTGAAGTTCAGTTCTTGTAGTTAGTTCTTTTGGATCTGACTCTAGTTAAGATTATACTGTATTAAAATATAAAAACTCTTTAATTGAAAGCTTCAAATCAGACAAAACTAACCACATATATGGCAAGCAAACAAAAATGTTTTCAATTTTAATAAAGACTTCAGCTTCATGAGAAATTGATTGCTGATATAATCTTGATTCCCATTGATATCATTGTTGATATGTTTTTGATTCTCATTAACTGTTAACTTCATTGTTGAGTACTTAAGATTCCTATGATTATCATTGTTGATTACGCCAGAGTCCCATGAATGTCATCATTGTCGATTGGAGTAGTGGTGCTGGGTTTCCATACTCAAGAGCTGTTGCCAACACCAGAATTGTGGGAGCTGAGACGACTCGTTTCTTGAAAACTTTGAGGCAAGTCTTGGGGATGACAACTCAACAAGTTCATCTGATTGGCCACAGCCTGGGGGCACATGCTGCTGGTTACGTTGGGGCCAGTCTGCAGGGTGTCAGCAGGATTACAGGTTAACTCAATTATTTTTAAAACATTCAGCAATATTTGTTTAGTTCATTTATATAATTTACCCCAGAACTCAGATTCATGATAATCATTATAAAGAAAACAACTTTGATTGGCCACAAGATACCACAAAGGTGGTCATTTTATAGTAAAACACCATCAACTAAAGATGCATCATCATGCATTGGTTAAGTAGGAAGATGTTTTCCCATAAAGCAAGCCAGTGTAAGTCAGGCATGAAATGGGAGAAAAAAAAGACCTTTGAGAGAAAATTAATTCAATTTTGCTGTGATCA
Source organism: Lymnaea stagnalis (assembly GCA_964033795.1). Taxonomy (NCBI): domain Eukaryota; kingdom Metazoa; phylum Mollusca; class Gastropoda; family Lymnaeidae; genus Lymnaea; species Lymnaea stagnalis. The sequence goes on along the minus strand of CAXITT010000648.1, from coordinate 377,238 downwards.
ATAAATCATTTATATCCCATGAATTTATGCTAATGCGGGTTTGACTTAGTTATGCATCGTCTTGTAATACAACTTGCTTTTATTTTTAGGAATTGACTAACTTGGCAGGAGTTTCCTTACAGGTCTTGACCCCGCCCAGCCCAGTTATTCAGGCTACGACAAGGCAGTGAGACTGGATGGCTCAGATGCCAGGTTTGTGGACATTATTCATACAGATGCTTCACCTTTCAATACTGTCAGAGGTAAGCAGTAGCAAGTTTTGTCATCTGAGATGTTTTAGGTTTGTTTTGGATTCTCCAACACTTTTTTTTGGATCCTTAGGATTAAAATTTCTTCTTTCTTCATTCAGATCTCATGTGTTGTCTGATTCTTGAAGAAGTAGCCAATGATTGCCATTTCTGTCTATCTTGTCGCCCTCTTCTTTCTCTTTTGTTCGACACCAGGTTCTTTTGGGTGTTTGGTGGGTTCCTTCAACCCAGGTTGTCCATATTAGAAATGCCCCAGGAAGTCAGCTCTGTGTCATCTTACATACATGGCCAACCAATCTCCTGTGCTGTTCCTGTATGGTTCATGCAATGAACAGTGGTGTAGTCTTTAACTGTGCTGAGGATATACTGTTCTTATCTTAGTTCTAAACTCCACAGATGGTATCAAAATTAATGCCAAATTTTTGTCCACCAAAAGAACAGAAGGTATTCCGCAGAAAACATACCCTCCTCAAACTCCAGGCTACACCAGGAGCTGAGTCCTTCACCAGAGATTGTCTTTGGCCACAAGGTGCTATCTATTTTTCTAATGCATTTGGTCTGGAAGACTTCAGCCCTCTTTCTAATGCACTAGTAATCTTTCACACTCTGATCCATTAGATTTTCCACTCAAGACATTACTTTAAAATGTATGGCCATGGTATGGATTGTTCAGGCCTCAAACGCATTTTGCACCAATGGATCTTAAGTTGTATAAAACCCCATCCCTTTCTATTACATATGAAAAATGTTACATCTACTGGTTTAAAAATAAAATATTTTTTTTCCAATACTAAAAACGAGAAAGAATATACATTTTTCACAAAAAAAATTGTCTCTTATAAATTTACTGTACTTTGTACATTATTATTTGATTCTATCCACGAGTCAATTATTCATTATTTGTTGTGTCATTTCCAGGCTATGGCATGATGGAACCTGTTGGGCATGTTGACTTTTATCCCAATGGAGGTTACGATCAACCTGGCTGCTATAAAGACAACTCCATGTTGGACTTTGTTGGCGATGTTTTGAGTAATGGGATAACAAGTCAGTAATGTATCGTAACCATCAGCTTGTATTGTTTTAAACTATCACCTGTAGCAAGTCAGAGATTCATAGCACCTGTCATAAATTCAAACTCTGGACAAAGAAGAACTTGACTATGAACGTAACCGCGGTTTTAAAAAGAAAAGAAAAATTCCTGCAACTCTGTACCTTCTTTTCTTTTGCGACACTTTAATTTCTTTTTGACTCTGACTCTATGAGCCCCCAATGGGACTCACAATCCCTTTTTGCCCACCCTTCTACAATTCTAAATCAACTGTGAGAAAATTATATTAAACATAAGATTAAATTGCAAAATAGATGTTTGGAGAGCCCCCACTCCCTCATTTATAGTGGTAAATGACATGCAAATGCATACAAATACTCACAGCACATATCACATTGTCATAAACTACCCACACAGACATTTACATCATTGGTTCATAAAGCTATTTAATGATTCTTGATTGTAGTGATGTAATATGTTTAATTTTTTTTTAACTGCTAGGAGCTGAAGTACACTTAAGCTGCAGCCATGAAAGATCTGCAGAACTTTTCATAGCATCAATCCTCAGCACTTCTAACAGCTCACACCAGTGTTCCTTCATGGCATTCCCCTGCCAGTCTGCCGAGAGCTTCTGGGGAGGAGAGTGTGTTGGATGTGGTAACTGGCCATGTCTCGTCATGGGATTTGAAGCTGACACAATTTTTAGACCAAGTGGGGTATTTTTCCTCAACACAACAGGGACAGCACCTTTTTGTGGTAAGTTGAACTTTTAAAGTAGCGGCATGAACATTCTTATGTAACACAAACATATGACATTTTTGACCCACCCCCTACACCTTATGTTACATTTTATTTATGTCAAGGGTATGAGAATCATTGTTGTTAAGATGAACGCTTTTTGGTAAGTGAATCATGACATGAGTTGTATTATTGTGGCTAACTGCTCATTGGATAACAGAAAAAGCAAAATAAAGTGTGTGAATATAATGTAAGAGATTGAGAGTTCATAAAAAGTTGGTCAGTGATAGTTTGGTCCTTGCTTGGTAATAGATCCTGTTTATGAGGCCATATTTCAACCACATGGATCTATGTGGCAGATACCAAGTATAAAGATGAACCATATTATTTCATGAAGAGTTGTTGTGTTGTGTATTCCAGGTGCACAACTCTTAATGCATAGTTTGACAGTTTTATAGTGTACCATAGATAAAATTGCCAGAAATACTCCAAGGATCTCGGCTAGAGAAACCAGACTATTTTGACAATGTCCATTGACCACCCCCTGATATTATATAAATTTCTACCACCCCCCCACCCCCCCAACACACACACACCGTTTAAACAGTATAAAGTCCAAATACAAGCTGAAACAAACAAAGCTCAATTAAAAAGCCACAAATTATTTTTTTTATAAAAATGTGCAAATTATTGTAAGCCTTTTGGCTTACATTTTATTTTTTAATAATCTAAGTTGGTTTTGTACATGTGAAAAGCAGAAGTTTTGCAATAATAAGAATTAATAATAATAATAAAAAAAGAATTGTTATAAAACATTGCTCTCGACCAGCCCCACGCCGTATAGCACGATATAACAAAATGATAAACCACCCATACCTCCTTGTGCAAAGTCCTTTATGAGTTTTTCATTTTTTATAAAATTATCTCCTTTTTTTTTATAAAAATCGTTATTATTTTAACATCTTAAAAAAAACTCACACAATGCAATAAATTTAAAGTGATTGTACAAAAATGAAAGATATTTTAAAATTTTCTTCTTCTGTCCAGCTCATCATTATGTGATAACTTTGACATTGTCTTCAAACATGAACTCCATTGATGGTTGTTTGAGTGTTCGGTTGAGAGGAGCCCATGGTGGCATTGGATGGACAGAAATAATGGAGTAAGTATTGCTATGTTCATAAAGAAGGTTGTGCACAGCTTCACAACAAAAGGTTGATGGAGGCCAGAGTATTATTCCCCTGTCCAGATTAATCAGCCAGAGTAAACCCCAAAAGTTAAACTGGCCCGGGTCATGAAGTTTAGCATCATAATGTGTTGAGATATTGTCACAGATACAATTAAGTTTAGCATCATAATCTGTTGAGACTTGTCACAGATACAATGTAGAAAGATAGAATGAAAGAGAAAGAGAAAGACGGAAAGAGAGAAGAATATTAAATTAAAATAACCCAAGCCAGACCATATCCCTACGGGCCAGATTATACCCCACCAGGCCAGATTATACCCCATCTTATATCAGTAGTGTACAGAGATAAACATGAATTTCTTAATATATCAACATTTTATTGGGAGTTCACTTTGTCAGGTAAGTTAAGTGAGAAACCCGACTGACTTAAATCTTTAAAGTCTAAGGCCAGACTATAGCTCTCTTGGCCAGACTGTACCTCTCCTGGTCAGACTGTACCTCTCCTGGTCAGACTGTACCTCTCCTTGCCAGACTGTACCTCTCCTGGTCAGACTATACCTCTCCTGACCAGTAGTAGAGAGGGCAGCAAATGAATTGCGAGGTACAAACATCCCGGAGCACTTATCCTTTTTTTTCTACTCGATTCACTTTTTCTTTCATTACTTTTAAAAGGGTGGGACAAGACGAGAAGTGGAGGCAACGTTGTTGGGTTTCGCCAATGTTGTTTAAGGCATTTTATCATATTTCATGGTTTAAAGAAAATTTTTTTACCCCATAAAATATTTCCCCAAACCATCCTGCGAAAATTTTGACAACCGTGGAAGACCAAATATATTACCAAAAGTATAACCAACTGTGTGACCAACTTTTATGATTCTACTCTGCACAACAACTTAAGTACACACACACACAACCCGCCCCCACCCCCAAGTTGATATACGATCTACCTCCGGAGAAAAGATTAAATGCCAAGGTCAATTTCAGACATACAGCTAAGCCATGTCGAGCAGAAAGTAGGATTTACCATGATGAAGAGGCTTCTCCACCACCCCAGCCCCCTGATAATTATCTCAGTGACTCTGCCAACAAACAAAATAAACTCAAAAGCCCAAGTGAAGAAACAGACAGTGATGACAAAGGCATCTCCCAGAAACACAAGCAGACTTAGAATTTTAGCCCAGTACGGATTCCAAGAAGGAAGTATCTCATCATCATTCTTGACTTCACTGTTGATAAGACTGTGTACTCATGGATGCACAAGGAACTTTGGACAACCATGGGGTAGGCTACATATAAAACCAAAGGTTGATGGGAATTGCTACTTCCGGGCCATCAGTTACATCCTGGCAGGATCAGAGGACAACCAGAATCTGACATGATCATGGGACAACCACAATCTGACATGATCATAGGACAACCACAATCTGACATGATCATAGGACAACCGCAATCTGACATGATCATAGGACAACTACGGTCTGACATGATCATACGACAACCACGATCTGACATGACCATAGGACAACCACGATCTGACATGATCATGGGACAACCATGATCTGACATGACCATAGGACAACTACAATCTGATATGACCATAGGACAACCACGATCTGACATGACCATAGTACAACCACAATCTTACATGATCATGGGACAACCACCATCTGACATGACCATAGGACAACCACGATCTGACAATCATAGGACAACTACAATCTGATATGATCATAGGACAACCACGATCTGACATGACCATAGGACAACCATGATCTGACATGACCATAGGACAACCATGATCTGACATGACCACAGGACAACCATGATCTGACATGACCATATAACAACCACGATCTGACATGACCATAGGACAACCATGATCTGACATGACCATAGGAAAACTACAATCTGACATGACCATTGGACAACTACAATCTGATATGACCATAGGACAACCACGATCTGACATGACCATAGGACAACCACGATTTGACATGGCCATAGGACAATACTACTGATATCAGGGTGGGTGGTATAATCTGGGATATAGTCCGGTCTAGCCCCCCCCCCCCTGCCGTTTAGTCTGGCCTAGGCTATTTTAAGCCCCGGGTATTGTTTGGCCTTGACTAACCCAGGCCGAGGATTAATCTAGACAGGGTATATCCAGGCCTGCTACCACAGTTTACACTGTTAAAAAAAGTTACCTTTGGAAGTTACCTCTGGAATACCTGTGGAAGTCTTAATATAATAAATAATCTCTATTGTTTTGATGCATTGTTTTAGAATACTACCACATACATCACAGGTATTGATTAACAAATGGTCTGCTGGATGTGATTTCTTGAACTATTGGATTGACTTGTATCTAAATTTCAAACTTATTGTAGAGGCCAGTTGTCTGCTGGTGAAGTGCTCAGAAAGTTAGTTGTAAATGACCTAGATATAGGTGAGATCAATCAAGTGGATGTCAAGTTAACAAGCCAAGCTGACCAGTGGGTTGAACTGTCCCTGGTGGACGTCAACTTTTTGATGAGGTACCCTAAGTAAGTATTCTAAAGTTAAACTGGTAGATCTGATGAGGTACCCTAAATTAAGTATTCTAAAGTTAAACTGGTAGATCTGATGAGTTACCCTAAGTAAGTATTCTAAAGTTAAACTGGTAGATCTGATGAGGTGCCCTAAGTAAGTATTCTAAAGTTAAACTGGTAGATCTGATGAGTTACCCTAAGTAAGTATTCTAAAGTTAAACTGGTAGATCTGATGAGGTATTATAAAGCACTCTAAAGTTAAACTGGTAGATTTGATGAGGTATCCTAAATTACTCTCAAGTTAAACTGACAGATTTGATGAAGTATCCTAAAGGGCACTTCTCAGAATGGCGGGCAGAAATTAAAGATAGAAAGTGTCCAGCTACCAGCCTAATGGCCACCGATAATTGGAGACTTAAATGTATTCATTTTTTTTTTTAGTATCGCAATCTTCATCAGCATCTTCGCTCTTCATCTTCAGCCTCTTCGCTCTTCATCATTTCCTAAAATAAAATAATATTTTTAAAAAAGAAGAAGAAGAAAGAAAAACGCAGAGAAACAAAAGTTATCTCTGTCAAATTGCCTAAATTGCTGTTTTATATGAGACAGTGTTCAGCAAGCCACACTAACCAAAGCATCCAGTGAATTGTGTCATAAGGTTGGTAAAATGTTTCCTGACAAAACATTATTTGAAATATTAATTGATGCTTGCGGTCTGCCGGCTATATGGGCCATGGTATTGTTTATTTTATATTATTACAAGCAATAATTAGTCTGTAAACAAGATTTGAAGTAAAAAAATTACATCACCACTTGTAGGCGGCTATTAGGCTGATAGCTGGACACTTTCTAGCCAAAAATAGGCCTGTCAGGCTGGTAGCTGGACACTTTCTAGCCAAAAATAGGCCTGTCAGGCTGATAGCTGGACACTTTCTAGCCAAAAATAGGCCTGTCAGGCTGATAGCTGGACACTTTCTAGCCAAAAATAGGCCTGTCAGGCTGGTAGCTGGACACTTTCTAGCCAAAAATAGGCCTATTCTATTTTTAACTTGGGATCGCCGTTCTGAGGAGTGCCTCCTAAATAAAGTATTCTGAAGTTAAACTGAAAGATTTGATGATGTATCCTACGTACTCCAGACTTCAGGGGCTTGTTCAGTTCACTATTCATTATGCATCAAATTGTTGTTGTCCTCAGAAAATACTTCACACAGAGTAACATGACAGTCGCCCCAAACACTGTGTTGATTCTAACTAGTGGAACTTTGGGAAATCCCCATATCTGATCAAGACTTTACAGTTTTAGGACATTTCACTTCGTTTGACCCACTGTGTTAACCCAGTGTTTCTGTACTTATTAGTAAAAATATCAAAATCGAATATTTTTGACATGGTAGACTGCAATTGACTAGGTAATTGTTGCCCTTATATTCAATACCAGTCCTTTATTATTAGAACTAGACATATTATACAGTAACCAGTCCAGCAATGTTAGAACTAGATCTATTACACAGTAACCAGTCCAGTAATGTTAGAACTTGACATATTACACAGTGACCAGTCCAGTAATGTTAGAACTAGACATTACACAGTGACCAGTCCAGTAATGTTAGAACTAGACATATTACATAGTGACCAGTCCAGTAATGTTAGAACTAGACATATTACACAGTGACCAGTCCAGTAATTTTAGAACAAGACATATTACACAGTGACCAGTCCAGTAGTGACCAGTCCAGTAATGTTAGAACTAGACAAATTACATAGTGACCAGTCCAGTAATGTTAGATCTAGACATATTATACAGTGACCATTCCAGTAATGTTAACATTCGACTGACTAAGCAATGGTTATCAAAGAAATGGGCGCTTATTATGATTTACATAATATCTATGATTTTAAGTATAATAAAGAATTGTGTGACAGAATGTATAGTTGTTCATTGAGTGTACAAGTTGTGTGACAGAACATATGGTTGAAGAGACCAGGTCCATAAAGAAACAATAAATGAATGCAACAAATTATCATCATAAACTGATTTATTATACATTATTTGCTTGGTACAGACAAGACTGGTAGAAGGTAACAAAAAAATATCAGAGGCTCACAGCTTAGTCACATCTTAGTCATAGCTAAGTCAGACTTTGATTGCTTTGTTGTGGGGCCCTTTCGGGACGCAATAAAAAAAAAACTGTATACCATTTGTGAATGCCAAAGAAATTATTGCCAGTAACTCAAAAAGTAATCCCAACAAATACAATGATAAGTCATAAGTAAGGTTGATCATTATAGTTGAGTTGATGTTGCTAATGCTTACAGTACTTGGTAACTAAAATTAATGTGAAACATGTTGCCCCAACATATCTTTTTGGATTCTTTTTTATTTGTTTGTCATGGGCTCCTATGTTATGACAGTACTTGATGTGAATGACATGACGGGCCCCAGGAGAGTGAGTGGGTTCAAGACCCTTGCAATAATCACAATGTTAATATTCATCACACAAGGCCATAACCTAACTGTAGTCATCAAGTTTGGATTCTGTTGTAGCTAGAACCCCTGAATGCTGCAAGTCATTCAATAACTTTAAACCAGGGGTTCCAACCCAGGGATGTGATCTCATTTAGGCCAGCTAACAGCTTTCCGTGGGGTTGCCGGCAATAAAATAAAATAATTATTCTCAAACAATTTTCCTTTCAATCGGTGTCGTAAAGTTTTAATAACAACTTACTACTGAGTCTGCGTCTACACATCCATGTGGAAGTCTATTTTCAACACTATTTTTTTACATGGAAAAAAAATGCTGAAAGTGACCTGATGCTGACATTAATGAAAGCTCAACTGAAAATTTTGAAACTTATTAAATAACTACAATTTCAATAACTGCTTTAAATATGGAGTAGGCTAAAAATTATTTAAATTATATTGAACTGAAAAACCTTATGCTATTGCATTTTCTTTTTCCCTTTTAATAAGCATTTAAAAAGTATTTTGGGTACCAATAAAATAGGGCCATAGCTCAAAAAAAGGTTGGAGACCTGTGCTTTAAATAGTCATATGGATAAGGATGGGGATCTCAGGATAGCAAACGCCATCAATTACTAACACAAAATACGAGTCTTGAAGAGATTTAGTAAAGATGACAAAGAAAATAACATTAGCTCTTGAATATAAAATGTGATCATAAAACAAATTTTACAACCTGAAGTTATGTCAGAAAAATGCTTAAAACTTACCCAACCTCAGGTAAAATTCACATGGCAGTACATGCTTTTCAAATTCCATTGTTATCAACTCAGCCCTTGAATACATGTCTAAAAGCATAAGCTTGTGAAACAGCATGGCTGGGTTATTTGAGTTTGGAACACATAATGTCACTTTAGTCCGGTGACAGTTGCCCGCTGTTTGAATGGAACAACAGGAAATAACTCTTGCATAACACAGTGGAAACTGTTGCACATGAAAACCAGGTGAATATTTAAAAAAAATGCTGGTCATTACAAAAATGTAAGTGAATTTATTTATTTATTAAACATCAAAGAACTGCTTACATAAAATACTTGCCATCTCAACAGTTACACAAAAATACACCAGTTCGCTCCATGGTTTTGTCACCAATTTTGTTAACATTTTTAGTGAGTCAACATTTTGATCATTAACAATAGATAGAAAAATATCAATTGCAACAGACCGGTCTTACCAGTTAAAAACAAAGGATATTACTGTTGGTGGTTAAACATAAATGTTCAAAAGAACAAAATGGTGGGCAATACTGAATAAAATCTTAGATATTTAGATGATAACCAATAGGTTTAACGAAAAAATAAAAAAATGCTTTGCTTGTTTTAAGTTGTATCTGATGTTTTCAGCGGAAATGTTAAATTTTAACAAAATGTTTGTAAAATATCCCCTTGATACTGTCTAAACTTATGTTTGTAAAATTACAACCCCCCCCCCCCCCCCCCTAAAAAAATTGTTTTTTTTTTTTAAGTTGTATTTGATGTTTTCAGCGGAAATTTTAAATTTTAAAAAAATGTTTTTAAAAATTCCCCTTGATACTTTCTAAACTTTTGTTTGTAAAATTACAACCCCCCCCCCCCCCGAATAATGATAAAACAGTTAATAAAAATTAACCAAATGTTAACTTCTTTGAGCTTTCAATCTTAATAATTGATTAACTCTTTGATTGTTATGTAGAAAAAAATCCACTGAATGTAAAAGGAAACAAAGTCTAGCGGTTGAAGCATAAGGATAACAAGGATAGGGATAACAGTCAAAGGTTGAAGATTGTGCTGTCATTGTTTGTTTTTATTGTCCTTTCTTTGAGCATCAAACTTTGAAATAACATGACAAAAACTGATAGTGAGCACATGAGAAAGGCATTTAGTTCAAATGGTGTTTTTAACACAGCTCAGTAAAATAAATAAACATGTTTTTATCACTTTAGAAAAAAAATGTACAAAGCAAAGAACACTTATTAAAAGACTTATTTTTTCCTTTACAAGAAACTCGTATAATGTCAAAACAATGAGAGGAAATAAGAGTCCAGATCACAAATTGTAGGCACGGTCAAAGTGAAAAACAAAATCCTCAAATAAAAAATGTGCAAATCAATCAAGTAAAGAAAAAAATGACACAAAACTTGGACATCAACATGTGGGCTGGGGAAAGGGGGGGGGGGAAACTGAATGAAATTTTATTGCACCAGTGCCTTATGTCCCACTGCTAGGGGATGTTGGCTTGGATGGGTCGTTTCGGGGTTGGGGGTGGCTTACGTCCCACTGCTAGGAGGTGGTGGCTTGGATGGGTCGTTTCGGGGTTGGGTGTGGCTTACGTCCCACTGCTAGGAGATGGTGGCTTGGATGGGTCGTTTCGGGGTTGGGTGTGGCTTACGTCCCACTGCTAGGAGATGTTGGCTTGGATGGGTCGTTTCGGGGTTGGGTGTGGCTTACGTCCCACTGCTAGGAGATGGTGGCTTGGATGGGTCGTTTCGGGGTTGGGTGTGGCTTACGTCCCACTGCTAGGAGATGGTGGCTTGGATGGGTCGTTTCGGGGTTGGGTGTGGCTTACGTCCCACTGCTAGGAGATGTTGGCTTGGATGGGTCGTTTCGGGGTTGGGTGTGGCTTACGTCCCACTGCTAGGAGATGTTGGCTTGGATGGGTCATTTCGGGGGTTGAGTGGGGGGCAGATTGGGTTTTGGGGTAGTTTGGGAGTTGGTGCAGTTTGGGGGTCGAATAGTTTTTGGGGCTGGGGTGGTTTCGAGGGGTTGGGATGGCCAAAGCTTGAGCAAACTCAAATTAGTGTTGATGTTGATGGCAAAAGAATTTCATCAAAGCCTTGAAAATTAAAAACTGTGCTTCTGAGGAATACAAATTTGAGGGAAAATATTTATACAAAATTAATCCCACACTGGAGCTTTTTGTATGTTTTAAAATCTTGGATTTGTTGTCGAGATTAAAATAAGAATTTTTTCTAACGTGTATAAAAAGAAAAATGAGAGTACCGTAACACAATGACAGTAGCAGACAGTTGAACATTCTTAAACATGTGTATAAAAATAAAGATTTACAGTCATTATAATGATTGATCACCAATTCAACTTGCACTGACAGGCGTTGTCTCAAAGGGAGCACATTTCTAACACTTGAGGGTTTGGGTATTCCCTAGATGGCTACTGCCGCTCTTGATGGCGCAGGGACCTGACAACACTAGAACATGACCTTAGTGGGACATAGTGAACAGATAACTTTATTATTTGCAACAGTTTTGGAGTCTTGTGCTGTGTGCCTCCAGGATACACATCTGTTTTAGTTATGACACACTTCAAAGGAAAAAAAAACAACTTAACATTGTAATATCGGCCAAACTTCACCCCCATCAATGGACTACACTCCTTGACTCTCACAATCACTAGACTACACTTCTGTCTCTCATAATCATTATTTTGTTCAAATGAATTGCTGTATGACTAGGGTATTATTGCATTGAATCATTTCATCCACAAGAGAAAAAATCCATTTGATCTTGATAAAAAATAGACAATGATGGCTTGGTCACATATATAAAATGCCACCAAAACTCACTTCTCAGGACAGCACTCAGTGGAAATGAAACGTCGAAATTTAAAGGAGACATGCTGTACAAGATTGGAGAAGGATCTGTATTACACAAACTTGACCTTATACATAGCCCCTGCAGACTTTGCTGGTAGACAGAAGTCTTTGGTAGACAGAGGTGGCTTCCCTTAAGAGCCAGTTGGCAATGAAAACTGAATGACATAAGCGGCTTGTAGGTAGAAGTGTTTGGTGGATAAAAGTGTTTTATAGACAGAAGTGTCTTGTAGAAAGAGGTGGCTAGTAGACAGAAGTGTTTTGTAGAAAGAGGTGGCTAGTAGACAGAAGTGTTTTGTAGAAAGAGGTGGCTAGTAGACAGAAGTGTTTTGTAGAAAGAGGTGGCTGGTGAACAGAAGTTTTTGGCAGACAGAAGTGTTTAGTAGACAGAAATGCTTGGTCGACAGAGGTGATAACATGATCAACATAATACAAATATGACTTCATATTACATTATAAAAAAAATTGTGAAAATTACAAACAGAAATACAAACTCTAAAAAAAATTTGATATTTTAAAACATAGTGATCTTCAAACAGGAAAACAGATTCACGATAGGACAAAGCCATTTTCACCAGTTCTTAAACTCAAAGTATATAGCACATCGTTTTTTCAGCATACTTCTTTTCCAGTACATTCAAACTCATCTGTTTTCCATTTCAAACGGGTCGAGTAAAAATGTTTGTTCATTTAAATAAAGACATGATATGAAATCTTGGCTGGACCCCAACATAGATATAATAATAATAATCTCAAACGTCTTCATGGAAACCATCACAGTGTAAAACATAGTATTCTCATATGCCAACAAATGGGGGAAAAAAACACTTTTCCCAAGATCAGATAAACAGATTAAATTGGCTTGTTTGATTTTTAAGTTGGGGGGATCATGTATTTTAATATGTAGGTTCATGCTTACAACTAGCACAGTGGTTCTCAACCAATGCTCCACATGCACTTCTTGAGGGGGTGGGTGGGTGGGGAGATGCGACTGCCCAAGAAACCACCTAACACAATTAACTTGTAAGACACATGGAAGGTTAAAGGGGCTCCCCCGTAGAAATTGATTCTAAAAATGGGCTCCGTGAGTAAAAAATGTTGGGGACCACTGAACTAATAAATTAGCTCCAGAGTTCATTATTGGTTTGTTCAATGTTACATTCAAAATCTTTTCAACGTTAAAAAAGACCTTAAATTTAGAATCAAGCACTTGGATATGTTTCATTGCAAATTTTGTCAATATGTTTTTAGCATAAGGTTTGCCATTTTATCATTGCAGCAAGTTTTACTAAAAAAATACCATTGTATTTCAATGACATCTCAATTTGCATAAAAATGAAATGAACTTGAGGATAAATAACATAAATTTATTAAAAATTGATTCTTGTTCTTCCCTAAAATTCTTCTTTATATCTGTTTCACACCTATCACAAAATATATTACACAGAATATTTTCAAATGTATTTTCACAATAAATCCCTCTCCAAATAACACAATCTGTATAACAAACATAATTAAAATTTTTTTTTTTTTTTGCTGAACATGTGAATGAACTAAAAAAAATAGTCGTCATGGTAGAAATATATGAACGAAAATAAAATAATGAACACGTTGACCTAGGGTCACTTGGTTGCATCACGGGCGTCAACAAAATCTTCCTCTCCCCAGGAGAGTGTTTCCTCACTTGCCAGAGGACTGACCTTGGCATCAGGAGCTGCTAGCTCTGTCAGGGACTGGTTGTCACTGTCACTGTTCATGGCAGTTTTAAGTTGAAGGCGGATAGCATGGATACGGAAGTGGAGGCGGTTCTCTAAGTAATAACTTTTGTATTGCTTTCTGTAAACAGAAGTGATAGTAATAACTTTTATATTACTTTCTGTAAACAGAAGTGATAGTAATAACTTTTATATTACTTTCTGTAAACAGAAGTGATAGTAATAACTTTTATATTACTTTCTGTAAACAGAAGTGATAGTAATAACTTTTATATTACTTTCTGTAAACAGAAGTGATAGTAATAACTTTTATATTACTTTCTGTAAACAGAAGTGATAGTAATAACTTTTATATTACTTTCTGTAAACAGAAGTGATAGTAATAACTTTTATATTACTTTCTGTAAACAGAAGTGATAGTAATAACTTTTATATTACTTTCTGTAAACAGAAGTGATAATAATAACTTTTATATTACTTTCTGTAAACAGAAGTGATAGTAATAACTTTTATATTGCTTTCCATTAACAGAAGTGGTACTTGTGAGATATCAGATATTTTATTGATCCTAATAAATGGAATTATGATGACATCATTTATATTTATTTTCAGCTTATGGCTAAATATAGCTACAACATTTAAAATGTAAGTGCCAGGTTTTTGTTCTTAATTGTGGTAAAAGATTGGAAAAATTGGATTCACATAAAATAAGTAATTAAACAATCATGTATCATCAGTCAGAGTCAATAATATTATTAAATTACATCAAAATATATTATACTTAGCCTGGGGGTAGAAGAGGATAAAACTCTTACTTGGCCAAGTCCAGCTGTTTCTTAGTCTCATCAAATCTCTCCTGATAGAGATACAGAATGGCCAGCTCAACAATGCTGTAGGGTACCAGGTAGTGGTCACTATGCAATTTTTTCTCACTAGACAGACACAATATTAAGAAAGAAAGTTAAAAAATTATTGCATGAAAACATTTCTGAAACAAAAATACAGAAAAATATAACTGATCAAATATTTTACACTTAGATTTTTTTTCTTACATCTAGAAAAATAAAATGATAAAATAAAGATTTTAAAAGAATTAAAAAAACTTCCATATAATCTCATAGTAAATTCAGTAGAAAGCTCTGGTGCAGCTAGATAAATGAAAAGAAAATCATCTTACTTTGCAACAACCTCAATAAAGCACTGCTCAGCTTGAAACAACTGACCCCTGTGTCGCTGGCAAACTCCTTTAAGCAATAATGCCAGGCTGTAGTTGTCATAGTAAAACTTGTCAGTAGCTGCAAGGTCTGTGGAAGAAAAATGCCAAAAAAATAAAACTTGTTGGATAAACAGTTGGAGCACAAAACTCAATCTATACAATAAATAATAAATGGCGGTATTACAATTGAAATCCAAAGTTGCTGTGAGGAACAGCTGAGTATGCATTTAAAAATAACTAGTTTTCTCTGTTTTTACACTCTTCGCTGTTGAGCCAAATGAAATAATTATGTCGTAAAATTATGTTGCATAGCACTGAAGCCAAAAAAACCAACAAAAAACAGGATTTACCAAAATTGTCACCAGGGTGACAGTGCTAAAATTACTGTTGCTGTGTCATGCAATTTCATTATGAAAACACAAAGAAACAATATGACCATCATCATCATCATTACAAACCGTGAGTGGGCTGTTTTTATAGACTTAAATATTTAGACACCCCTCCCCCCCCCCCCCCCCCCCNCCCCCCCCCCCCGACACACCCGTACACAAAATCTCCTAATTCAACATTACCACCTTCCCCTCTCAGGGCAAACGTAATATAATTATAGATGGCCCCAAATAATCATATTTCTCAATCCATTCACCGCTGGATGTAGAGAGGAGCTAAAAGTAACAGCCGAAAATGTATTAAAAAACAAAATTTAATCAGAAATACTACAGGAATGTATAATATATTTTCAATCGGGTCCCTTAAAATTCTGACAGGTTTTACTGTACAACCAGTCTGCTACTGTATATTATTGCGTGTAATGCAAGAAATATATGATAAAAAATGCAACTTAAAACTAGGTGTTCTCAATCAATGCAGATGTAACAAATTTTTAATACACATAAACGATCGATTCTAATGCCTATAAAAACAATCTTCTTGGTTCACTTGAATTTGGTGACAGAATTCTTTGTGTATCACCAGTAACTCGTAATGTAAGTTTTGCCCATTGACAGGATATTAGCACAGTTCTTTTTAAATATTATAATAATTATAAAGATTTAAAATTTTTTCTTATAAATAAATGTTTTCGTTCATACATATGGTATTAATATGGAAAAAGATGAACACATCCCATTATAAATGGATCTCGTTATATGCAGTAATTACATATGGTGCCTTTTAATTGGGGCAGGTGTTAAGTTTGGAAAAATTTTATGTCAAAAAAAAAAAAACATGTAAAAAGAATAACCCCAACAAAAAACCCCAATATACTTTGTTAAATAAAAGACCATATGCCAGGTTGTTAAATAAAAGACCATATGCCAGGTTGTTAAATAAAAGACCATTTGCCAGGTTGTTAAATAAAAGACCATTTGCCAGGTTGTTAAATAAAACCATATGCCAGGTTGTTAAATAAAATACCATTTGCCAGGTTGTTAAATAAAACCATATGCCAGGTTGTTAATAAAAGACCATTTGCCAGGTTGTTAAATAAAAGACCATTTGCCAGGTTGTTAAATAAAAGACCATTTGCCAGGTTGTTAAATAAAAGACCATTTGCCACATTGTTAAATAAAACCATATGCCAGGTTGTTAAATAAAAGACCATTTGCCAGGTTTTTAAATAAAATACCATTTGCCAGGTTGTTAAATAAAAGACCATTTGCCAGGTTGTTAAATAAAAGACCATTTTCCAGGTTGGGTAATTTCATGATGGTTAAATACAATCTTTCTTGAACAAAAAAAGGACTGACCTTTCTTGCTGGCTATGTCTGTAACAGTTGCTTCTATAACTACCAACATTTTCTCCAGCAGCTCCTGATTCTTACCAACTATGTTATAGCCATTCCAAACATAGATCAGCTCCTGAAATAAAATCATGTTGGATAAGAGTGTTTGGATTATGGGACAAAGGATAAATAATGCTGTTAGGATTATGTGACAGATGACATATAATAATGTTGAGATTATGTGATAAATGACATATAATAGTGTTGGGATTATGTGACAAACGAAATAGTAGTTAACATATTATTTCATTGTTACTCTTCAGTGCTAAGCAAACAAACAAATCAACTGTTAGACATATCCATGTTATTTTTTTGTGCAAAAATACTAAGAGAATCTCCTCTGCTGTGTAAGCTCTATAAACATAAGTTTTCACATGCAGGTCATTTTTAATTGCTATTGTGTCAAACAGTTGACACTGCCGGTATGGGAACTCCTCAGGAATTATCAATCCACAACAAGTCACAGATAAACATAAACTTACCATCACTTGATGAAATACTTAAAGGCAATTGTTTTAAAATTGTGAGACTACAACTATTTGGAGGATACGTCACAAGCACCACATAACAGCAATTTAAGATCTACACCAAGTGGGTGAATTGTGTAACATGTCATCAAAGGCAGAAAGATATACAAACTCATTTGTTACATAATCTGTTAAGATCTAGCAGTTCTATTGCATAATAGTTCTTAAGGCAGCATGACATTAAAGAGAGTGGTTTGACTTTTCCCATGAGAAATACGCTTATGTAATAAATATTTAAGTTCAAACATAGAATGTTCAATCTATGTGTTTTTATAAATATGCAGTCATAGAAACATTATAATCATAAAAAATGATCTTTGTTTGGATTTTTCTTAGGTATTCACTAATGCTGGAGATGATAAAAAAAAGTGATCTTGTCTTAGGTACTCACTAATGCTGGTAGGATAAGAGTGTTGCCTTGCTGAAAGTAACGCTGGGATTTTGCAACCGCAAACTTCTCAAACGGCAGGGACTTGCCAGCAATTCTCTGCTTCAGTCGTGGAACATCACTGAAAAAAAAGTTTTTCATTTAAACATTGTGTCTAATTCTCATTCATGTTATCTTGTTATATAGACGGGGATCTAGCCAAAAATAAGCAATATGTTAATACTGCAATGATGTTTGAAAAAACCCTTACATATACAGCCCTAACATAAACAACCCTCATATGAACAGCACTTACATAAATAACCCATACATAAACAGAATGTCCATAAATTCCCTAAATTATAACCTGTACACAAACAGCCCTTACATACACAGCCCCTTATAAAAACATCCGCACTACAGCCTGTACACAAACAGCCCTTTACACAAACAGCCCTTTACACAAACACCTTTACAGTAGCGAAAACAATTCATCAAGTTAACAAGAGATATTTCAAAACTTTATCTCAGTAATTAAAGTTGAAACAAAAGTCTAGCAAAAAAAATAACTTAACAAATGTTCAAATCTCATTTCTTTAAATTTTCAGCCAGAAAAACAACATTGAGACATATGAGCAGACCTGTTTACCCCCAAGTAGTGTTACAGAAGTATTCAGCTCTCAAAAATGTTAAAATGTTGTTAGGGCAATTAGGGGGGGGGGTTGTACTTGCTATAATTGGCAATACATATGCAAATATTTTAATATATCAAATATTTGCACAGATAAATATACCGGATATAATCCCAAGTTTTAGTTTTGTTTCTTAGGCATGCAGAAAAGGCAAGCTCAAAAGCCACTGACTGCACAGACAGCTCAAAAGGTACTGACTGCACAGACAGCTCAAAAGGTACTGACTGCACAGACAGCTCAAAAGCCACTGACTGCACAGACAGCTCAAAAGGTACTGACTGCACAGACAGCTCAAAAGGTACTGACTGCACAGACAGCTCAAAAGGTACTGACTGCACAGACAGCTCAAAAGGCACTGACTGCACAGACTTGCTTGACTGATAGGCAGATCTAAGCTAAAATTCATGCCTCTGTGAAGATATTGATCTTCCATTGAGCACCTCCCCAGGTGGCGGATAGGGGAAAGCCCACCGGATATGGTGGGTACTTGGGAAGTAGAATACCCTAGGCTGACCAAAATCAGAACCTACCGCCTTGTAGGAAGTGAAGGGATCACAAAGGCTAGGGAACCTTACCCAAAAATTAAGGCAACTACCAAGAGAGCTGTAAGGGGCAGCGCCCCCAGACAGTTTTGTGCTGGGCCAACAACCCGGCCAGGTAAAAAAATAAATGTTATGAAAGCCAAACAACAAAATAAAACCCGGACGATTATAATGGAAATCCACCCATGCCTGGATATGATTTTTGTATAGCGACTTGGAATGTACTAAGCCTGTTTAGAGCAGGAGCCTTAGCCAATTTGATAGATCAAATAATTAATTATAAAATCTCTATTGGTGCTTTGCAAGAAATTTGATAGAAAAATGCAGACATCCTCAAGATAAAACACTACACCATATTTTATGGTCGCAACAACACCTACACTCTTGGAACAGGATTTGCTGTGAAGAAAGAACTCGTCGGAGAAGTTAAAGGTGTAAACCAGAAAATTAACGATTGTGATCTTTGCATTTTCGAGGGAAAATGTTTAATATAACATTTATAAATATTCATGCTCCCACCGAAGACACAAAAGGTCAGATACAAAGGGAAACAAGAAATAGGGTTATGGGACAAATATACAATGAAGCCAGAAGGAAAGCCACACAAATGTGTAGGAGAAAAAAAAGGGAATGGGAAGAAGCTAAACTAAAAGAAATAGAAGACTTATCAAGAAAGGGAAAAATTAGAGGAATGTACATGAAGATAAATGTGTGAGAGCTAGGGTGGAGAATTAATTACGGAAAATAGTAAAGCACTGGAGAGGTGGGCTGAGTGAATGTTAAACGCAGACAATAGAAAAGATGAAGATTTTCAACCACCACCTTTTAATAAACTCCCCAAATTCGGTAAAAAAAACTACAGAAGTAATCCCATCTATCTAAAACCACAGAGCCCCGGGAGAAGACCTCATCACAGCAGAACTTATTAAATACAGAGGAAGAGAACTACACGCTCATACACATAAACTTATAACTAAAATTTGGCAAGAAAAGAAAATCCAAGAGGGAAATCCAAAACCCACAACCAATAGGCACTCTCTAGAACCAATAGGCACTCTCTAGAACCAATAGGCACTCTCTAGAACCAATAGGCACTCTCTAGAACCAATAGGCACTCTCTAGAACCAATAGGCACTCTCTAGAACCAATAGGCACTCTCTAAAACCAATAGGCACTCTCTACAACCAACCCCTTCAGTATCTTGCATATGCTGATGCTGATGACATGGCACATAGTTTTCTAAAATGGCTACCTTAATGATTAAAAACTAGAAAATCTACATTAAAATAAATATTGACTGTGTTTGACACTTGACTTAACCCTAAATCTGTTGATGAGTCGACTGAACAGAAAAAAAAGTTCTGATTTGTCAAAGCATTTAACGTACGGTACGAAATTTCATTTTTTTTTTAAAGTACCAAGACATCCGAAACATGTAAAGCACATGCGTAATGAAGGCATAAAGGCATTGAGGCCAAATCCAGTTGAAAGCACAGCAACAGTGTGACATAAAGTAGTATTAAGCATTAACAATTAACATACCCACTATAAGAAAAGTATCCTGGTTGGCTCATGGAGATTTGATCAAGACAGTAAAGGCCAATCATTGTCATTTGATTACTTACATAGTAACTTTTACAGAAAACAGCAAATTTTTACACAAAAACCCCCCAGAAAAACTCATGAAACCATGGTTTATGTAGGCTCATTGTAGTGCTGTAGTCAGTGGCTTACAAAAGTATTACTCCGGTCAGAGCGTAGGAGTAAACAGGTCTGTAAGAGTATCTCACCAATTAAACAGTTTATTGGATGCTGATATGAGATATACTTTTCAAGATAACCGATAATATGATAAAGTGATTAAATACATACGCAAATAGGTAGTCTATGTGTTTTTTGGTGTCCTCTGTCTGGTCAGAGCACATAACAAGGAATGAAGCTTTCTGATAGGTGTATGTGGCTTTGCTCCATCGGCTTTCCTTACATAGCTTCTCAGCATACTTCATTGCCATCAGCCAATCACTTTTGAAACTTGGTGAGAAACAATACATAGGTATGGCAATAAAATACACATAACATGGGTGGACTATTGAAATAGCTGCGTAACTCCTTGACATGCTGCACATTGACCTCATACAATTCTTCATCTAAACAAACATTTTTCAATTACTCCGGCTTTTAAACCAGGATCACCACAAATTAAATGGCACTGTACTTAAGCTTATAAAATATGTTGTTTTTAAAACAACACATAATGGATCTTAAGACTTACCAATGACACCACATGAGCTCCCAGTAACAAAGATGATGAAACTGACGCCACTCACTTTGAGAATCGATTGATTCCTCAAATCTGTTGATGGCCTGGAATTAAATTCAAAATTAACTGGGCACACACTAAAGACTTTAAAAATCACAATCTAAACATAATTCTTTTTTGCACCCACTTTTATTTATCAAAGCCATGTGAGATGAAACCACAGACGCCAGGATGGGCCACAAATACTACAGATCGTTAAATAGTTATTTTTGTCTTGCACAAACAACATGCAAGCTTTGTCAATTAAGACTAATGCTAATTTTGTGAAGTAGTGCATGAATCCTGGTCCTAGAAGCACTACAACAGAGTGTTAAGATAACTTATTATCTTTAAAGAAAGGGGAATTCCATAAAAATAATTGGGAAATAAATATAAGATAAGAATTGAACTTACATCATCGATATGACCTTTGACCTCTTCTAGGCGACCAGAGAAAAACAAAAACAGGGCCCCCTGAGGGTAAGATGACATATGTATGATAAAAGCTAATAGGTCCAGTCTGTAAAAAAATATAAGCATTTAACCACCATTACCAATGTGGATTGTGTTCTAGCTCTGTCACTGCCAAGTTCTTTACAAGTAAACAACAAAGACAACAGTGTGTACAACAATGACAACAGTGTGTACAACAAAGACAACAATATACACACAAGTTTTCTGTCTACAGGCACTCTCCCTTGTCCACAGACTAAACTCAATAAAATGCATGTCCTTAGTTCCATGCCAAAAATGCCCAGTGCAGAACATTATTATTTTTTTTTAAAAATAAATAAATAATAAACCAATCTCAAAACCAAAAATCAAATTTGTTCTTTTTCACATCTTGCTTATTCATATCTTTTCTATGGTGAAATAGTTACCTTAGGATGATCTTTTAGGCATGGACTTAGAACTTCAGTAGCTAAATCTATATCACCATCGCCTAACCCTTAAACAGATAAAAATAAATAATTAGAACCATCACTAAAATATTCAAGATTTTGGACCTTACTGTAGACGACTGAGCCTAAAACTGATCTTTACCAACCATTTGATAACTATCTGGTGGGCCTAGTGCATTAATACTCTAGTTAAATCATTTAAGTAGAAATAATCATTCAAATTCAAATACAGGGGTAAAAGAACTGCTTAAAGAGGGTGACACATTTTCAAATAAAAACTGCATGAGCACATATTACGCTGAACACTGTTTACCTAAAATGTATGTGATAAGTGAATGATAAGCCACCAGCATTATTGCACAAAGTTTACTCCTCAAGCCAACACGTGATTCACACCCTCTGTGTAACTCAGTCAATCCCAGTGCCTGGAGAAACATGACATTATAAATTAGATATTAAAATGGTCAGAGAATGTTACAGCTTGAAATATTTACTCATCCATCTCTTGATATAAACACCATACCTTTTAATGTAAATCACAGGGATAGATCTTCTACCATTTCGTAAATACTAGAGTGCATGCTCAGGACAGAATTGCAACTTTAAACAAACATGAAAGTTTAAAAAAAACAACTGAATCTCTTTGAGATTTTTTAAACTTTATATCTTAGGATCAATATCTTAATTTATCATTTTTGTTTAAGACTTTTTAAAAATTCAAACAAGTGTAAATATAAGGACTTCTGTGAGGGTTGAGGCTAATGTTTTTCTTTTCATTTATACAGGACAACCCAAAGTCATGAATCACAAATTAACTCATTTCCGATGGCAGCAACTAAATGCCTCATATGGGGGTTCCTGACAAAGCTCCCTCATTTTATTTTAAATTAGTAAAGAAGTCTTGCATCCCAAGATGGCAGTGACGTGATTCTGCATGATTTCCATTTAATTCGATTTTTTTTATTATGTTTCATTTTCAATCTATGTGTGCTTTAGTAGGGTGCGCCTATATCTACCATGTGTTCATCCCTGGTGCCAAAAATCTATATTTGCTCATTTTTTTTTTTGTGTGTGCAGTTTATGGTATATTTTTTATTAAACCTTATTCATTTTTGGATGCATCTATCCTTAAGGGGAGGTGTGGGTGAAAAATCTAAAATTTTTGTTTGGCTTCAGATAGGATTTTTTTTACCTACACCTTATTTGGTATTGTAATGGAGGTACAAAACAGTTTAAAAAAAAAAAAAAAAATTTCCATTTTTTGCCTTTGAAGCCCATAAAAAACTCCGCCATTTTTATTTTTTTTTTTGTGTTTTTTAAAATAAATTTTTGTTTGGCTTTAGATAGTATTTTTTTTACCTACACTTTATTTGGTATTGTAATGGAGGTACAAAACAGTTTAAAAAAAAAAAAAAAAATTTCCATTGTTTGCCTTTGCAGCCCATAAAAACCTCCGCCATTTTTATTTTTTTTGTTGTGTTTTTTAAAACACTAAGGCTTTTACAAATATTAAGTTATTGCTATCAGATTTTAAACATAGATTGTTTAATCTATAATAAAACTTTGTATAACAGGACTTTTGATGTAATGACTGGTTATAAATATACAGGGTCAGAAATTGTGACCCCATTTTTTATGCAAAAAATTCTTTTTTGAATTCTTTTTTTACATATTTCCTTTTCTAAGATAGTTATCTTAATTCTAAGTTATTCAAATGTTTATTATCATTCATTGAACATACTGTGAAAATTTGTTGAGGTTTGGCTAATAAATAAAAAAGTTATAGGGATATTGGTGACCAAAAATATTGAAAACGAGAAAACTGAAATAACAAAGAAAAATGACAAAAACAATGAAGATATCATTGAAAAATAATAATCTTATACCAAGATTTGGAATAAAAACTTTTTATTAGCCTATCGTGGACATTTTTAATCCTTTTCCAGTTACTTTTTTTTTTTTTCCTGACCACTCAACTTGTCACTGTGATTGATATCTTTTTATCTATTATTCTGTTTTCGTCGAAAAAATAATTCGCTTATTTTGGAGAATTTCAGAATTATAAAAGTGTGCAAAACCATAAAATTAAGCTATGTAAATATGCAATTCCAAAGAGTTATTTGGCATTGTCCATGTATGCTGAAAATGCAACTCTTGGTCTAGTAAAAAAATTGTAAGTTCTATGAGTTCTAATGACCGAATGAATATTGATAGTTGTAAATTTTTTGATTTCTATCTCACAACTTTTGAATCACTTGAGTTGCAACATGTATTTTTCCTAAAAGCATATAAACAGTTTTTTTGTGTGAGCCAGAAAACTCATGAGCAATAACTCCATTGTAAAATCTAATTAGTTACTGTAGCAAATTTTGACACTAGTCATGTTGAAAATCACATCGCATAGAGATACAATGTTGAAATAAGGGAATTATTGATATGTTCCTTTCAACTACTGTCTTATTTTTTTTGTCCTTGAATAACACATCATGAGTTTTGTGATGTAATCTGTGTTAGTCTTCTCTTGCATCCTCTCCCTGAGTTTACTTTTATTTCGATGCATCGAACATATGTTGCGATGAGGAATCTGTAACAATTGGAACACATACTTAGGGCACTCCTTCTTTTTCATTTACAAATTGTCATTTGGGCTAAATGGACCTAGACACAACAGATCAGTGTAGTTTATCAACAGGAAATATAATGCATGTTGTGTTTTTTTTGCGTTCCACAAACTCATTGCATGTCTCCTCAATCATTCCTGAAAACAATAAACTTGTAGTGAGATATTTTTAATGAATGCTTCTCAACAAAAATATAAGGCTATAATGACATTAATATTAATGACTGATAGTTCATATTTGTTGACAAGTATTTCAAGCAAAATTTGTTAGGGCTCTTATTTTTTTAGAATAAAATAACACTAATTACAATGTCATTTGTGATGCGATAAAAAAATGAAACATTTATTACATTTAATATTACCATTTTAATAGCTATAAATATAGGACAGTGTAAGTCAAATGTCACAATTACTAAATTCATAAATTGTTTATATAAGTTTTATTTTTAGTACAGTTCACTATCACTATCACTAAAATAACAGTGTTTATTACTATTACAAATATATAATAAAAAAGTATAAGTATAGCCCTCATTCAATGGTCTATAGTGAGCACAGTATAGGCTTAGCCTTATGAATAATTGATACCGTACTTTAAATTTGAATCTAAGTGAAAAATAGATTTTATCTTTAAGACTTACCAAGGCATGGTATTTTTCTATGTTTTTCCTGCTAGTGAAATAGCGTAGCGATGCTTGAACTTGAGAAGCGACTAGCACTAGGAGTAGGCTTAGTCTTAGTAGTTTAGTGTACTCAGTCTTAGTCTTCTCCGAAAAGGAGAAGCATTAATCGTGTTTATTATGGCAATTAATCGAAGCCAACTCATTTTGTTTGGTTATTTACTTATTTAGTTGTTTTTTAACTCCTCAAATGTTTTTATTACCGACAAATTACATATCGAAATTGCTAGGTCTCACGAAATTGGATACTGTTTGTTTATACTGGAAGTGATCTTTACAAACAGATTTCCTACACAGGAACCATTCAAAATGCTTATTTTATTCAAAGGTCAGGGCTAGATCACGTGATACACGAAGTAGGACAGGAAAATACCAAATTTTGCTAGACATTACTGGCAATCGAAAGGTTCGTTTGCTTTTGTAATTTTCTTTGTGACTGTAAGCTTTATTTATCTTGACCCCGAAATCACCATCTTTCCAACCATACCAAATACATAGGGATTAGGCGATTCCAAATACTCATAATAAAGGGGTAAAACACTAAAAATAGGGCAATTTTGACATTTTTCTGATAGGTAGGGTCAGGAAATGTGTAATTTATTAAATTTTTTAAATTAATTTTGTAAAAAAATATATAAAAATTTAATAAAGAAATGGTTAATAAAACCAAATAAATAAGAAAAAATTATTCAAAATTTGCAATTTTTGTCAATTTCTCACCCGCACCTCCCCTTAATCCATTAATATTAATTAATATTTATCAGCTTAAAATTTCTTTTCCAAATGTAAATCAATTGCAAAACAGAGTTATTTCACTCGCTCCGGCATATAAATCACATACGGAAGTAGCACTGCCTTCAAGAATGAGTTAATGATGATAAAATGAATATATTTTGTTAAAGATATTTAAACACCTATCAATTAATTATTCAGAGACTTCTACCTTCTTCCCAGAGAAACCAACAAACTCCAAAAGTTTCATAATCTTGCTTGGTAAAAGTGAAATCATCTGTAGGAATAGAGAGCAAAATAAGATAATTATCAAGCTGGATATTAAAATATTAAACAAAAGAAAATTAAAATTTTAAGAAGAGATTATAGATAAGACACAAACACAGATAGATAGAGTTGGTTTAAGTGTCCAATTTCTCTTTGGCACCCGACTAAATAGCTAGACACATACTAGATATATAGAGATGGTTTAAAGTGTCCAATTTCTCTTTGGCACCAGACTAAATGGCATTGTGTCTTGTTCAGTTATTGTTCTATTATATAAACATGATTGATTAACACAGTTATGCTAAAAGAACAACATCGAGGAGTTTAATGACAATCCAATTTGACTTTTGGCTCAACAATTCCCATATTAGCTTTATGTATTTAGGAGAGACCATATTAAAATGATAAAATTTAAAACATTTGACATTAACTATGGAACTATGGACAAGTTCTAATTTTAGTCATTGCATAAAATTAAAAAATAAACCATGAAATTTGTTTGATCATATGAAGCACAATGAAATTGGTTTTCTCTATAAACAACACTGATAAAAAAATCTATAACAATACCAAATTGAAGGCTCCAATGCCCATGCATACTCCACTTTCAAAATGAACTCTGTGGGTGTCTGTTGCTGATTTCCTGTTCTCTAATATTTTGTGACAGTCTCTGAAAAATAATGTTGAGGAATAAAAAATATTTTGTTTTACCATGGTACTTTTAGATGCTCTAAGATTCAGACCTAATAAAACTTAAATGAAGTTTATTTCTGTTATTGTATAGCTTATGTCTTGACCTATTTTTTCCCCACTTCAACATAGAGCTAAAGCGTCCACCACTAAATAAATGTGTAGTGCTGTGTTAACCCCGCCTTTCCCTTGATTTGGAAAAAGGTTGTTTACATTTGAATATGTTCTAATTTTCCTAAAGAATGCTATCAGGTGACTCAATTTTTAGAATTTCTTTACTAGAGGGTTCTGATTTCATCCCTATAAAAAGGCCGGCGCTTTCCTAGACGGTAGAGATTTTTGCTATATTTCCTAGACATATATGAGACGTTATATGATCGCAATACTATACTCTTTATGCGTGTGTAAATTAATATTTGTATTCTTCGAGGTTGTATCTTTTCACTTACTAAGCTGGAAAGTGGTATTGTTTTTTTATTTTCTGTATATTTTAATTTGTATTTTTATAGAAATATTATAAATAATTTTAATATTTTAGTATCACTAGCATTGGTATCGTCTTTCTTTGTATACTGGTTTTCAGTCCTTTGTTACATATTTTTCAATCTATGAACAAAATGAAGACCACAAGGGAAAAAACGGCAGAGTCACATTTTTGTTGTTTTGAGATATTCGATTTTTAAAGTTCAAAACCATCCACATTAAAAATGTGTAAACAAAATGTAATTTTTAAAATGCATTTGACAAGAGTGTCCATTTCCCTGAGTTATTAAATAGATAAATTAATTCAAACTTGAATGTAACATGATTTATTTCATTAGAGTAGAGAGTGGGGTCAAAATGGACTCTGCCGTTTTTTCCCTTGTAGTAATTTATCAAGGTTTGATCATTGATAAATATCTATTTAAAACTATTTTTATTCATTTAAAAGTGTAAATCCCCAGTGACCGTTTCTACGTCACGCTTAGAGCGGGTGGGTTGAGAATCTTTTTGGGAGGGGGAAGGGGGGGGGGGGTAAAAAATTGTGACGTCACTTTTTTTTCATCTCTAAAAGTTTCTAATTCTTTAAAAAAATCATAATTTAATTGATTTTTAAAACTTTAATTTGAGGTCAACTTTGCCTCAGGTATTATAGTATGGTACCAAGAAACTCGTTTTCTAGTAATACTGCATGTTATCATTATGGCAGTGGTTCTCAACCTTCTTAATGCCGCGACCCTTGAATGCAGTTCCTCATGTTGTGGCGACCCTCGACCATAAAACTATTTTCGTTAGTACTTCATAACTGTAGAGGATATGCATTTGCCGATTGTCTTATGTGACACCTTTAAAGGAGTCATTTGACCCATAAAGGGGTCGCCACCCACAGGTTTAGAACTGCTGCATTATGGGCAAATGTTGAAGAATAAAATAATATCTTAGTTTAGTTATGAAAATTTTATGTATGTTTTGAATTTTTTTATGTGATGTTACAAAGGGGGGGGGGGGGAGAATCTGTGACATTTGGTAACAAGGGGAGGGGGGGTCTAAAAAGTTTATTTTTAATATGTTGTGGCGACCCTCAACCATAAAACTATTTTCGTTAGTACTTCATAACTGTAGAGGATATGCATTTGCCGATTGTCTTATGTGACACCTTTAAAGGAGTCATTCGACCCATAAAGGGGTCGCCACCCACAGGTTTAGAACTGCTGCATTATGCAAAAATGTTGAAGAATAAAATAATATCTTAGTTTAGTTATGAAAATTTTATGTATGTTTTGAATTTTTTTAGGTGATGTGACAAGGGGGGGGGGGAGAATTTGTGACATTTCGTGACAAGGGGAGGGGGTGTCTAAAAAGTTTATTTTTAACGTGATGTAATTTACGAATGACCCCTGCCTTATGGAAATTATTTATGTTTAAACTATTAAAATAAGAATATGGATCATGCCTATAACTATCATTAAAAAATATATTATTTAGAATTTAACCTGAAAATCAGATTTAAAATCATACTTTCTGAGTTTCTGATGTGCTTCTTACAATTTTGGCCCAATATTAGTTTTTTTTTCATCTAGCAGTAGCTGTAATTGTATGAACTTAAGTTTAAGAGTAAAGTCAGTAAAGAGTAACAGACCGAGATAGCAAGACAGACACTCGAAGATAAAGAGTTCAGGGGGAGTCAGACACAGAGTTAGAGCGAAAGGGAGAGAGATATACAAACTAACTGAGATAGACTGACAGGGAGAGACACAGACATGCAACAAACAGTGATAGACTAGACTTGACTAGAGCGACAGCGAAAGAGACGAGACGGATACACACATTAATTAACTGAACATAACAAAACAAGGGTAAAATGCGATTTAAAAATACAAATTTTATTTTTGTTAATGTTTTAAGTCCAATTTATCGTGCTTATGTTAATTTGTTTTGTTTTCTTGTGGTAGGAAATTAAAAAAATTCAGGTCTGTCAGTTAACTTTTTCGTCGGTTTGTCGGTCAGCTGAGCGAATCGGTCGCCATCTTTAAATTTTGTTTACACTATAGCTATCTCTCATTGGACCTTTAAATCACGTGACTTCAAATGTCACGTGATATTAGTGACTTAGCCCCCTTTTCCATTGTAAACATTGGACTATGCTTCTTTTTCCATTGTAAACGGATTTTTCGTTTCCATTTTTCTTATGGACTTAGCCATTTTTTCTCCTTTAAAATTAATTCAGCACCTTCTATTTTTAACTGGCTATAAGTCAGGGGTGATAACTCAAAAAAATTAAAAATGGACTCTGCCGTTTTTTCCCTTGAGGTCTTCAAATATTAAAACAGATTAAATTTTCAAAACCATATAAATGCACGCAAAAATTTCTAAAACAGTAACTTACTTGTATATTTTATAGCACTCCCTTATTTTGAGTCCACCCTTAACAAAGCTGATAAGATTCTCATCTTGAATAAATGTGAGGAAAGCTCGTATTAAAAGACATTCAGCATAGCATAGTTCGGCGTGAATCTCCTCTGTTAAAAGAACAAAAGGTAAAACAACAAAGTTGGTTTTAAAAAAAAATCTTTACAATCAGATTTTAACAAAAAAAAAAAAATTAAAATAACAATGAAATTTATTATTAACTTTTTTTTATTTAAAAAAGAGACCATTACTCCACAAAGGTTTTATGATAATTACCTTCACTGAAATCATTATAGTCTACTTTCATGGCAAACTTGGTCAATGAACTCATGATTGATGACTTCTTGCGGAATTTGTTGCACACAATCACTGATTTCTTTATAGCTTCTATTGCAATTTCTATATCAGCCTAGATTAATTATATAAGGAAGCATGATGAATCTTTAAAACAAAATCAACGAGGGAATTAAAAAGGATAAATAAGGAGCAGTCAGGTTGGATATAAAAAAAAGGCATTTAATTATTTCATTGATAATGTTTTGAATGTGATTTTCAATATTTTCAGATAGCAGAATTTGCAAGAGCAGGGAAAATACATTTATAATAATGTGTAAATAATGAACAAACCCAGTGGCAATGTTTAATAAGTAGTAGCTGAGAGTATCATGCCTACTTACAATGTTGTAAATGCACTCACCATATCAAAGGTCATAACAGCTTGAATGTAGAGGATAGTTCCATACCCCAAGGCATGGTACATGCTCCTATCAGCCCTGAAGAAAATTAATCAATAATTTAGAGGAAATGTAAATATTTAATAACTAAGATTACACTGTGAATTTTACAGGTAAAAAATTGACATAAAATCTTAATAGCTTAAAAAAGGTTGCTTTAAATAAATTAAATAAAATATCAAAGAAAATGGGAGAAAAAATATGAAGAAAATTTTTATTGCGTTAAATTAACTCACCATGGTTGCATGTGTTCTTTTGCCAGAGTAAACTTATTGTTGAAAAAAAGATTCAGAGCAAGATCTGATTCCCGAATGCTTGTTTCGAGATCCAGACGTCCAGTGCTAGGAGAAAAAACAAGGAAATTTTTGGTATAACAAATTAAATTAAAAAAATTACCATTGAAAAAAAAGTTAATAAATGGTTACGGCTGGTCCAGAATGTATAAAGAGCAGAATGGATGCAAGGTTGAAGCAATACATGAATACATTAAACATATTTTGAAAATGAGAAAAAATATCAAGGCAATTTAATTTTTAAAATCTCAATACTGGGATTTATGAATAACTGTAAAAAAAATATTCCCTTCTTCTATTTATTAAGGGCCCAACGATCAATTTATTGATCATTCTGGCTCCCATAATATGTATTTAACAAATAACAACATTTAATGTATGAAATTACCTTGATGATGGTAGTCCATCCAGAGCATCTTGGAAGTCCTGGAAACAAAAATCATAACTGTATTAAAATTGGAAGTATGAATAATTCTATAAATTTAAAAAACTAATGAAAAGGACATGGTTGGTTAGTCCTCTCATTTTTCTTGAATGCCTGCTAGTCCTGGACATTATCAGCAGAACTTGAAATGAAAATAAAGGTGATGGAGATGAGATGTTTCAGAGGCATTCTTGGCATCTGGTATAGAGACCACATCTCCAATGATCATGTGAAAGAAAGGATTCGTCAGGCAATTGGGCAGTACTATGACCTCCTGGTGACAGTGAAAAAGCTCAAACTGGAATGGTATGGCAATGTGACAAGGAAAAAAGGGCTCGCCAAAGAAATCATGCAGGGCACGAGAGGAGGGAGAAGAAGAGGAAGACAGCGAAAAAAATGGGAAGATAACATCAAAGAGTGGACGGGACTAAAACTAGGCGATTCTTTGTGAAGTGCAGAAGACAGAGACGAATGGAGGAGGAAAGTTTATATGTCATCTGTGGTGCCCCAACAGTCCAAGGACTAAGGGACATGATGATGATGATGGTTGTATACCAAAAAGCCAGTATATGGCGCTAAGTAAATTAATTGTTTCAGCCACCTGGTCTGAATGCACGTCAATTAATTGCAAGCCTACAATAGAAGGCACTTCTGTTTCAGCCAGAGCTAGATCATGTGTTAGAACACCCTAAAATTCACATCATAAGGCTTTAGAAGGTCTTACGCCTTACTGCAGATTCCCAAACGTACCTCCCGCAATGCCTCTCTGGTAGAAATGGACAAAAGAAAACCAAATAGTTGCCCCTTGTATTTCATCAAAAACTTTCAACAATTTAGTGGAGAATGCACTTAAATTTTTTTAATAATAGAATATACTAGTCTGCTAAATATGGCTGTTCATCTGTAATAATTTTAAACTAAAAAAATATTATAAAATAAAATTTTACCATTTTTTCCTTTAAACTTAATTAAGGTGATAGGTCTATAGTTATTAGTACTTAGTTAACTTAGTGCTAACTTAGTTAACACTTACTACTTATTAATAATAATAGTAAGGCCAAGCTTAACTATGCAGGCTTAGGGAAAAGCATGAACAGGGGTGTGTAAGGGTGCACCCTAATGGGGTGGGGTGGGGGTGACATCAAATGGAAAATTTGACAATTAATTCAACCAGGTTTCAAAACAGACTCAGTTAAACTGAGTTAAAAGACAAGTCAAGAGCAGGATGCCACCAAATCAGGTTGCAAACAGAACATGGTGCCACCAGAACAGATTGTCATCGGTGACATCACAGCCCTTAACAGCAGGGTGTAACCAGGTCAGGTTGCAATCCAGGGTGCCACCATCTCAAGTAAAAAATAACAGAAACCTGAGAATAGGGTGCCATCAGAACACAAGGTCACACCAGAGCAGGCTGACTCAGAAGTCCATGGCCATGGGGAAACTTGAGGAGAGTGACACCATGAGTTACCACACTGTGACTACTGCCCATTGGGCTGACTTGAGGACACCAACCTTAGCAATTAGCCCTTTGACCCTGCGATCCCACTTTATCGGTCTGCACCTTAAAAATCCATACCCCACCAGACCGATATATCGGTCTCCCATGCCCTACCATAAATCGGCAGTCCGTATATAAAATGTGTTGTAAATACTGAGTTCAGGGTTTATCATGTGACTTGCAAAAGGTCACAGTAATAGCCACGCCCATGAATTGTTTTTGTTAAGTTTTAGTGCTGTTTTT
The DNA here is from genome assembly GCA_964033795.1 of Lymnaea stagnalis. Taxonomy (NCBI): domain Eukaryota; kingdom Metazoa; phylum Mollusca; class Gastropoda; family Lymnaeidae; genus Lymnaea; species Lymnaea stagnalis. Next base: position 344,261 of record CAXITT010000648.1, on the reverse strand, counting down.
CGATGTATAGATTTGACGAAAATAAGCAAATTGCTATTCTAAAGGACCCAAGCCAGAGTAGTTTTATGATAATGTAAATAATTCAAATGATTACTATTGTGTTTTGAAAAAGGGCTGAAATAAAGCAAACGGGCAATGATAGTGACAATTGATTGATTCAACTTCTAGTGCTATCAATGTGTACTTTGGGAATAAAATAAAACAACACAAGGTCTACCCATAGTCCAAGCCAAGGCCTACCCCTAGTCCAAGCCAAGTTCCAAGGCCTACCTCTAGTCCAAGGCTTTTGACTTTTTTGAAAAATCAGGGTCCTATAAATGACCTTTTACTAAGCTATTTTAGACCATTTCTAAGACAATTTTCTCCTCGTGAAATTGTTTATAATACTTATGGACTACTAATAGACAAATTTAGATTGAAATAAATAAAATTTATAATTATAATCTTTTGATTTTGTTTGTTTAATGTCAGTTTGTAGAATTTTTCCCCAAGGATCCCGGGGCATGGGTATTTTAGGACCAGGAGCCACGGCACGGGTTAGAAATAGAACACCACAGGACATACTACAAGGCTAAAATTGAAATTAGCCATAAATCTACAAGTGGGCCTAGCTAGGTATAAGCACTGTTACATTAAGCCTGCTAAGTGGGAGTAATTGAAATAAAAGGTCGCAAAAAAAAAAAAAAAAGCCTCAACAGTAATGATTTTAGTTATTATAAGTATAAGGCCCATTAAAATTGAAATTAGCCAAAAATCTACAGGTGGGCCTAGCTAGGTATAAGAACTGTTACATTAAGCCTGCTAAGTGGGAGTAATTGAAATAAAAGGTCGCAAAAAAAAAAAAAAAAGCCTCAACAGTAATGATTTTAGTTATTATAAGTATAAGGCCCAAGCCTATATAATATTATATATTTATTACTGTTAAAGGTAAGTGTTACACTTTAATGCCTTAAGTTAAGTTGACTTAGTTAGACTTGACTTAACTCTGTAGTTTTTTTAGTAATAAAAAAAAGGGGTTAATTTTGAGGACGATGGGGCACTGTTCTCAGATTTAGCCAAAAAACCAACAGCTACACTGATAAAAAAACAAATGAGAATGGGTTTCATAAGCTAATTAACACATAGGGGCCTTCTTTCAGTTTTGAACAGACACTGTTTAAATCAAATCCATGGATTATTTTGATAATTAAAAACAATAACAAGAGAAGTTGATGACTTACTTCAATCTCATTTTCTCGAGTTAACTTTTTGGCAGCCATTTTGGTTGCCATAAAACCCACTAAACTCTCAGTTTCAGTATCCAATGAACAGAGTCAATGTTTTAATCAGATCCTCTAAAATCCATGTCCATGACGATATTGCATAATATTTATATTATATTCACTCTGTAGAGTAAAGACTTTTTCAATATTATAAAAATAAAACCATGTGTGTATTCTGAAATCTTCGAAAATAATTTACTTGTAGCGCCTGTACTTTTCTAATAAAATAAATACAATTATTTAGTCAGAACATATTAATATAAATACAACTTACAATTAAAATTAAAATTAATTTATATTTTATTTTAGCTAAATTAATTTATTTATTTAAATGGAAATGACTAAACTGGGACATATTAAAAAGCGAAACAGTACGAATGTTTCTAAAAAATATATTAAATACAAAAACAACTTTTGACTTTTCAACAATTCAGCTACTTCCGTAAACAAAAGAAATGTGTTAAAACGAAAGCATGTCTTTCTTGGTGTATTTTATTAGTTAACATATTTTATTTTTGTATCATTTTTACAAATACGTTCAAAATGAATAAAAAGAAAGAATTTATCGAACGTCTTGCTGCTTTACAAGCACAAGAGCCAGAGTTGAAAAGATCTAAGTTAGATCTCATCGACCAACCAGACAGTGAAGCCGGCGATGCTGCCCACATCAAACTGACACCATTTGTCTATGAAAATATTGATAACGAACATGCAGGTGTAGGGCGGGTGATTATGTCCAAAACAGATGAAAGGCACCACTTTCAAAATGGTGACTCAATGAAGAAAAATTTCACTGAAATCGAATGTACTGCTGCAGCTTTTAAACTTAAACAACCACTTACAACAGATCTAGGACTTCAAGCTTGTGATGACACAAAGTCAAAAGATCCTGTTGTGGTATTGCCAACTTCAGCCACTGTTCTAGATTCTTTGGTAGATTTATATTATCTAAATAAGTCAATATTTAATTTGGAGACAGAGGCTCTTCTTCATGAGAAATTTTCTGCAATTAAAGATTCTAGTTTTTCAGATGGTAAGTGGTAAGAGTTAAAGTCTAGTAATAGGCCTAAGTTAGTAAGTGAAAGTGTGTTTGGTAAAAAAGATTAAAAATTGCATTAAAGATTTTACAACACTTTTTATTACACTACCACTTTAATTTAATGGTCTAAACTGAGCAAACCTCAAGTTGGTGGTCTGGTATTCAAGTCCAGCCAAAGGCCAGTCAAGCAAAAACATCACCCCGGGTGGATGAGACTCGTTAACCTTGGTCGGCAACTCATCTAAGAGAAGGAAACTCTGAATTCAAACCCGGAGTTGGAGTCCCGTAAGGCGGATACAATTAGAGGCCGACCGAATTTCGGCTTCGGTTTCGGCGCCGTAAGTGGCCATTTTATCACTTTCGGCCAAGTTTCGGTTTCGGCCGAAACTGAAAAGTTAACTTTCGGCTTAATTTCGGTTTCGGCCGAAAGAGAAAAGTTAACTTTCGGTTTTTCTTCGGTTTCGGCCGAAATTGACTTAGACTTTCGGCCATCCGGCCGAAAGTGTCTCAGGTTTTCGGTCATTTAATACTCAGCGAAAGCGATATTTAACAACAAAATAAGTGACATTTAAGAACAAATTAAGCGATCTTTGAGAACAAACTAAATGATATTTAACAACAAACTAAACGACATTTATGAACAAACTAAACGATATTTAAAACAAACTAGGCGATCTTTAAGAAATATCTAAGCGATCTTTAATGACAAACTAAACGATCTTAAAGAACAAACTAAACGATTTTTAAGACCGAACTAAATGATCTTTAAGATCAAAACAAATGATCTTTAATAGGAAACTAAATGATTTATAAAAATAAACTAAGCGATCTTTAACAGAAAACTAAATGTTCTTTAGGAACAAACTAAAAGATCTTTAAGAACAAACTAATCGATCTTAAGGAACAAAACCAATTATCTTTAAGAACAAACTAAGCGATCTTTGTCAAAAACTAAGCGATCTTTAACGACCAACTAAGTGATCTTTAACAACAAACCAGGCGATCTTTATGAACAAACTAACCGATCTTTAAGAAAAAATAAAGCGATCATTAACAAAAACTGGACGATCTTAAACAACAAATTAAGCGATCAATAACAACCAACTAAACGATCTTTAAAAACAAATTAA
>CAXITT010000648.1:325476-339993 GCA_964033795.1 Lymnaea stagnalis | reverse complement strand
ATTAGCGGTGCTGACTCTAGCCTCTGGTATGTACGGAATATTAAACATTAAACAAGCTCAACGCTCGAAACAATCGATTAATGTATCGTGATCGTGTGGAATTCGGGAAAGAGAATTACTTTTATTTCAGATTATGATCCGGTGAGTCACAAAATCTGGCAAATTCCGAAATCCGGTATATTCCGGATTCCGGAATCCGGTTGTTCCGGATACATGTAAATCCGGCGGAACCGGATTTCACCGGATAGTGCAAAATCCGGCGGAACCGGATTCCGGACCGGGGTCCGGCACACCCCTAATGCAAAATGTATGCGGGAACGAATTTCAAGATATCTAAATATTTCGGTTTCGGCTTCGGCCGAAATTCATTTTTAACTTTCTGCCTTTTTTCGGTTTCGGCCGAAAGTCATTTTTAAACTTTCGGCCTTTTTTCGGTTTCGGCCGAAAGTCATTTTAAACTTTCGGCCTATTTTCGGCTTCGGCCGAAATCAGAAAATCACTTTCGGTCGGCCTCTAGATACAATGACAACTCCTGCAACCGAACCCATCCCTGGTCGTCTTGACGTAGAGTCTTGCCACTGGATATGGTGGGCTCGGACGCGAGAGTGAGGTAGACGTCGCACAACTCTTCTTCACTTTAAACAAAGTCACCCGCGCAAGTCATCAGTCACCAGACGACTCGATGGTCCTCGTTGATCCGCGACGGACGAGCAATACCACTTTAATTTATGTGTCTGCCATTTTGTTGTTGAAGTGATTATACGCAGTCGACTGCGTATAACCCTGAGAGTTATACGCAGTCGGCAAGTCACGTGAGGTCTATATACTTCCTGTGTTACAGTATCGATCGATAAAGGAATTTCGTTATACACTGGGTGGTCGAATGGTATAAACTGAGCAAACCTCAAGTTGGTGGTCTGGAGTTCAATTCCAGCCAAGGCCAAAGGCCAGTCAAGAATGTATAATAGTGTGTTAGTTGTTATGTTTGTTCTCGACAATGAACCAAAAGCAAAAACAGCTAGGCTTATTGTTTTACTTTTGTATTGGCTAAAAAATGTTAAAACATGATAAGAATTAACTTGACCAATGTAATGTTAATAATTTTATTCTTATACTTATAATTATCATAATATATGTTTGTGTTGTTAATATATATTTTGTGTTGTTAACTAATTTTGTGGCAGATAAAAACAAGTTTCTCTGGTACAGTAATTATAATCAGGGGTGGAGAGTAGCAGAAAAAAATAGCTGTGGGCCAGGGGGTTCTGTAGAGGGGGCACTGTAAGTAATAGTTTCACACAGTTATAGTTTTGCATGAATGCTGAAAACTGTTACATTTAGGTCACCATACAAAAAAAAAATCATAAATGATATAATTTTTAAAAAATAAATAGAGTGTATTTCCTGAATTAGTCAGTAAAACCAACCACATAGTCATAGCAACATATAAAAACCTAATCAATCAGAATACAGAACTAGACTTAAACCATGCAAATGCATTAAGGCATAGTCATCTTTTTAGTCTTAGACTCTAAGAAATGTAGACTTTGAAATTAGATTTATAATTATAATGTATAAGATAAAAGCAATAATACTAATAATGGCACTAATACTATTACTATCATTCAATATTAATTAAAATAAATTAAATTAAAATTTTACGTTAAACACATTAAAAGTTATAGTTCAAAACAACCCATAATGCAGCTAATTACGCATAATACTTTTTTTTAAATTGCCAAACTAGCGGTAATAAACTTTATTTGGCTAAATTCCCAGCCGACTGCGTATAACCCTGAGCGTTATACGCAGTCGGCTGGGAATAACTCTCAGGATTATGCGCAGTTGACTGTGTATAACTCTCAGGAATATGCGCAGCCGACTGCATATAACGCTTCCCTTTTGTTGTTGAGGTAAATGACACTAGTACCAGCAACAAAAATAGGAACACACTAAAAAGTATAACCAAAAAGGCTAAAAGTGGGTAAGTGTAAATAACAATAATGTTTATAATATGATGGCCATATGATAATTTGTCATAGAAAAAGTGACCTTCTAGATGAACTCAGATAAAAGTTCACCCAGTTTTTAAGGATATACCTGAACTTCTGTATATTTCCATGTGTAATTTTGTACCCTATAAAGCAATGGCACTTATCCCATTGTCAAACTATCACTAAACCAAAACTCTTTCTTAAAATATGTTTGTAATACCCCCAGTTACGTTCTTACTTTACTTTTGGATTTTTTACTTTGAATTTCTGCCTTAAAATAACCTTGATAGAAGAAAAGTGTTGTACACATTTTTCAATTCATATATATATGTAAAATTACTCTAACACCCTAATGACTAATGCAAATTTATTTGTACTTTCCAGCTGCTTCTGGTGTAAAACTCAGTGGTTACCCCTTCCGTCATTGTGTGTTGCCTAATTTCATCTCCAATGATAACTATATCAACAACTTAGAGTCAGTTCTTCATGAAATATCTTTAAGGACTAAAAATAATGATCTATATAAATTTTTACAGGTATAAAAACAAAGAGAAATATTTGGTGTGTGTGTTTAATCCTAAAGTTTTTTCAATTATTTTAACATTCTTTTTAATTAATAATTTTTCAAAATTATAATAGTATATATCAGCTTATGCCATATTGACAAATTAGAAAACTGTAGAGATAACTTAATTTTATTTTTAATTACAGAGTGGGGATCTGACTTGCAGTAAACATTCAGCAATCTCCAAATTTAGGTAAGTCTCATCATCAGCTTGTCTTCTTCTTTAAACACTGTCTAACACATCAACACAAACAGTTTGATTCTGGTACAGCACACATTTTTTGATGCTCTACTTTATCATTGACATAGGTAAATGGTTGGTGTAAGTACCAAGCTTAGATGATAAAACTTTCAAACAGACCTATGAAGAATCTATTTGAATGCATAGAGAGAGAAATACTGATGATGCTGTGGTTGAAGTTAGAAAAAGCAGACCTCAAAATTAGCACTGATACTTTGGTTGTTGATGCCAACAGTAGGGGGACAGCAGTGAACTTGTTTCAATATTCAGATGTTATAATTAGATGAAATATAATAATATATACAAATTTTTTGTCATCATGATTATTTACATTTATTTTATTTTTCTTTTGCTTTCTATTTTTAAAATAACATTGTTATTATTATTATTATTATTAATAATAGTTTTTTTTTTTTTCATTATTTCATTGGTAAGAATATAATATGAATGATAAAAGAATCATGGTTGGACATTATTTTTCAGATCGCTTTGTGAAAATCTGAAAAACTTCATAACACATGTGACAGGTATCCCCCTAAATAACAAGATGGATTTATTTTGTTCACAGTACAAGTATACAGGTTATAAGAATTGTTTTTTTTAAGGCTCACTATTTAAAAATAGATTCATTTAAGTTAAACTTTTATTTCTACTTATCTCTGGACCTGAATTAAACTTTGTTTCAGCATTTCCTTAGAACTCTTACAGCTGTAACTCTTGTAACATATTTAGCACAATTTTCTATCCCAAACAAACAATGTGAAATTCACTGCAGATGTTTTATTATGTCATGATGATGAGCTGGAAGAGAGAAGAATAGCATTTATTTACTACCTGGTACCTAGTACTTGGTCAGCCTCTGATGGAGGAACACTGGATTTATTTGATTCTGACGGTAACACAATTAAAATTTTTAAACCCACTTTTTGTTTGTTTTTGTAAACCCACTTTTTGTTTGTTTTTGTGTGTCCAAATTACGACAATAAAAGCTAAACATTAAATATGTTTAGATTGTTTAACTAGAAGTTTGGATTAGGTTGCGCTATGTTTTTTTCTATCACTGTTCCAAAATATTCAGGAAATTGATAGCATTTTATTGTATTAATTTTAAATTAGATAATTATGATTCATTTGATTTTTAATTCTACTTTCAGAAAAAATTCAACCCAAAAATATTGTAAAATCCATTGTTCCTACAAGAAACAGTTTTTTGTTCTTTGAAGTTTCAGAAAATTCATTTCATCAGGTGAATCTTACATCTCGTTATAAAAATGGAAGAAATTATATGTATTAATTATGTAAAACAATTGAGTTGAGATGGGGAAACACCAACAGTCTTATAATACATCAGATAGTTCTATTAAAATTTGTAGGAAATGAACTGACAGTGGAAAGTATCAGTTTTACCAAGCTGTTGTTGCAATACGTAATCTTTATTGGCCAGTTCTTGTAAAATTGCAATCTCTCAAAACTGAAAATATGTTTAAAATCACAGCCGGGTTTACCATGTTTAATTTTATGCACATATATATTTATATATTTGGACTGCAAGTTGATAATAGTTTTTTTCATCCAGGTGGCTGAAGTTCTGTCTGAGTCTAAGACAAGATTGTCTTTAAGTGGCTGGTTTCATGGACCACCGCTGACGAGGCAACCACATCCACTTGTGGATACTCTACCACCTGCTGTGCCTTTTGGAAGCATTGAAGTTAGTCAACTTTGCAATCTCTCATGGATTACTTTTACTTTAACCTTTCCATTAGTTTCTAATAATGTTTCTGCAATCATTTGATTGTATGAAGCATGAGTTATGTTGTGGCTTAACTGAAGTTTAAAAAAATATGTCACAAACAAACAAATTATTTAACATTAAATAACTCCAAAACCATTTTTAAAAAAAGAATAAGAAAATAAACAATTAAATAGGTTTTATCCAAGAGTGTTGTGCCAGGAACAACTTTTCACTTCCATCAACTTGCATTTAGGAAGAAGTTTTTTATGCCTGGTTCAACCCATTGTACCTTGCGCCTGAAGTTCAAACAGATGTGAGAAGCAGATTTGAAGCAGATTCAGAAATAGAACTGACAGATTTCTTACAGGTTGGTGAAATTAGTGAGCAAATTAATATTGACATATCTGTATACATCAATAATGAAGGCTGATAGTACAATAATTTACCTACAAAATTAGATCCCAGCCAATGTAGTTAGTGCAAGTGGTGTCACTGGGGTGGGGGGGGGAGGAGGGTTGCAGAGTGCACCATATATCACCCTCATATAAACAATTTTATGGATACATTTTTAACTTAATGTTGAAACTATGAAGCTAAAAAAAATTCAAATATCCATACAGCTATATTTCTATGACTCTATGTCAAATATCAAATACATAATATGTGTCCATGGCTATGTAATTGGACCATAAGACATGAGCATATTTTTAAATGTTGGCTTGTTCTCGACATTCTCAACAATTTTTTCTTTATTATGAGCATTAAAAGTTTAAATTCATCTATCCCTTTGGTGCTACAGCCCATATAGGACTTTGACCTGCCTCACCACATCCTTCCACTCAGACCTAACTAATGCTTTTCTTTTCCATCCTTGGATTCCCACATTCTGTAGATCCGCTCCACATCATCCATCCATCTAAGTCTAGGTCTGCCTTTGAGCCATTTTCCTCAGGGGTTCTGGTGATTAACCTTCTTCACTCCTCTGTCATTTGGCATTCTTTCTAAGTGTCCAGCCCAGCACTTTTTTTATTTCTGCTACTAGCGTGGGATCCTGATATAGAATGTAAAATTCCTGGTTGGGCTGACTACTGAAGTATGCCATTTGCAGCCGATATTCTTTCTTTTTATTTCTGTTAGTAATTCATTTCTTTCATTTAATAAAGATCCTAGGTATTTGAATTGACTTACTTTTTGAAAAGTGTGGTTTCTAATTTTAATGGTTTCATCTTCTGTTCTTCTCTTCACGTAGTCATGTATTTTGTCATTTGGTTGTTTATTTCTAGTCCTGCTCGTCCTTCTAATTCAATAAAAGCTTAAAGCAAGCTTCAAAAATGTTTATACATGGTCTCTTTTTTTTTTATGGACATCCTAAAATTCCTATGGACATTTAAGGAAATGTCAATTTAATTTTAGGTCAAATTTGTACAGACTAAATTTTCTGACAATTTACTGCCCTGATGACATGAAAAAGAAAATTGCAAATTTGACAGCGCTAGGTCATGTTGGTTTCATAACATATCTAAGTTAAATACAAGAGCAGGTTGCTGCCAGAACTGACTGCTTCAAGTACAGGTTACCACAAAAGCAGGGTGCTTCCTGAGTGCCTAGTGTGTTTTTCCACAAGTGTAGCTTAAGTTTGTGACACTCCAAGTGGGTCATAATTTAGCTGCATTCACTTCAGAAAGTGCTTGAAAAATGGGCTCCTATGTCAATTCCCATTAAATGTTTTTGTTTTAAATGAGCCTCAAAACTCTCTGTTTTGTTTATAATCATAATAATTGTGATCATTTGATATGTTCAATCTTTTTGCCTAAGGCTCAAGGATCTCCCGCCTAGGCTATGAAGCCAAAGATTGGTCAATATTTGAAGTTTTAAAATGTATAACTAAATTGGACTTCCTAAAATCTCTCTCAATACACTCATTGAGCCTACAATTATTTCTCACAATCTTTGTGTCTGCGGCTTTATATTAGAGTAGCTTTGGGAAAATGACACTTATAAATATCTTTTTATAATCTAAAATGAAACAGGCCAGTCTTTTGTGTGTTGAAAATAATAAGGTAAAGACGTCTAGCTTTGATGAAGTGATTGACAGGTTTGCATCTTTGAAGACCAGGAGAGTAAAGTTTTAACTGAGTAATATTGATCAATTTTTCAATATAAAGTCATTTTGATGCATTTTTTAAACATTGTTAACTTAAATTCTATGTTTTCTTCTATTTTTGCTTAAGGACCATTGAGAAAGAATACTATTAGGGATTCTTTATGATCTGGCTGAGAATTGCATGTGGCAGGTTGCGCGGGGGGGTGTAACGTAATACCATGAGTTTACAGCCGTGACGCCTCTTGTTAATACTGATATTTATTTATATCCCAGCCAACAATTTAGATTTTGTTTTCCAGGAAGACAAGTACCAGGCTTTAATGGCAGCTTTACAAGAAAACAACATTAACTGGGGACTTACAGGTCCAGCTAATAAAAGGTCAAAGTTCAAACAAGGAGTAAATAATACTAGTTAATAGTATATACTTATGTTGTGTTTAAAATATTTATATTTTTCCTTTTTTCAACTTGCTATAATCTCTAAACAAATTGTTTTTTTGTTTTTTTTAATGACATAATTTTAAAATTATTCTTTGATTTTTCTAAAGACAACCAATCATTACTGAAGTTTTTAATATTTTTGTGTCTCCAGGCGGTATTATCTGGCCGATAAAGACAACCTTCCTGCTGTGGTTTCTGAGTTCCTGCGTGTGATGCACTCCGATGCCGCCTTCTTAGTTCTTTCAAATTTGACGGGTCTTAAGTTACATCCCTTGGCACCTTCCTCCGAAGAGGACGAACCAAGCGAAAGTTCGGGAGAGTGCTCAACGAGTGAAAGGGTTATCCCTTGCTGTGAGTAACTTGGGATTAGGGTTGACCCGATTAATAGGCAATTGTAATATCTTCAGCTATTGTGCACCTGTTCTCCCAAGCCCTTCAGGCTGGTAGTATTGACTTGGTGCACATTCTGCAGCCACGAGTGAATCCATTAAGCAAGACTGCCAAGGTTTTAGGCTAAGCTGTAACATGCAAACATCACCCTGTGATGGTCGACCATTTTTTTCTATTACTGTATTTCATTAAAAAAATTATTTGTGATTCTTCAGAACTTGTAACAAATTATTTGCTTTTGAGTCAAGGTGGGAGATTCTCTTTGGCAGAGTGAGATTGATATGTTGAAATTAAATTTATTTGACTTTATTTAAACAAAATATTGATACTGTAATGACGGCTTTTGTTTAGTGTCAAAGATCTCTTGCCCAAGATGCCGCAGTGAAGTGAGGAAGTGGCAGCATGGATGTTACACCCTGGCCTATGACACAGATGCAGAAATTATGGACTTTGCTCTCGATGTCATCATGTATGTGGGCAGTGAGAAAGGTATGCACTCGATGTCATCGTGTATGTTGGTAGTGAGAAAGGTATGCTCATATAGTCATCATGTGTCAGTAGTGAGAAATGTATTTTCTTGATGTCATGCATGTGGTAGTGAGAAAGGTATACTCTTGAGTTCATCCCTTTGTAGGGGTATAAATCTGTGGTTATTTTGCTTCAGATTGGAACTTTGATAATGGAGGTTACACTTCTTACATTGCCAAGGGGGAAGATGAGGAGGTAAGAAATCTTGAAATCATTCTTCTATTTTAGTGAGTCTCTTTCACAAAGTGCATTTAGAAAATGAAATTCTGCTGCATAATTTTATTGAATTGCTTTCTTTCTGTAGGGAAGAAGTATTGTAATGGTGATGTTAATGTTGGGCTTATAAAAATGTTTTTGCAAAGCTTGTCAGATAGTTCACTGTTTGGAAAAACATACTGAAATTCCCTGGCTGTTCTTTGATCATTGAAAATTTAGCTTATTAAATGCAAACTACTAAGGTGCTAGAAAGAGAACCTTGGATTATAGTTCTGTTGAAAATAGCTTGTTTATTTAATGCTTCGTGTTTGCCACAATAATGTATAACCTGTTGTGACCTTGTTGTCCTTTCATAAAACTTGCCCTATGCTACAAACATATAAAAAAGTGTTACTGTTCCATCCTCTTATCCATCCTCAGCTGTTGTCCATCTGCCCATCAGGGAATTCTCTGGCCTTGGTTTACAGAGACAAAGACACCATGAGATTTGTCAAGCATTTAAATCACCGTGTCACAAAGCTGCCAACCTCTTGCTTTTATGAGATCAACACAGTTTACTATGAGTGATACAGAACTTATTTGGTAAAGGTGTTCATCATTTCATTGCACTGAGTTGCATGGGTGAAAACAATTGATTTTAACTTGTGAAGTTGTTTTAAATTTAACCCTTTACAGTCCGATGCGCCCGAAATGCGCCGATTTTTTCCTTAAGCCTACAGTCCGTTGCGGCCAAACCCGCCCGTTTCGAGGTTGTTTACTTTCGTTCTTAGCACAGCGGAAATCCATTGCGCATTACTATTTATAGTTCTACCAGAAGAAAGCCTAGTTGTCTGCATTAATTTTGATACTAGTTTCACAGCGGCGTGTTTAGGGGCTGATTTTCTATGATTTTTTTAAAAGTCGCGATTTTTTCACTGTAAAAAAATGGCTATCTAAGCCTTGGATACACTTTTGAAAGAACTTAGGCCTAATGAAGCTTCACTATTTCATGAGTGGGAGGGTCTCTGAAACTATTTTTAGGTTTAACTTTTGCTTTAATCATTTATTTGTATTTAGGTATTTTTTATTTTATTTTCTTGCTTCTAGTTTATTTTCTGTAAATTAATTAGATAAAGAACCCTCATTTAATATGGAGTTATGTCCCTTTGCTGGGAGTAGACAAGGCTTGGACTGTAAAGGGTTAAACAACTGAAACCAACCTGTTCTTACTATTACTATTACAACAATGAAATTGATTGCACATGTGGTAGATAAAATCATAAATAGTTTTTGGATTAATTAATAGCATGTTCTCATGTTGTTATATTGTTTTAATTGTAATGGCTTCCATGGGAAATACTGCCTGCAGGATGTATACATTTAGTATGAATTGTAGTCTGAGGATGTGTTCAGAATGGTTGAGTGTATGAGGCACCTGAACTGTTGAGATGTACATCACTATAAAAGTGTTGTATGAAACAATGGCAAAGACAATACAGCGGGGCACAAGATTGGTGGTGGTTGGAAGAGGGGGTGGATGGACCCAAAGCAGAAAGTTAAAGGTCTAGGCAAAATGCATGTATTTTATATAGACATAGATGTACTGGTATCATATGTTTGTTATCTTGATAAGCTAATTATTAAAACTAGTCTATATGGTTTATGTATTTTAATTTTAATACCAAGGTCTCAGCTCAATTTATATTTGTTTTAAAGAAATAAGTTATCATTAAAAAAAAACTATGCACAATATACTTTATCTTGAATTTAAAGCACAGCTGATCACAGAGAATGGTGACAGAAATAAACAAATACAGGTTTTTAAAATTCTGGCTGTCTTTTGATTGTTTTCTATAGCATTATTATGTCATCTCTTAAATTACACACATTTTAAAACCTGATTAAGCAGGAAAAAAAAGTACTACATGCTGATATGGAAGCATCTAGACCAGAGGTCAATGCAGATATATATATGGTCCCAAGTTTTCAACCATTTTGGCACATTTTTATTAACAAGTTTCGGTAAGAAGATGTCAGTGGACTGGATCGATTGTCCTGCAATCAAGGTGGCTTGTAGATATGATAATTTTTCACAAATATATATTTGATAAAAACGAATGTCCAAGAGTGAGAAGCATGACAATAATGCTTTACTGGCACAATGTTAGTACTCCTTATCTTGCAAACGGCTAAGAAGTGCTCAATAGATAAAGCTGGTCTGTAAAAACAATATCACATTTTTTAAAAATGTCCTCACACATTGGTGGGATAAAGTGACCCTGTCACAACCATTTTTTTTTACCTCAATTTGTGCTGACGCTCTAAAATTTTATCCTATCCAAATTGTATTTAGGCAATGGATTTGTCTACCTCTAGGAAAATGTCCTGCGGGACGGATGTGGCCCGCTGGCCTTATTTTGGCGACCCCTGGCTCAATCCTGCACTGAAGTTCGAAATAAAACTTTTCCGGAGTTAAACTAAAAAAAAAAATAATAATAATTTCATCAATGAGTTCAACTAGTCTAGATTCTAGATTTTCGTTTCTGATATGTACAGGCTGGGGTACCACGCTATATAAAATCACTTACAATAAATAATAATAATAAATAAATAAATAATATCAAAAGAAAGTTAGTCTGACAACATTATTGGCTTCCATGATGTGAAGTAACCTTTAAATTTTAAGTAATTTTATATATATATATATAAAGAGGGAGATAATGGGCTGGACGTTGATACCCAGCGAAATCCATACTAACAAAGTAAAATCGGCACTCCGCATCGATGGAAGTATGGGACCAGTGGCGTTGCTAGGGGGTGCTAAGGCGTGACCACTATTGGCGGAACTTTTGTGCGTATATATAGAGACTAAACGAATGTGATTTTTTTGGCCGAAACAAAAAGCTTAACGTTACTTTCGGTCGAAACCGAAAGATTTCGGAACTCTTTCTTCTTCTTATTAAATATCTTAAGGCCCCACGCTCAATGCATTGATAATTTTTTTGCGCAAACGTTCTGCGCACTTTGAAAAATGATGGGGGGAAATGTCAATATATATATATATATATATATATATATATATATATATATATATATATATATATATATANGATTATCGTGAATTCTACTGGTTAAAGATCAAATGCATTTTTTGGCTTTTACCATTTGCATTAAAAAGAAATTTAAAGTTGTTAAACGCGTTCTCATTGGTTGACATTTAAAATAGTTCGTTTATCCGCAATTATCATTGGTCGGCTTATGTTAGATTGCATCCAGATTGAACGAAAGTTGAGCGAATGTTCTAGCTAGTGTGATAATATTTCTAGACCTATTAAGTAATGTGTGCAGTGTTTCTTCGGGAAAGGGGTCACTTCAGTAGAGCCCCCCCCCCCCACCCCCTTCAGAGAAAACAACAAACGAAAATGTATTTTATAAAAAACGACAAAATTGTCATTAAAAAAAAGAATAGTAACTGGTGCATTTAACCTATTACATATAGTGGAACCTAAGAAATATCGCACAATCAAAGTTCACAGAGAATATTCGGAGGAATTTCAGGTTAGACGCGGTCTAAGACAGTTATACAATATTGGACAGTTAGGTCAGGTCATCATGCAGTTGTAAGCAGTGTTTGCAGAGGAGTAGTCATGTAACATACCATAACAGCAAGACATCCAGCAATAATGAATATCGGATTGCCGGCCGATAGATAGAGTGTCAGTCTGACTTCTGGTAGACGACCGAAAGCTTAAATTACCGGTACTTACGGCCGGAACCGAATATCATCCGAAAGTTAACTTTTCTGTTTCGGTCGAAACCGACCCTCCCCCCCCCCCCCCCCCCCCCCTTCCCCAATGAGCATGTAGCAAATTCGATCGGCGCCTAATTAACACTATATAAATTATAACACATGCGTTTCTTTTTTGCGGAGGTATTTTTCATGGAGTTCACCCCAGGAGGCATTTGGTCAAATGGATTCGCCAACCTTAGATGATGGCGGATGTAAGCAAAGGGAAATCCCGATTGTGAAACTCCGCAACAACCTGCCTTACAGTCAGCCGGCAGTGGCTACACACTGATCATGAAACTATAAAAGGGAAAATGGGTAAATCGCCGACTATGTGACAGATCGCTAACTTACTACCCCCCCCCCCCCAGAGGAGCCCACCCGGTAGAAGCGGACAGAACGATTACCATGCCAATGCACACTAGTACTGTTGTCTACCTACCTTTTTGAAATATAGAGTGTGATCTGCAATAGTGTGTATCTTGTTGTTTCATGTGGACTATGTCTGACGCCGCACCCTCTCCCCCCCCCCCTGTTTCTAACGAAGGAACTGTAATGTACACAACTAATGTCTCAAGTTTGTTGTTCAAGTTTGTTTCGGGGGATGACGATCGTCAATAATATACAAAAGACTGCGCCCAAGCCACGTGATTACTGTTGTCTACCTACCTTTTTGAAATATAGAGTGTGATCTGCAATAGTGTGTATCTTGTTGTTTCATGTGGACTATGTCTGACGCCGCACCCTCTCCCCCCCCCCTGTTTCTAACGAAGGAACTGTAATGTACACAACTAATGTCTCAAGTTTGTTGTTCAAGTTGGTTTCGGGTGATGACGATCGTCAATAATATACAAAAGACTGCGCCCAAGCCACGTGAAGGAGATTGTAGATAGGACTGATATATCAGGCCCCTCTTACCATAAACGTCAAACTCCCGAAGACTAAGCATTCTAGGCTCCTGAAGACTAAGCATTCTAGGCTCCTGAAAACTACGCGTTCTAGGCTCCTGAAGACTAAGCATTCTAGGCCAACCAGTCTTACAAAAATCCCGTACGCAGACTTACAAAAAACAGCAACAGTATGTACAAAAAACAGCAACAGTATGTACACAGACTTTCAAGAAACCCCTTACAAAATACGAGAAGCTGAAATCCCATATTTTATCATTTTTGAACAAGAAGGCAAAAAATGTGTTTAAATTTTTGCTTGAGATATCAATATATATCGAATTCCTAAAATATAAAATATTTTTATATCATATATAGAGTTTTTGTGTAAATTTAAGGCAAAGTTTTTTTAATCAATTTTTAGAGAAAAAAAAAAGTTGTAATTCAAGGGCATGAAAGGGGGTAAATCTAAATTATTTCTCTAACGTAGTAATTGTCCCTCAATTAACTTCTTTAGTGACAAAAGTGATATAATTAGTAATAACTTAGACTGTGTAATTTAATGTCATGTGTAGAGGGGAAAGAAGTAGTTTAGGAGCGTGAAAAGGAGTAGGGTAGGCATATAATATATAGCAGATAAATTCTTCTCAAAACGTAATGATGTTAGAAACGTAAATATTATTACATTTTTAAAGTTATGAATTGTGATGAGTTTTTGCAATAGCAGTTAGAAATTATCGCATATGATCTACCATTATTAACCCCATAACACGGGCTCATTCATTCTAGTACTTATAAGAATACACTGTGCAGGTGAGGTGTTGCACTTTCTACTGGTGATCGTATGTGCTATTTATAATCGAGACAGTGATTGGTGTATTGGAAATGTAGGTCACATCGGGCTTACTGTCGTCGGTGTGTCAACACAGGTGTTTGAAATGTGTTCGTGTGACGCTCTAGCTTATTTCCGCATTTGTTTTAATATTCTGTGGACTTGATGTGCCATCGAAAATTTTGATATTTGGGTAAATTGCTAAAATAATAAATTACCCCCCTCTAATAACAATATCAAAATGTGTATTTCATTACCGTTAAATCATGATATTGATATGAATAGTGAGACTGAATTCAATCATTTAACATTGAATGATCAATGCCGACACTGACATGCTTAAAACTCACACCAAGTGACAAGCATCCTCATCTTTAAACAAAATGCGACAATCACAACACGCATGGTTTTAAGTGTTGAACACTCACTCTGTTCATAACATAGCAAACACAAAGCAAACTCAACCAATAGGTGCCCTTGTGGTCAATATAGGATAACACTAACACACAATGTTTGCAGTATTTCAGTGAGTAAACGATCAGAGTTATTGACGTGTCTGGATTAAACACCAACAAATGTTGCACATTAGCATCATAATGTTTACTGTTCGTATGTTGCTCTTGTCCTGTCTTTTGGTCATGTGACCTCTGAACCCTGCATTTCGATTACTTATGCCAATGCCTTCCATAAAAAATGATGTTATTTTGGCCTCCCCACCCCCCCACACACTTTTTCCCCTCTAACCCCCATCATTTGTCACAAAACTTTGACACCCTCATGATACATCGTCACACCCCCCCCCCCCCCCCCCCCCCCCCCCC
>CAXITT010000648.1:314489-325451 GCA_964033795.1 Lymnaea stagnalis | reverse complement strand
TGTTTGCCCCCCCCCCCCCCCACTCAATGCATGAAGCTATTTGTTTATTTCCCCTATTATTTGAGAGTGAAACTTTAATAGCACAAACTTATCATTTCTGCTAATTATTTACTTTGTACATAAATTCTGCTTGCAGTTGCGCTCGCCTTAATGGACTGTCCCACCCTGGTATTTCTATGTGACATTTTTTGTCATCGGATGACCCAATGACCCCAGAAGATGACGGTGGGGAAATGAAGCTACAAAGAGTTCTGAACACGTACCTGCCATCGACTATCAGAAACCACCGATTGGCGCTTGGACTCCTCGCGTGCATCTCCATAGGCTCGGTGCTTCTCATAGGGCATTCGCTGCGCTACGAGCTGACCCCGATGTCCTTCTGCCAGTCCGAGGTCAACCTGAGGTCAGATAGTTTGAACCAGTCGGGAATCCACGTCATCCCCTCCACCCCTCAAAAACGTCACGGCGCCGTCGCTGTGGGGGAAGATGACGTCACCGACAACGAATGCGTGGAGGTGTTCACCCCAGACAAGTCCGGGCGGATGTTGATTTGCATCCACGACCCCAAGAGAGATCTCATGGTCTCGGCCCACTTGAAGGTACGCCCACGGAGACAGGGGTGGCAACAAATAAACATCTATTGATCCCACACAACGCACACGCCACTGAAAAGAATAGTTCAAATTAACATATTTGAATAAATTACATTACTTCTTTAATAAAAATAAGAACTGCCTAATTTGGCCTGCAGCAAAAATACACTTCACAACTGGGGGAGACAGTCTGACTGTATTTTTAAATCCCATGGTAAATACATATGACATATGTGAGATTAGGATACAATTCCAAGATAAAACATTTGATCAATAAATATTTAACCAGATCCCTCGCGAGGGCCCTGAAACGACTAAGCTACCAGTGGGTTACTGCAATATTTAAGGGGCCCAAAGTTGTGATGTGAGGAAAAAAATCATTTAACAATTAACTTTGAATGCAGGGGTCAAAACACCCGAAAGGGGGTTGGCCCCCCCCCCCCCCCCCCCGGTCACGAGGCGGCTCTGTATTTAACCCAAGGAGACTCGAAAAGGTGAACGGCACATTGTAATAATCATGTTTGATGTCGTAATAATCATGTTTGATGTCGTAATAAGCATGTTTGGTGTCGTAATAAGCATGTTTGATGTAGTAATAAGCATGCTTGTTGTCCACAGAATGAGGGATCATGGGAACCAGAGAACGTTGAAGCCATGTACCAGGCCCACCAGATGTTTCCTGACCTCGCACTGGTTGACCTGGGCTGTAATGTCGGCGTGTTTACTTTGCCTGCAGCCAGGATGGGGATGGAGGTAATGATGACATGACCCCTCAGCCTTGCGGGCCCATTTCATTTAATGACATTACCCTTTACCCGTCATCATGCCTATTTAATTAAATGCATCATGGAATTACCCTCATCATCCTTATTTAAATAAAATTACATTACCCTTCATCGTACTTATTGAAATTGAATGCATTACCCATCATCGTGCCTCTTTAATTGATAAAGGGAACTCCTACAATCAGGTTAGCAAAATAGGAAATGAGTAAAAGAAAGTGAGGTCAAACCAGAAAAAAAAAAAAAAAGGAACGCACCAAAACAACGAACGTGTGGCCAGGAAGCCTTCGTCAGCGAACAGAGACAGCAGAATAAAATTAAAAAATTGCACTTAGCTGAGCTGAGAAGTAGATTACTAGAGGCCAGCAAAACAAATGAATAACTATGTAATTGGATGTCATTACCCCTCATTGTGCCTATGTTATTGGATGTCATTACCCCTCATTGTGCCTATGTTATTGGATGTCATTACCCCTCATTGGGCCCATGTAATTGGATGTTATCACCCCTCATTGTGCCTATGTAATTGGATGTCATTACCCCTCATTGTGCCTATGTTATTGGATGTCATTACCCCTCATTGTGCCTATGCAATTGGATGTCATTACCCCTCATTGTGCATATGCAATTGGATGTCATTACCCCTCATTGGGCCTATGTAATTGGATGTCATCACCCCTCATTGTGCCTATGTAATTGGATGTCATTACCCCTCATTGTGCCTATGTTATTGGATGTCATTACCCCTCATTGTGCCTATGCAATTGGATGTCATTACCCCTCATTGTGCCTATGCAATTGGATGTCATTACCCCTCATTGGGCCCATGTAATTGGATGTTATCACCCCTCATTGTGCCTATGTAGTTGAATGTCATTACCCTTTATTCTACGCATGGTTTCAGGGTTGGCCAACCCAAAAGGCTTCACGGGCCACTCTCATAGCGAGTTAACCCTCCGCGGGCCGCACGTTATCACACCTAATGTTAAAACAGGTTAAAATAAACAGCCGATGACTGCTCGTACAGTTAATCATCTTTTCTTAATGCACACAATTAAATGAATGACAACACATCGAAATAAAATTAAACTAATATGACATGCGTCTATCTTTTTTTTTTTTTTTGTCACTTGAACTGAAAATTTTTTTTACAATGTTTCTTTGTAATGTCAATAAAGATTTACCGGTAGTAAGTTTATCTGATACAAATCCGAGGTCCGCAATACCTTATAACCTAACGGGATGTATGAGGCCAGCGGGTTGGCCATCCAATGGTTTAAAATGAAGATTTGCTTAGCCCAAAAAGAATGTCTGCATCAAATTGGCACATCACCGTAACAATAAAATAATTCTGTCAAATTGTGTCGGTTTTCCGAATTGACCAGGTAGTTGCTGTTGACGCCATGCTGAAGAGTCTGAAACTTCTGCAGAGATCATTACTTATAAACGGTCTCTCGTGTCACGTGACACTAATCCACAATGCGCTGCACCGAAAACGCCAACAAATGAGGCTGGCCGTTGACCCCAGCAACATCGGGGGTTCCAGTGTCGTGGACATCTTGGAGTTTCGTCGGGACAAAATCCCCAAAAGGTTTGACCAATGTTGGAAATTACTTCCCAAAATTCATTTTTGTTCTTTTGTTCTTTCAATTTGAACCACGTGACTATTTTATACACAAGTGATGCCATTGAAATATTTTCTTTATGTCAACTAGTTTAATCACGCTAAGATACCGAAAGTAAATTTCGAGTAGTATATCCGGTAAACATTGGTATCCCATCAGTCAGTTCGTGGACGCCATTTGTCTTGATGACCTGGTTCCTCTCGTGGCTGGCAGGCGAGTGTTCCTGAAGATTGACCTGGAAGGCAACGAGGCGGCTGTCCTGGAGTGTGCACACGAGTTTTTTACACGTGTCGATGTCAAGGTACGTCTGTGAATGATTGTGGCGGTAAGGTCAAGGTAAGTGTGAATGATTGAGGCGGTAAGGTCAAGGTAAGTCTGTGAATGATTGGCGCGGTAAGATCAAGGTAATCATGTGAATCATTGGCGCGGTAAGGTCAAGGTAAATCTGTGAATGATTGAGGCGGTAAGGTCAAGGTAAGTCTGTGAATGATTGGCGGGGTAAGGTCAAGGTAAGTCTGTGAATGATTGGCGCGGTAAGGTCAAGGTAAGCATGTGAATGATTGGCAAGGTAAGGTCAAGGTAAGTCTGTGAATGATTGGCGTGGTAAGGTCAAGGTAGTCCGTGAATGATTGGCGAGGTAAGGTCAAGGTAAGTCTGTGAATAATTGGCGCGGTAAGGTCAAGGTAAGCATGTGAATGATTGGCGCGGTAAGGTCAAGGTAAGCATGTGAATGTTTGGCACGGTAAGGTCAAGGTAAGTCTGTGAATGATTGGCGTGGTAAGGTCAAGGTAGTCCGTGAATGATTGTGGCGGTAAGGTCAAGATAAGTGTACGAGTAACTTGGCAGTAAGGTCAAGATAAGCATGTGAATGATTGGCGCGGTAAGGTCAAGGTAAGTCTGTGAATGATTGGCGTGGTAAGGTCAAGGTAGTCCGTGAATGATTGTGGCGGTAAGGTCAAGATAAGTCTACGAGTAACTTGGCAGTAAGGTCAAGATAAGCATGTGATTGATTGGCGCGGTAAGGTCAAGGTAAGCATGTGAATGATTGGCACGGTAAGGTCAAGGTAAGTCTCAATGATCGGAGTGTTGATGTAAAGACATGTATGTGAATGATTAGTGTCATAAGGTCAATGTATTCTGTTAAATGTTGTCATGGTCTGAGAATTGGCGAGGTGATTTAGGACACAAGTTGAAGGTGTACGCTCCAGAATGTATGGAACAGTGAATGACAGGTCATATTGAGTGACAGTTTGAATTTGTGAATAAGCCATTTGATTGGTGATGCTAGCGTCAGTACCACTAAAATGACAATGGAGATGGTGGTCAATGTTTAGTGCTAGTGAATTTTGTTCAGAAAGGTCACGTGCGTGATAGGCATGCTCCTTGTCCACAGATTGTTCTCATAGAGTGGATGTATTATCGCCACAACGATGAGGGTAGTGGAAAGGTCAAGAAATTCCTCACATCCTACGGCATGATGCCCACTTGGGGGGTGGATCCAGACAGGCTGATAGACCTGCACGCCTCTCATAGCTGGCCAGATAATGTGTTTTGGATGAAAGTTGGTGCCCCTTCATAGCTTGCCAGGTAATGTGTTTCGGGGAAATTGGGTGCTGTTCCACATTTGGCCAGATAATGTGTTCAGGATAAAAATTTGGTGCCGATACATAGATGGCCAGATAATGTGTTTAGGATGGCCAGATTATTTGTTGTTGATAGTAAGTAAGCTCTTATAATTTGTTATCTAGACATGCATGGTGTGTTTTATGACTGCACGCTTTTGACAATTGTCCCAACTGACAGTTTCTAACGTGCTCTAGAACGTTTAAAAATAAAACAAGTATTGCTTATTGGTTGTTGCGTTATTAATAACTGACAAAAAGCTTATACAACATAACAGACACACAAAACAAGTGATGTCATTAAGACTTATGTTGATTTGTTGTATAAGAAGTGAGGGAATCTGTACCCCAAAAGGGGTTAGGAAATGGTCAGCTTTTGTTCTAAATAATTTGTGAAATAATTCTCTATCTTTTATTTCGATTATGAAACTTGATAAATCCATTGTATAAAATGTTGTATCCACCATTGTACTTCAACATTCCAAGTGTAAATAACTCAACGCACAGGCAGCGTTTGACCACAGGCATCGTTTGACCACAGGCAGCCGCAACCTTGAAATATTTCATGCATGGATTTACATAATGAATCTTTGTGTTTGATTACTTTGATTTGTGTACCTGTGTGAATGTTTGAGCAAAGTCTATCCACTTTACAATTGTAATATCTGTAATACACTTATTAAAAAGTCGCGGCACGCTGTCCTACTGAATATGTAACAATACAATAAATGAGTCCACGCTATTTGCATTCATTGTCACGGTGATGATTTGTATGGTCACACTCCTATGTTTTTATTATTGGTCTGGGAAAAATAAAAAGTTTTTAATACTATCAACTAAACCACTAAAATTATTTTACTGAAATTCGCTTAAGCTGTGATGTCTTCTTCATGTTTGATGATTCATGTTTCTTCATGTTTGACAATTCATGTTCATGTTTGACAATTCATGTATCATCATGTTTGACAATTCATGTATCATCATGTTTGACAATTCATGTATCTTCATGTTTGACAATTCATGTTTCTTTATGTTTGACAAATCATTTTTTTTTTACAATTCATGTATCTTTATGTTTGACAATTCATGTTTCTTTATGTTTGACAATTCATGTATCTTTATGTTTGACAATTCATGTTTCTTTTTGTTTGGCAATTCATATATCTTTATGTTTGACAATTCATGTTTCTTTTTGTTTGACAATTCCTATATCTTTATGTTTGACAATTCATATATCTTTATGTTTGACAATTCATGTGCCTTCATGTTTGATAATTCATGTTTTTTTATGTTTTACAATTCATGTGCCTTCATGTTTGACAATTCAGGTGCCTTTATATTTGACAATTCATGTGCCTTCATGTTTGACAATTCATGTGTCTTTATGTTTGACAATTCATGTTTCTTCGTGTTTGAAAATTCATGTGCCTTCATGTTTGAAAATTCATGTGCCTTCATGTTTGACAATTCATGTGCCTTCATGTTTGACAATTCATGTGCCTTCATGTTTGACAATTCATGTGTCTTTATGTTTGACAATTCATGTTTCTTCGTGTTTGAAAATTCATGTGCCTTCATGTTTGAAAATTCATGCGCCTTCATGTTTGACAATTCATGTGCCTTCATGTTTGACAATTCATGTGTCTTTATGTTTGACAATTCATGTGTCTTTATGTTTGACAATTCATGTGTCTTTATGTTTGACAATTTATGTGTCTTTATGTTTGACAAATCATGTGTCTTTATGTTTGACAATTCATGTATCTTTATGTTTCACAATTCATGTGTCTTTATGTTTGACAGTTACAGAACCGTGTTTTGGAATTGTTTTTTTCCCCACCTATTAAAAAACCCAAACAAGCACGGTAATCCATTTGTTCGCCTTGGAGAGACCGATTGCCAACATGAAGGCACATGACGCATGCTTTATTGAGATTAAATTAGCTGCTGACATCCACCGAATGAATTATAGCTTCATTATTTTTTATTTTACATTTAATGTAGCTGTAGTGTAGTCAGAGTGTAGCGGCAATAAGAAGCTAGTTCACTCACAGTAAATTTTAATAATATTTATTTTAAAAAAAAAAATGAAAATCAGCGAATTCACATTTTACACAAACACATTCCCGGTCAAATTTCTGAAATAACAAGCCACCCACAATTTTAGTCAGACGAACCCTCCACAAAAGAAATGCTTGAAATTGCGCCAACTGGTGGCATTCTTTAGAACAGGGGTGTCAAACTCAATCGCTCGGCGGGCCAAAACTCAAATCAAATGTAACGTTGCGGGCCGAACAGGATAAACATTCAATACGCGAAAAATTAATCTTTTAAAAAAAAATATTTATATAAATGATGACAGACAAAAGTTTTAATAATGAAAAATCATTGGCATACCCATTTTCGTTCTTATGCCGATTTGTCAGAGCTGGATGTTTGGCACATTTTCTTGGCTACAAAAACAAGTAACGTTCTGTGTCATTGAGATTCTCATAATGGAATGCAAGTGTTCACCAGTTAGACGACTCCTGTGTGATGTTTTGTTAATCTTCATCACAGAAAGCAGCTGCTCATATATGTGCCACCCAACATGTTCAAGGTGGGGAACCTCTTCAGGAAGGAAACAAGTGAACTGTGCAGGCCCAACTGTGTCGTACTTTGCCTTTAGTGTGCCATTACATTGCAGCTCTATTAGCTCCATCTGCAAATTTACAGGTGCAGTTTCCACGTCTATGACAAATGGATTACGAAACAGCTCGAGAATACATTTCTGTGCTCAAAGTCACTAAAGCGCCGTGCGAATCAGATATAATTGTACGGCGGGTCGGATGTGGCCCGCTAGCCTTGAGTTTGACACATGTGTTTCAGAACAAAGAGAACGTAAACAACCTTTTTCCGATCAAAAGGGGGGGGGGGGGTTGGCACAGTGCTACACATTTAATCAGTGACGTCACTATAAAAGTGGGGTGTGGGGGGAAGTGGTTGTGGCCTTAGCTCAATGTTGAAGTGAAAGTAAGTTGAGACACTTCCCATAACAGTCAACCTGTCAGCATGTAAAATAAATATTAATTGTAAATAGCACTTGCCATGGTCGTAAATAAAGATAACAACAAGTGCATTATTATTTTCAGACCTTTTCAATTTCGTTTAGCTCACGTTTAGTTTCATGAATTCGTTTGTTAGTTTCTCTATTATAATTTATTTAATGCGGGTAAAATGCACCTCCCAGAAATATGCAGAAAAGATTTATCGACTTTAGGCATACACCTTGTATTTCTCCCCATTGGGTGGAACTCATTACAGAAAGTTAGAAGATAGCTACTGAAATTAAAATTTAAAAAACAAAACAAAAACAAACTATGGATTTTAAACAAAATGGATGACTACGATATCCGTACACCCGGTAACACCGACAACTAGGGTTGGCCAATCTCTTACCTTGAGTTGTCTCCCCTTAAAGTAAAAAATAACAACAGACTTTCCCCCATAAATTAAGACTGGTGCGAGCGTTTTATCAGGACCATACATTGAAGGGGGGGGGGTGTTAGGGAATGCCATCCCCCGAGAGCAGTGGCGTGGCTAGGATTGGTGTCACCCAGGGCGGTAAACTCATAGGTTCCCCCGCCCCCCCGTCCCCCCCCCCCCCCCCCGACCGTTCCCCGAGTTCCACGATGGATTTCTTCTTGTTGTAACAGGTCCACAGTATAACAATGACAAGAACAAAGATCAATCAAAAGTTCAGGAGGTAAATGTATTTAAGCACTGTGGCGACGTTAGGTTATCGTTATTTTTACATTAAATTTACAGTCTTACTTTCCTATTCATTAAAACTGCTAAACCTGTCAATCATTTGATCAAAATCAATATCCCTAACCGTATCACTTTCAAATGATAGTAGAACCAGATCAGAAATCCTTGAATTTACCATGGTGGATCGTAAACAGTTCTTGATAAGCCTTGATTCCGCTCACATGAGACCACCGACACGCAGATCGTAAGAAAAAATTGA
The DNA here is from genome assembly GCA_964033795.1 of Lymnaea stagnalis. Taxonomy (NCBI): domain Eukaryota; kingdom Metazoa; phylum Mollusca; class Gastropoda; family Lymnaeidae; genus Lymnaea; species Lymnaea stagnalis. The sequence continues at coordinate 316,820 of CAXITT010000648.1, read as the reverse complement.
AGGCTTGGCGAGAGCATTGGAAGAGATTCCATGAAGTCTCATCCAGCTATGAATTTCAAAACATCAAGTACTGACAAGTCCATGACTTTGTAAAATCCAATATCAGCCTCCATTAGGCGTCCCCCAGTTCTATGTATCTCCTCTGATAACTCATCTTCGAATGAGGTTAATTTTGGAAAGGACTCTTCTTCACTTCGCTGATGGTAGAAAAAATATCTGCTACTTCCTTGAACGCTGATGTTATGATCTGGGGCTCAGAATAAAAACGATCAATACACTCCAGCATCTCCCCACTGTTTTCTTCTCACAGAGAGAGAGAGTCCTGCATCTATTTATTGTGCTCCTGGCGTTCTCTTCAAAATCCTTAATCTTCTCTCTACCGAAATTCCATATTATTATGATTTTAAAAGCTCCCTTTCAATAGCATGTTCCACCAAGTGACAGCGGAAAGAAATAATCTTAAGACCTCTAAGTTGGTCACCACTTTGTCAAAAATGAAGCCTTTATTCTGCAGATACTGCTGGGCATGGGCGCCCGCACCCCCCTGTATTGATTGGATAAATTTTTTTTAGCAATAAAAAGACAAACAATTTATGAAAGTAAAGAGAAAATAAAGAGAAAGTAACTAAGCTGATGTCCTGTCCGTTCGTTCACCATTCAAATACGCTACAGTAAATTAAAAATCCATTAAAACATTACTAAATTTTTTTTGCCCCCCCCCCTAGAAAGTTGATCGATTTTTTTGCCCCCCCCCCCTCCTAGAAAGCTTTCTGCGGACGCCCATGCTGCTAGGTAACATTAACTTCCTCAAGAAGATTAGCTCATAGTTAATGGTAGTAGGTAAACGTGAAATCACAGACAGCATGTAGAAAACCCTATGCTGTATAACAATCGTGCTCAAATGTTAAGGGGCGGTACTAGTGACTAATCGGTTGAACTATTTTTTATTTCTGATTATTTTTGGGTTAAAAAAAACAAACATTAAAAACAATTCTAAATTAATTATTTAGATCTAACTATATTAGAAAATTTGGTAAAATATTATTTTGTTAGCGATTTAAAAGGGTAAAAAATCATCTTTTCAATTTTTCAATTTTTACCGATTCCATTCATGTAGGCCAACTTAGAATCACCCGACCACACGTATTTGGTATTCATGGCAAGCTTTACTCACTATTTAGATAGATGTAGCCTGCTGACACTAAGGAAAGTTAAAGAGCACTTCACTCGGCATTGAATCTTGACAGAAAGGGTGTTTTTCTGACATAATTATGGGGTCACCTCATTTCTGACGCATCAATCTTGAACTTTTAATAAAGCACGCATTTGGATTGGTTACATGTGTGGAAATTGACGTGTGAGCAGTGTGTGCTCTGTTAGACCGAGCAGTGTGTGCTCTGTTAGACCGAGCAGTGTGTGCTCTGTTAGACCGAGCAGTGTGTGCTCTGCAAGTATGCAATTTTCAACTTAGTGTCGCCCCTAGATCACCCGGGGGAAGCCAGGGCGGTTGGAGGATCCTTTGTGAGGGAAATGTTGTATGCCTCACCTCAACAGGTGGAGTTGATAGCCAATTTACTAGCCGGGGTCATAAGAGAGTAATCTCAGACCTTCACCAGAATGTGTGCGTAAGTTAGTGTCGCCCCTGAGATGGTATCACTCGGTGCGGTCCACACCTCCCGCACCCCCCACCCCTTAGCTACGCCGCTGCCCGAGAGCCAGTATGAGGGTGGCGGGTGGGAGGAAAAGAGTAAAATTAATAAAATAGTAATTACCCATATAAATTATGCAGCGTCTCCCAAAACTTGAAAGTTGGTCTGACTGGTGGTCAAGTTTTAAAATTGTACCAAGGACTAGTGCCAGATTATATTAACTACATTTTCTCTTTTTATTTGACTATAAACTATAAATATTCATGTTGCGCGGACCGGCAAAGTAAGGCTCACAGACTTGTGTCGGTCAGTGTACTTCCAAATGAGGAATGATGATGCTTTGGGCATTAAAAGTGTGGGGGAGGGGGGCGGTCTCCCCGGGCGACTATTTTTATATGTGAGGGGCGGCATTTTTGGTCCAAAGTTATCAAAATAAAACTAATTGATTGATTGAGAGTCTCGGAGCATGATTTTTTTTTTTCCATGAATTATTATTCTTTGCTATTATTTAACATGCGTAATCTTCTAAAAATAATTTAAAAATTGGAAAAATTCTATTAATTTTTTTTTATAGCCTCCAGACTTACTTTATATATATATATATATATATATATATATATATATATATATATTATATTTAGAAAAAAATCTGTAGCGAGGTTAAAAAAACATATAAAAAAAA